>CM042165.1:51656989-51671989 GCA_023376005.1 Doryteuthis pealeii | reverse complement strand
TTTCTCTTATCTTCTTTACATTCTCTTTTTTTACCTTTCCCCATCATCATTTCTTTCCTTCTTTCCTTTATTTTTTCTTTATCTTATTTATTTATTTATTTTCCTTTTGTGCTTCTCCTTTTAGTAATTACTTTAATCAGAAGTTTAATTTTTTTTAAATAAAATTAGAGAAACACCAGATACAAGAAAGTTAATCCGGGCTAAAAAATCTTACACGATTTTCCGATACTACTTTATGCGGTAGGTGATAGCAACGATCTACAAAAACCTTTTTTCTTCTTTTCTCTTTTTTTCTTTTCTTTTTATCTAAAAACTTCTTCAGCCTGAACGAAACAAGTTCTTCTCTCTGACTCCCCCGCACCCCGGTCCGCATCATCATCATCCTTACCCTTTACCCCACATTCCTCAAGTCCTAGTCAGGAACAAAGACATGAATGAAATCAGACGAAACCAAAATTATCCCTCTAGGCTTAATGACGCGTAAATGGAAGCAGACAGGTCGAAAATAGCAAACATGATTCGTTTAGATTTGGCGGAGTGATCTCTTTTGCTGATTAACAAGAGATGAGGCATGATCCGTCGAGAGAAAAACCGGCCGAACCACCCACTTTAGTTTGTTTTCACTCGACGCTAATTCGGAACTACTTTCTAAGAAATGTTAGACCTTGACATGCAAAAACGAAAAATTCTTTTTGCTTATTTTTTATTTTAATGACATCTTTTCTTCTTTTTTTTTTTTAATACATTATCATCGTTTTTGGATCTTTTTTATTATTTTTTTTTCTATTTCATTCAGTTAAAAAGAGGAAGCGATTATTTTAATTCAATTTAATTTTTTCTTTGCAAATCTGTTTCCGGTTTCTTAGACTTGCTACAATTTCTTATTATCAAACGTTGTGTGATTAGCAAAACGAACAAACATGTCTTTCTGAAGATAAGTCGACTTCCGCGCAATGTTTTAGTCTTGTTCTTATTAGTACACAGGCACTTTGAGTTGTATGGGGTGATCGACGAAAAGAATGGGATAGATAAAAGGAATTATGGGATAGATGGAAGGAATTATGGGATTGATGGAAGGAATTATGGGATTGATGGATAGGTAGATAGATTGAAGACAATTGGATAGATAATAGATAGATTGAAGAAGACAATGGGATAGATATAGAGGAAGACAATTGGATAGATATAGATAGATAGAAGACAATGAGATATAGATAGATAGATAGAAGAATACAATTGGATGAATAGACAGACATAATGGAATAGATAGACATACAATGTGGACATCCGCTTAAGAGCTATTGCCAAATAGTTCAATATGGAAAAAGTATAATAATCTTGATTTAATTCTCGCTTGCTGTTTTCTTTTTTTTTTTTTTTTTTCATCTTTTCATTATGTTCGATTAACACAGATTAGCGTTATTGTTTCCGCGTTTTCACCCCCTCTCTCTATCTTTCTCCTACTCTTTCTTTCTTTCTTGTTATATTTTTTTCTGTGTTGCATGTCCTTTTTTTTCATAATAAAAGCGGAATGGTCCATCATTTAGTTGAGGTGACGACACTCATAAGAAATAAGAATTCGGTGGATAAGCAACACCAGATAATCAGGATATACATTTTTGCATTTCATCTTAGACGATTTGAACGGTCTCATTTTTAACCAGAGGGTGTTGCAAGATGATAACGATCGGAAGATTAAAGAACGCGAGTATTGATATTTAGATAGCAAGATGCACTGTTTGTACTGATAGTAAGTTCTGTGCTTGTATAATCCGCAGATTACCCAAACTGTGCTACTCATGCGCTGAGTTGATGGGGGTCGGTATCAAACTCGGAGCGTTGCGCTTCCTAGACCAGTGCTCTACCGACTGAGCTAAACAAAAATTGACCTCATGTCACATCCTGTCCGTGGTGGAGGGGCTGGGTAAATATATGCTATGCCATAGATTATCTGAGAACGCGTACATGGAACCGCAAATACACACGTGTATGTATGTGTGTGTATACGAACATATTAGTATATAGATTTGTAGGCGCGTGGTCTAATGGTTAGAGTCGTAGGAAATGGACTCGTCGACACCGAGTTCAATTCCTGGACGAGGCTGTTTACATTTCACATAGCGCTAATACCATTGGGAAAGGTGTGAATCCAATTCTCCCTCCAACTATGGGTAAATAGCAGGGCAGACTGGACTCTTTAACCATGGCTGAATTCAAACCTGTTAAACCCCGCTTAAGAAATTGACCTTGAGTCGCATCCTGTTCGTATGGAGGGGTTGGTAAATATATAGAGAGAGATTTGGAGAAAAAGTGGAAGTGAATCCGACAGTATGTAATATGAAAAATTGAAAAAAACACAAGTTCATAAACGAGTAATGTTTATTTCGACTACGCTGCAGTGTTTCGATCTGTTCCAATAGATCTTCATCAGGGCTTTCGTTAGTTTGAGGAAAAAATAAATGTATCACAGAAAATAAGAAATATATATCATACTATGATATACAGAGAGATTTGTATGCACATATGTAAGCGTAATATCCGTATGTGTAAGTATGTGTGCGTATTTGCTTATGAGTACGTGTTCAATTGATTTTTATGTTAGAGAAAATCAAACGTCTTTGTGTAGACATGTGTGCACGTATGTATGCATATGTATAAACGTGTGTGTGTGTGTGTCTGTGTCTGTCTGTTCACGCAAGATTACTCTCATACGAACTAACACGTCTCTTTTTTGTTTATGTAAGCAATGAAAAAAGCAAACCAAGCGATTTTTAATGTGTATCTTCGTTTGAGTGACATTTTTGACACGTTTGACTCTTTCTACTCCCCCCCCTCTCTCTCTCTCTCTCTCTCTCTCTCTCTCTCTCTCTCTCTCCTGATTGTCACACTCACTCTTTCCCTCTCGTACCCGCTCTCTTTCCCTCTCTGTCTCTATCGATTCTAACTATCTCTCACACGTTCTCTCTCTCTCTCTCTCTCTCTCTCTCTCTCTCTCTCTCTCTCTCTCTCTCTCTCTTTATTTCACTTTTTCTTCCTTCTCTGCCTCTCCGATTCTCACAATCTCTCACACACACTTTCTCTCTCTCTCTCTCTCTCTCCATATATATGTGTGTGTTACATACTCTCTCTCTCTCTCTCTCTTTTTATTCACGTTTTCTCTCTGTCTGTGTCTGTCTGTCTGTCTCTCTCTCTCTCTCTCTCTCTGTGTGTGTGTACAACAAATGCTTTTGGATAGTTTCCGCAGCGTTATGACTCGGTTTGAACTCGTAAAACATAATCTCCCGAATTAGCTCCACCGTTCATCTGTACGAATTTTAAAATCATACACAACGTGTCAGCGCACTAACTACCACGATACTACCAACAAAAGCAAGCATCTACTGCGGTTTGAACTGATTCGGTCACGTGATATACGCACCGCAAAGTTAGTATGTGATCAAAAATATTGCAAAACTTTTGATTCATCCCAGTATTTTGAAAAAAATATCATATGTTTCGAATAAAACTAATTAAGATGTTATTTCTTGGAATGATGAGGCTTGATAATTAGTATTATTTGGATTATTCGGACTATTCTGGATGAGAACAGGATACCCCCGTGGACTGAATAAAGGGTTGGGTTCAAAGTTCCGTGATGGCTCCCGATTACGACAAGAAGGTTCCCGAGTTTGAATAGAATGTTCCCGAGTCCGAGAAGAAATACCTGATAAAGGCTGGTGGGCACATCGGCCGAAACATTGTGCAGATAACAATGAAGATGAGGACAATAGTCCGAATAATCCAAATAATACTAATTAAGATGAGATTAATCATCATCAAACATCAAGTTGTCCTGACAACACGAATTCCTTTGATTCTCATTCTCTCTCTCACGCTCGCCATCGGTCATCACTCCTGGCAGGTCCTCAACACGACACCCAGTGTCCGTACAGAGTTCACAGGTGAATGTCACTTATGAGTTTGTCCTTACTTCACCAGTAGTGCCCAGCATGTCGTGTTTGCCTCACTTGGATGGTTTGTGGTGAGTTTCTTCCAGGAGCTGTTCAAGACAGCGCGCAACATTCTTGTTTAGTTCTCGTCTAGCTTTTCTCCAAGTCTTTTCATTAGGACTCAAAGTGGTGCAGCCATACAATAGTGCTGATACGGCCACAACTTGGAACAATTCCCGTTTGTTTTTTGTTTTTTTAATTTTTCATCAGATAGATGAGAAATCTGATATGTTAATAATTTGTTTCGATAATTTCAATTATTAAATTGAAAATGTTAAAAATAAACAAAAAATGTATTATCTGATATTTATCTTTTTTTTTTTTCTTCTTTTTTGCAGGACTTGGAGATGCTTGGGGTCATCGGTCTACTCCCAAAACCGCCTTAGAGAAGGAACTTGGGTCTCATTTATTGCAGGTCAGTGGACACAGTTAATTTACTTACATCTGTTACGTTTTTATGGGCCATCCTTTAGGCTTCAAGCAAGAGCGCTTGTCCAACGGAAATCCTTTGTGTTAAGCAGGGCACAATCCTTGGTAAAGAATCCTTTGGTTGTTCCTTGATGCTCTTCAGTATTGCAAGTCCTTCGTCAGTGATTGCAAATGGACGTCTCTCGATACCAGTGATTAAGTAGTCAACCAGCCACGCACTCGGGCTGTTGAATGGCTGAGGTTTAAACCACGTCACCTCGCTTAGTCTATAAATTCAAGTGGTGTATTGTAGCACGTCTTATATGCCACAATTAATCCAACGACATCGATTCAGTCACAACAAACAGCAACACGTTTATTTTTTTATTTTTTTAATTATCTTAAACGATTACCCTGAATTTAAACGTGGTTTCGGAGCTAAAAATCTTTACCACTAGTTCTATCTTATTATTTTTCTAAATCTAATCCCATTTTTGTCAATAGGTCTGGTGGCATTTATGCTGCTTGGAACGCCTTGTACTAGTGGTAACTTAGTGTATTGCTCAAATAAAAATTCCGCTATGCAGTGCCGTTTTTACTGGTATATAGTTACATAGATATATTTTAAAAATATGAAAATTTCAGTGATGTATACGCTTAAAATTCTCTTAACTATCTAAGTCATCGGGGTCGCCTAAAGTCGGTGTCAGCCAATTAGCGAGGGAATCCATCCCCTTTTCCCTAGCGCTAGACCAAGGAGTTTGTTTATGCGTCTGGGGTGGCGCGCTTCACCTACCATCAGCGCCTTACTTTACCGCACTGATCCCTGTGCTACCTATACGCTGAGTTGGCGAGGGCCGGTATCGAACTAGGAAACATGTGGTTTGCTAGCCGAACGCTCTACCGACTGAACTAACCCGGTCCTTATCTTAACTATTAATTAGATAATTTTATTTTTAATTTTATACATTTTTAAAATTTGCTGTCTATTTCCGTCATATTTTATAGCCTCAGTTTGTTTTTTTGTTTTTTGTTTTTTGTTTTTTTTTGGGGGGGGTAACATTTTGCAGACGATTTTTTAAAAGGTTTATTAGTGGTAACTTAGTGTATTGCTCAAATAAAAATCCCGCTATGCAGTGCCGTTTTTACTGGTATATAGTTACATAGACATGTTGAAAGGAAAAATAAACAAAGGAAAGAAAATGCTGAATGGATAAAATAGATTTTATTTTACTGACACGTGTTTCGGCCAGGAGTTTATCCATGCACACATGCACTCTATCTATTATTATTTTAAATACAAAATAATAATAATAATAATAATAAATAATAATAGGAAACTACAAAATCATTTAGTTTACAAGGAATAACGGCCTTCGTTTTTTTGTGTTTTAAATCAAAGCGGTTAAAATACGGAGAATTTCTGAAATGTTCAAAAAAAGTTTTTTTTTTTTTTAAATAATATGAAATGAAATAATATAAAGATATATTAAAAAGTAATGAGAATTTTAGTCATGTATATATATTTACCAATTTTCTTAAGCGGAGTTCAACAGGTTTGAATTCAGAGTTTTCCTTCCCCTAGATCGGTTGACTTACCAAGGTTAAAGAGCCCAGTCTGCCCTACTATTATACCCATAGCTGGAAGGAGAGTAGGATTCATACCTTTCTCAAGGGTATTAACACTAAGTGAAACGTAATTACCACATCCAGGATTTGAACTCGGGGCGACGAGTCCATTTCCCATGACTTTAACCATTACACCACGCGCTTCCAGTCATGTATATGCTTTGAATTCTCTTAACTATTAATTAGATAGTTTTATTTTTAATTTTATAGATTTTATAAAAATTGCTACATATTTTCGTTTTACTTTTAGTCTCGGTTTTTTTTTTGGTTTTATTAACATTTTGGATATGATTTTTTAAAAAGCTTTATTTTTATTTATCTTTTTTTAAATTAAATTTTATTGCATTATTTAAGAAAAAAAACAACACCATTTATTGGGTTAGGCGAGCGTGGCTGTCTCTCTTGAAAACTACTTCGGAATAACGAAAGAGTGTTGATTTGTGGCCCAGGAGAAGCGATGAGTGAGTGGTGGGTGTTTAATATGCAGAATAATTAGCCACATTAGTGGAACGAACGGTGATCAGAAAGATAATGAAGCGAGGAATTGATGAGTGGATGTTGAAGAAGAGGATTCTTTGTTTCGAAAAGGGCATAAGAGACCAGACCAGGGGAGGGGTGGAGGGGGAAAGAGATTTTTTAAAAAACAGTTCATTTCATAGAATCTCTCTCTCCCCCTCTCTATTTCATACATTTGAAAATTTAAAAAACAAAAAACAATCGTACGCGTTATTATTACTTGTACTCCTTGCGTGTTTTTCACACACACACACACACACACACACACACACACACACATCTCTCTCTCTCTCTCTCTCTCTCTCTCATATATATATTATATATATATATATATATCGTACTTTTGAAAATTTAAAAAAAAACAAAAACAAATCGTACGCTTATTATTACTTGTACTCCTTGCGAGTTTTTCTCACACCCACACACGCACAATATGGTTATTTCCTATAAATCTAACATAAACAAAGGGGAACCACTCTTGACTGATAAATTATTTTCCCATTAAAATAACCCTAAACTTTAACCCTAACCCTAATCCTGTCTTCTTTTTTCCTAGTATATCAATAAATAAATAAATAATTAAATGATCAGTCAAGAGTGGTTCCCCTTTATTTATGTTAGACTTATAGGAAATAACCCACTCTATTATCTTATGGTTATCGTCATTAGAATGGAACACGGTGAACTGAATTCACATTCTGAAAGTGGCTGTTTGCATTTCACATAGCACTAATACCTTTGGGAAAGGTATGAATCCAACACTTCTCCCGCCAACTATGAGTAGATAGTAAGGATAGACTGGGTACTTTAACCTTGGTATGGCAACCGGTCTAGGAGAATGGAAACTGAATTCAAATCTCTTAAATTACGCTTAAAAATTGACCTAGTGTCGAATCCTGATGATGGCGAGATGAGTTGGTATATATATATATATATATATATATATATATATATATATATATATGAGAGTCGGATTCTTGCCTGATGAGCTACTTAGCTAAAATATTAGTATCTGACTCATTAAGTTTAACGTTATTATTTGCTCTACTTGGTATCGAACATTTTTTTACATTTCAGCTTTAGACAATCCTTGCGATTATATATATATATATATATATATATATATAATATATATATATATATATATATTTGGCCAAGTGTTATAGTGCCAATCGATTATTTCGGTTGTTGCGATCCTCTTGGTCCTTTCTTTTTCATTTTTCAGGTGAAGTTTGGTAGTATATTTTTACTAACAAATTATTTCCCGATTTCTTTTCTTACTACAATGGCTTGCTAATAAGATTAGTGTGTGTATATATATATATATATATATATATATAAATATATATATATATATATATATATATATTAAAAAACGAATGGTTAAAATACTCCGACTGCAGTTTCACGCAAGATTCGCTATTGCGTGAAACTGCAGTCGGAATATTTTAAACCATTCGTTTTTTAAAATGTATATTTAGCTCTTTTTATTGAGCACTCTTAAATCGATTTCAATAAAATCCAGAAGTAAATATATTTGTTTGCTTCGTGGATTGGCAAGTAACTGTGATATATATATATATATATATATATATATATATATATATATAATATATATATATATATATATATATATACTTGCAGATAGGATTTCCCCCGACTATGGATTCCTTAGAAAATTTGAGTTACGTATTTTTAAAATAAATAAATAGAATGTCACTGATCTACGGTATGATGACACCCAACACAGTTGGCGTGTCATGAGAAGTGCCAAAAGTTAAGATACTATTTATTTATTTCCAAATACTATTCGTTAAGTTGGTGTTTCACTCTTCAGTCAGTCTATCCGATATTCACTGACACCTGGGCTGTAATAAAAAAAAACTAATATGCCTCACTTAACTCGCTTTGCTAGTCCTGGTTAGGCAAGTAGCCATTTCTGTCGACAGTCAACTCCAGTAGGGGGCGCTACTTTCGCGACTCCATAATTTTAAAATGTCAACATTTGTCTTCGAGAAATTCACACCCAATTTGTCAAAAGTCTGAATTAGAATTAGAATTTGAAATAGATACGGATTTTTGAAAGACAAAATAATTTCGTTTATTCCTTCCTTTCCTTCATTCTTTTTCGTTCTTCCTTTCTTTCATTCTTTTGTATTTCTTTTTCTTTTAATTCATTCACTCACTCACTCACTTATTCACTCTTCTTTTTTTTCTTTAAATTCATTCACCCATTCTTTTTTCTTTCTCTGCTTCCAGATTTTGAGAGACAAAATAATTTCGTTTATTCATTTCTTTCATTCTTTCTTTTTTATGCTTCCTTTTTTTCATTCTTTTGTATTTCTTTTTCCTTTGATTCATTCATTCACTCTTTTTCTTTAAATTCATTCACCCACTATTTTTTCATTCTCTACTTCCAGCTTTTGAGAGATAAAATAATTTCGTTTATTCATTTCTTTCATTCATTTTTTTTCTTTTTCATCCCTCCTTTCTTTCATCTTTTAATTCATTTACTCACTCTTTTTTCATTCTCTACTTTCCTTCCTTTATTTCATTTACCTCTTTTCTTTTATTCTTCCTTTCAGTCATTTCTTCTTATTTGTACTTACTGATTTTTTTTCTATTATTCATTCATTCTCACTTGCTTTCCATCATTTCTTCTTCTTTTCATTCATTCAAATATTTTTAATCTTTCAGTCTTATTCTTCTTTCTTAGTTTCTTTCTTTTAATTCTTATCTTTTCTTTCTTTCGTCTTTCTTTCCTTTCTGTTTTTCTTTCTCTTTCCTTTCTTTCTCTCTTTCTTTTCTTTCTTTCTCTCTTTCTCCATTTCTTTCTCTCCTTTCTTTCTCTCCTTTCTTTCACATTTTCTTTTTCTCTCTTTCTCTCTTTCTCTTCACAGTTTCTTTCTCCTTCTCTTCTTTCTTTCTCTCTCTTTCTTCTTCTTTTCTTACTCTCTCTTTCTTTCTCCTTTCTTTTCTCTTTCTTTCTTCTCTCTCTCTGTTCTTTCTTTTCTTTCTGTTTTTCTTTCTCTTTCTCTTTCTCTCCCTTTCTTTCCCTTTCTCCTTCTCTTTTAAACTTTGCTTTGTTTTTTCTGCTTTTTTCTCTTTATTTTAAATTTTTCTTTTTTTTTTCTTCTTCTTTCTTTTCTTTCTTCTCTTTTCTTTCTTTCTCTTCTTTCTTTTCTTCTTTCTCTCTTCTTTTTTCTTTCTTTCTGATTTTTCCCCACTATCTCTTTTCTTTTACTTTCTCTTACTTCTCTCTTTCATTTTTACTCGTTTTTCCTTCTTACTTTCCTTCCTTCTTTCTTTCTTTCTTCTGCATTTTTTGTATGACTTTTTACTTTTTCATATTGATTTTTCCTTCTTTCTCATTTCTTTATTTTCCCCTTATCAGTAGGGCCTAGTATACACCAACTGAATCCCCCTGTGAGGCGCAAGATCCCCTAAAAAAGGGTGTGTCCTGGCTAGAAAACAAAACTGCCTCTGAGGATCCAGTTCTGGAACTTTAGGGAGTGTAGAGTCGTCTCTTCGTTGCAATTACACGCGGATCCACTCTGACCGGGAGTGGTAGTACCTGTTAGGTTCCATCTATGAGTCAAATAGGTTCGGTTTAAAATGATTGTGAAGATAGATTTTTGTACTGAATATAATTGGAGACCATAATTACTAAACTGACTTCGACATGAATTAACCTTCTCTCTCTCTCTCTCTCTCTCTCTCTCTCTCTCTCTCTCTCTCTCTCTCTCTCTCTCTCTCTCTCTCGTCTTTCTTTTACTTTCTCTTCAAGTCTTAGCTCTCTCCCTCTCTTTGGTGTGTTTGATAGCGTGGCGGGAAGAGGTCAGGTGATCATAATTCTCTCTCTCTCTTCTCTCTCTTCTCTCTCTCTCTCTCTCTCTCTCTCTCTCTCTCTCTCTCTCTCTCTCTCTCATTGTCAAATTTTGACTCTACTGATTTCAAAGTTGCAACATCGGAATTGTCCGATGTGTCTAGTGACGGCGCTCAGAGACGGTAAATCTGTTCCAAATCCGATTTTTCTTTAAATATCTAATATTCTTCGGCCGTCACCCCACCCCCAACCCTCGTTTTTTGGGGGGTTGGGTTTTTTTTTCATTTCATCCTGTGAGAAGGGCGAGGAAAGTCGTCTCCGCTTATCCTATAAAGATATATCTCCAAATTTTATGCATCATCACAGCTCCTGTTTTTTCTCTCTCGCGCCTCCCCCTCTCTCTCCCTCCCATCACTCTCTTTCTCTCACTTTCTCCCCTCTCCCCCTCATGGTGGGAAGAGGTCAGGTCACGTGATCATTAAATGTGGCGGGAAAACGCTGCTAATTCAACGCGGCAAGTTCTACCGAGATGTTAGTTTCACGGGGGGTTGCGTAGAATTAAAGAGGGAAAGCGAGAAATAAAGACTAAGAGAAAAAAGTGGGTCCTAAGAAGGAGTAGTAGTAGTAGTAGGAATTTGAGGAAGGGGGAGTGGGAGTAGGAGAGAGGGTGTATGGGCGGAGGAACAAATTAAAAGAAAGGTAAGAGAATGTTAACAGAGACATAAGGAAATTAAGCATAGCTCGAGAAAAGGAAGAGAAAAAGAAAGAGAGAAGAGAGAGAGAGAGAGAGGGGGGGATTTTTTTACAATATTAGAAAAGAGGAATAAGAAGAGAAAGAGAGAGGGAGAAAGAGAGGAATTCAGGTAACTGGCAAAAATCCATTGGAGATGTCAGAAAAAAAAAGATGGGGGAAAAACGAGCAAGTAGAATGAAAAGAAAAGCAATAAAAAACAAGACAGCTGATGGTAATCCCGAAATAGTTATTTTGCAGACAGAAAAGAAAAGTAGAATTCCCACTGAAACCTCAAAAAATGTGCTTCTAAGATGACTGAGGCGATTTTTATTTCGTTAATGTATGGATAAGTTTAAATGATTGGATAGACTAAAGTTATCATCAGACGATAACCTGAGTTATGATGTAGACAAAGAACACCTGAATAAACCCGAGGATACAGCGGCTAGGACATTGTGTTTATACATACCACGTCTGTTGATTTTGTTTACTAACAACCGGTGAAAAGCAAAATTCAGTTCCTTTCAAAACAGATCTCGGCTAGGGTGCCTATTGGTTACTTGGTCCAAAAATTATCTAATACAAAAAATCAAATGGTTATTAAATGATAATAATATGTAAATATATTACTTAGTTTCTTCCATGATTTTTTTCGTGAATAATAAACTAGATGAAAATGTGCGTCTCATTTTCTTTTTTAAAGTTCAAACTTCTTAACAATTTACTTGTTTATTGTATGATCCTTTTCTTGTTGTGATACATGTATTTTCATAAATCCAAGCGAACAATCTTACTCCTTCTTTTCTCTTTATATAGAGTATGTCGATATCCTCGCGGCATTTGATAATTTGTGCATCAGCATTTCAGGGATGTAGATTATTTATTGTTTCTGGTTTGGTTAATGGCATATCAACCTTCCTGGGTTATGACCCACAAGGGTTATTACCAAAGCCATCTTATAAAAGAACACATAGCTGGGGGTGTGAGAAGCTTCATACCTTTCCCAAGGGTATTAGTCCGAAAGTGAACGTTATAGAGCGGATGGAGTCAGCACTCACTGATAACGATGTCGTAGTCCAACATGGTAACCACTATGCCACGGGTACACCCTCCTCGACAAATGATATGAATCAGATTTGAAATAAACCAAAAGAATCAGGAAAGAGAGGAAACTGGGGCCATTACTAGTGTGAAAAACTCTTAATAATAATAATGATAATAATACTACTATTGATAATGATAATAGAGACTGTAAACCATATACACTGCGAATGTAGCAAACTAGCACAACGAGAATACAAAACGAGACACGACTGGTTGGGAAGGGATCCACTGGGAGTTATGCAAAAAATTAAATTTTGACCATACAACAAAATGGTATATGCATAAACCACAATCTGTTCTTGAGAACGAAACGCATAAAATTCTCTGGGACTTTGAAATAAAAACGGATTACCTTATCCCAGCAAGAAGACCAGACCTGTTCTCAAAAAAGAAAGAACTTGTCAACTGGTGGATTTTGCAGTGCCAGCAGATCACAGGGTGAAGCTAAAGGAAAATGAAAAAACGGACAAATATCTGGATCTTGCCAGAGAACTGAAAAAGTTATGGAACATGAAAGTGAAAGTGATACCAATTGTAGTTGGTGCACTTGGAACAGTCCCAAAAGAATTAGAAAAGGGTTTGGGAAGTTTGGGAATCAGAGGAAGGATTGAAACCATTCAGAACACTGCACTGCTGCAATCTGCCAGAATACTCAGAAGAGTCCTGGAGACCTGAGGAGACTTGCTGTCACTCAGACTCCAGTGAAAGACCATCAGCTAACATTGATGTGAAAACTCAAAAGGAGTAAATAATAATAATAATAATAATAATAATAATATATAGATATACCACAGTATGATAATTTAATTATTACAACGTTTGATATGTTTACTTAAGAGCTATTTCAAAATAGTTCAATATGTAAAAAGTATAATAATCTTGATTTAAATCTCTCTCTCTCTCTCTCTCTCTCTCTCTCTCTCTCTCTCTCTCTCTCTCTCTCTCTCTCTCTCTCTCTACCATACAACAAAAGTAAAAAAATTAAGTCATCTGGGTGGCCTAAAATCGGTATAAGCTAGACAGCCAGGGAGTATATCCCTTTTTTTACTTGTGCTAGACTAAGGAGATTGTTTTTAGCGTCTGAGCTGAAGCGCCACATCTACCATCAGCTCCTCACCTTACCGCACAGATCCCTGTGCTACACATACGCTGAGTTGGCGAACCAGGGACCTTGTGGTTTCTAGCCGAACGCTCTACCGACTGGGCTAATATAGAAAAAGAGGGTTTACTGACAGTAATACTATTAACTGAATGTTAACTATTTGTGATAATATCGCAGAAATCTTGCTGTCACTTTATCTCCAACGGAAGCAACTGTCGTGCAAATTCAATAACAGATAGCAATGTTAATATAATCATAATAATAAATATTTGTAATGTTCTTTATACTAATACTCTTTCGTCTATTAATACTCCCAATACTTCTGGCAGCGATAATGGTGATAAAAGAAATCTCTTGTTCGCATAATAATAATAATAATAATAATAATAATAATAATAATAATAATAATAATGCCTTCGTTCTTCCTTGGTAGAAGAGGAGAAACGTGGATGATGTCGGTGATGGTAGGGAAGTAGCAGAGGAGGGAGGAGAGTCGGGGAGGATGAGGATGAGGAGTGGTAAAAGGGTTTTAAAAGGGAGGGGGTTTTGTGATTACCAAAATGCAGTTACAAAATGTCGGCCGTCAATAAAAGCTCGACTCAATAAAGTCCGCTTGGTCGTTTATCGTCTCGGAGCAGGATTCGTGGCGCGTGACTGGGCATAGGGACATCTCGTCAGCACGAGAATTACGCACAGGACGAGATTAGCTATTCATGAGCTCAATGTTTGGACTTAGCAACTCCGCGCTGAAACTCTCGCGGACGATCGATTCTGTGACCAATCCAGGCGGCAAAAAAAACCCCACAATCCTTCTCACCCCCCCCCCCCATTTTTTGTTGCTTTATCTCTTATTGCTTCTCTCTCTCTCTCTCTCTCTCTCTCTCTCTCTCCTCTCTCTCTCACACTCTCTCTCTCTCTCTCTCGCATTGCCTTTATTTTCCCTTCTCTTTCTCTCCCTCTCTTTATCTCTCCCTCTCTTTCTCTCTCCCTCTCTTTCTCTCTCACTCGCTTTCTCTCTCTTTCTCTTATTACCCTTATTTCCCTTTCCTTTCTCGCCTACTCTCTCTCTCTCTCTCTCTCTCTCTCTCTCTCTCTCTCTCTCTCTCTCGTTGCCTTTATTTCCTATTTCTTTCTCTCTTTCTCTTTTCTTCTTTCTCTCCTTTTTCTAGTTCTATCTCCTTTGCATTATAATCTCTTATCTGTATTTTCCTTTCTTTTTCTCTATTCCCTCTTTCCCCCCCTCTCTCTCTCTCTCTCTCTCTCTTTCTCTCTCTCTCCCTTACTAATCTCTCTCTCCCTTACTAATCTCTCCTCTCCTATACTTCCCCTTCTCTCTCTCTACTTAACAATATTTCTTTCTTTATATTATACAATATTGAATAGAAGTAATAAGGAAGTCACACACACACACACACACACACACACACACACACACACTTATATATAAGTCAATATGTTTGCGCAAATGATTAACTCAGAATTTTAGCAGTTTTCTTTAAATAAACATGATCAGTGGTTTTATTGGAGCAAATTTGGTTTAAAAACTAAAAGGTACCATTATAGTATGTGGTCTACCTTTTGAATGTGGCCTACGAAAGCATGTCTCATAGCATATTATGAGGTTATGATAACTGCTAACCCTATCCCTATTTCATAATTTTAGAATATTTTAGAATTAAATAAATCTCTGATT
>CM042165.1:51624489-51651989 GCA_023376005.1 Doryteuthis pealeii | reverse complement strand
CATCAAAAATATATTAAGAAAATACTAAAATGTATTCAGGCTATTTAAATATTAAGGCTAAAAATATTTAAAAAAATATTAAGGCTATTAAAATATTAAATATTAAGGATAAAAATAGTTTTAAAATATTAAGGCTATTAAGATGTTAGATATTAAATATTAAGGCTAAAATATTTTTTTTAAATATTAAGGCTCAAATATTTTTAAAATCAAGTCTAGAAATACTTTAAAAATTAAGACGATTAGAATATTAAATACTAAGGCTAAAAATATTTTAAATATTAAGGCTATTAAAATATAAAATATTAAGGATAACTTTTTTTAATATTAAGGTTATTAAGATATTATATATTAAATATTAAGGCTATTAAGATATTAGATATTAAATATTAAGGCTAGACTATTTTTTTAAATTAAGGCGATTAAAATATTAAATATTAAGGCTAAAAATATTTTTAAAATATTAAGGCTATTAAAATATTAAATACTAAATATTAAGACTAAAATAATAAAAATATGATGGCTTTTAAAATATTAAATATTAAGGCTAAAAATATTAAAGCTATCAAATATTAAGGATAAAGATATCAAGAAATATTAAGGCTATTAAGATACTAAATATTAGATATTACGGGTAAAAATATTTCAAACAAACAAAGGCTATTAAAATATTGAATATTAAGGCTATTAAATATTAAGGCATTAAATATAAAAAAATATCAAAGCTATTAAGATACTAAATTTTAGATATTAATGGTAAAGATATTTAAAACATGCAAAGTCTACTAAAATATTGAATATTAAGGCTATTAAAATATTGAATATTAAGGCTATTAAAATATATAAAATATTTTTTAAATACCAAGGCTATTAAAGAATATGATATTAAAAAACATCATATTTTCCATGACTCTAACTTTTATTATTCTGACCTAACGCGTTTCCACATAGTCTAGTAAATGACTAAATAAAGCCTTTTAGTTAAAATCATTAAACTTTTACGCACCTTTTACGGTTAAATCGAACTTAACGGACCTAAATTCCATCCCAACAAAAGAAAAAAATACCAAAAATCAGGGAATTAATCGATTTTAATGAATTTTCAGTGTTGATATATTAATGAATAAAAGATATAATGCACCAGTTATTTTATTAAAAAACTTTTACCTTTTTTCAAGCCAGTTAACTTTGATCCACGTATCTTTGAGGCGTAACACAGATTCTCAAATATTGTATTCATTAATAAATTTCATTAAATTCGGTTAATTCCCTGAGTTTTGAGGGCTTTTTTTCTTTTGGCGAGGAGACATATGATGGTGGAATTTAGGTCCGTTAAGATCGATTTAACCATAATTTCTGTTATTCTGACCTAACAGGTTTCCGCTTAGTCTAGCTAATGACTAAATAAAGGCTTTTAGTAAATATCATTAAACTTTTACCTACTTTTTACTATTTATATTCGTATATACCATATACCCAGGTGTTATAGATAATAAACGATAAGTAGAACCTTTTTGTTGTAACTAATAGTCTTTGTTTAGGTGTAGGCTATATGGGGTGGGACACTTTAGGTTGAAGTTACGAGAGGTGAGCCTAGAAACAAAAACGTATCTTGTGTAATGAAGAATCCCGTGTTTTTTAGGTGAAGTGTTCTCGTTTAGCTTTTTTTTTTTTATCTAAACGTTTCGTTAAAGCTCAAGTGGTGCAGCCATGCAGTAGTACTGACATGGTTACAGCCTGGAAGAATTCCAGTTTTATTTTATCAGACTTTTATAAATTTTATTATTATGGTAATTATATTCTTGACAGATAAATTCAACTTTTCTTACATAAGAAATGCGATATTACTTTCTGAACAAACGAATATATATATATATATATATATATATATATATATGTATATATATATATATATATATATATTTAATATGGTAAACCCTTGCGGTAAGAAAAAAACCGGCAAATAGTTTTATAGTAAAAATATACTACCAAACTTCACCTGGGGAAAAAATGAAAAAAAGAAAAGACCAAGAGGGTCGTACCAACAGAAAATAATCGATTAATACTATAACACTTAGCCAAGAGAAAAAAAAAAAAAAGTATATATATATATATATATATATATATTATATATATATATATATATATATATATATAAACCGCTAGGATTATCTAAAGTTAAAATGTAAAAAGTGCTCAATACCTAAGTATAGCAAATAATAAAATTAAATCTAATGAATCAGATATACCTACTAATAGTTTCGCTTAGTAGTTCCTAGTAGGTATATCTGACTCATTGGTTTAACTTATATATATATATATAGATATATATATAGATAGGTATATTTGGGCAGCATATTTTCATTAAATCATTTGGTTAAACAAAATAGAATCATTATTTTATTCAATTTTTTTGTGTGTGTTTTTTTTGTTTTTGTTTTTTCAAGTTTTCTAACAATTTTTTTATGTTATCATCTAGAAAGGCGTTAAGCAGTTTACGAATAATAACTCTCTCGGACAACTGATTAACGACTTTCAAGATGATAACATCAAAAAAATTGTTACGAAACTTAAAAGAATAAACTTTTAAAAAAATAAGGATTCTATTTTGATTATATATATCACCCTTTGTCTGTAATTCTTGTCTATTTGGAAATCCGATTTGAAAAAGCCAGGCGACTGAAAAAAATCTATCTAATTTCAAACCGTCTCCATCTGTCAACACATTATTAGTGTCTTATCCAGGTGGTCTTTTCTAATAAAGTGTTTTTAATCACCTGTGGGAGATTCCAAAAATGTGCTGACAGGGATGATGAACAGGTGGAGATTGTTTGAAATCAGCATCTTATAAATAAATTTACTCCTACTGAAAAGTTAGCATATATATATATATATATATATATATATATATAATATATATATATATATATATAATATATAAGTTCAACCTATGAGTCAGGTTGAACTTTATTATTGGCTCTACTTAGGTATCGAGCACTTCTTACTTATTAGCTTTCTCCTAGCGGTTATATGAATATATATATATATCTTATATACATATATATACATATAAATTGTTTTTTCTTTTGGCCAAATACTGTACCAATAGATTATTTTTTGTTGGTACGAATATGTTGGTCCTTTCTTTTTTTCAAAAATTTTTTTCTTCCTGGTTGATTTTGGTAGTATATTTTTACAATCAAACTTTCTGCTGTTTTTTTTCTCTCCGCAAGGATCTACCAACACGCTTGGTATATATATATATATATATATATATATATATATATATATATATATATATATATATATATATATATATTCTTTTGGCGAAGTGTTATAGAGTTAATCGATTATTTTCAGTTGGTACGACCCTCTTGGTCTTTTCTCTTTTTCATTTTTTTCCCCAGGTGAAGTTTGGTAGTATATTTTTACAATCAAACTATTTGCCGATTTTTTTCTTACCGCAAGGGTGTAGTATATTATATATGTGTCTCCTATTTAAAATATCAAATGCAAAAAATATCAATAGTGTTACTGTTTAAATTTTGATATTTTAAAATTATCTTTACGAATATAAATCAAATCTTTATTATGTTTGCTTAAAAAGCAAGAACCGGGGATAGTGAATGTGTGTGTATATAATATATTTACTTTGTCGTTAAATGTTTTATTTTGTAGTGTCATTCGGACATACATACACACAAACTGCCCTTTATATATGTATAGATATATATATGTGTATTGTCTGCATAGCCGTCTTTTTCAACTCTAATTCCTGAAAATCTTCTGTGCCATTTTACAGACATAGAGATTGATCGGTCTTTTTTTCTGAGAATGAAATGCGTGTTGGCCAAAAGAAATGCTGGATTGACAACTGGCGGGTATAAAGTAAGTATAATAATTTTTTTTTATCTATTATCATTATCATTATCATTATTATTATTATTATTATTATTATTATTATTATTATTATTATTATTACTTATTTTGTGCTGAAATTTAGAACTACAGTGATACCTTGATTTACGAGAGCCAAATCTTACGAGTTTTTTTTTAGTTACGAGCTATCACTCGGTTAATTTTGTGCTTTGTGTCGAGAGCTAAAATTTGAGGTACGAACGCGCTTCAGATACGCTTATGTTTGAAAATTATTCGTATTCTAGAACTACAGTGATACCTTGATTTACGAGAGCCAAATCTTACGAATTTTCTGAGTTACGAGCTATCACTCAGTCGAGAGCTAAAATTTGGATATACGAGTGAGCTTCAGTTTGAACTTATGTTTGAAAATTATTCGTATTCGATCGGAATACTTGAAACCATACAACTGTGTGCAAATTATTTGTATTAGGAATATATATCATATAACAATAAGAATTTACAATTACAATGCGTATATCGTATAGCTGCATCCACAACATATACATAGATAGAATTTGATAATTATATAATTATAATTTCAATTATAATTATTAAATTCTATCTATGCATAATTATAATTTCAATTATAATTATCAAATTCTATCTATGCATAATTATAATTTCAATTATAATTATCAAATTTTATCTATGTATAATTATAATTTCAATTATAATTATCAAATTCTATCTATGCATAATTATAATTTCAATTATAATTATCAAATTCTATCTATTTATAATTATAATTTCAATTATAATTATCGAATTCTATCTATGTATATGTTGGGGATGCAGCTATACGATATACGCATTGTAATTGCCTTCACAAATATATATAATAATATACTTTACTTAACAATGCTTCAAAAGAAAATTATCAAATACTATTAAACGTGATAGTTTTCAGTCGACCCTAATACTCTTTTCTAGAACTATCTAGAAAGAATAGTAACACAATGATGATGTATACACATGAGGAAGCCCCAAAAACACACTAGCTAGAAAGTTAGCATTAAAAAAACAATGTCGAACGTGATAGTTAATATGATTAATTCGTAACAGAAGGAAAAGTTTGATTTTTTTTCCATGTAAAATTGTGTTGTTATCATTGTACGTATGTGTCTTTTATACGATATATAATATCAGATTAATATCCTATTCACCTTTTAATACAGCCAATTACTTTAACATCATCGTCACCGGCGCTTTGATTGTTACCAGAGTGAAAAGGTGGAAGTGTGCCGCGGCAGACGCCATCATTCTGACCCCTCGGGGCGAAAAGTATTTGTCTCTTCGAGGCGTGAGTCGGGGCGTTGAGAGATCCCAGTGTGCCAATTTTCTGCCGATTGGTAACGGACTATCCATCAGCCCTTTCCAGCTCTCACCCTCACCCTACCCCCACCACTACCTCCGCGCGCGCAAACTTCCAATATTCCAACCTACGAACGAATACGCGGCCTCTTGTCTCACGTGATGACCGACTACCCCCCCCCTCCTCCGCTTCCAACTCTCGCCAATGCGACTCGCCGCTGATTGGCTGGAGGTTTTTCGAGATTCTACAGCTTGAGGCGAAAGAAGCCGCGAGAGGTTTTGCAATGGGGGAAATTGTCTTCTGGCTGAGATGGTATTAACCAAAGTTCGTTAATGGACGACACACAGACAGATACGGCGGGGAAGTATAAAACCTTTGAGAGAGAGAGAGAGGAAGACTTGAACATAAGAAAGAAAACGAAAAGACCGGGAAACAATTAATAAAAACCACTTCGAACGAGAGAGAAAAATAATATGAAGGCACCTCATGTAGCTTAATGGTTTGTCATTTAGATTCGCAGACCATTGGTAGTGAGTTCGATTCTCACCGGGTGCTCCATACTTCTGGCCTTGTACCGCATCTAAGCTAAGTTAGTAAATAATATAAGGCACCTCATGTAGCTTAATGGTTAGCCATCTAGATTCAGACCATTGGTTGTGAGTTCGATTCTCACTGGGTGCCCCATATCTAAGCTAAGCTTAGTAAATAACTATAAGTCACCCCATGTAGCTTAATGGTTAGCCATCTTGATTCGCAGACCATTGGTTGTGAGTTCGATTCTCACTGGGTGCCCCATACTTCTGGTCTTCTGTGGAGGCTCGTGGAATAATGGTTAGAATCATAGGAAATGAGCTTGTCGACGCGAGTTCAAATCCTTGAAAAGACTGTTTACATTTCACATAGCACTAATACGCTTGGGAAAGGTATGCATACAAGTAATCTCCCTCCAGCTATGGGTAAATAGTAGGATAGACTGGGCTCTTTAACCATGGTTAGGCAACTAGTCTATGAGAAGGAAAGCTCTGAATTCAAATCTGTTAAACTCCGCTTAAGAAATTGACCTTGTGTCACATCCTGCCCGTTTGGAGGAGTTGGTAGATATATATACTTCTGGCCTTGTGCTGCATCTAGGTTACGCTTAGTAAATAAATATATGAAGGCGGGAATTCTTGATAAATATATTGAAAGCGCGATGGCTTAATGATTATCGGCAAAGAAAATGGATCCGGTGAGCCGAGTTCAAAGCCTAAACAAAGCTGTTTGCATTTCATTTAGTGTTGATTACCCTGGGAAGCCATGCTATTCTCATTTTCTCCCTTGGTCTTGGTGCAACAATAGTTCAAGAGAATGAATGAATTAATCACTTCTCCCTATGGGTAAATAGTAGGTCAGACTGGACTTTTTAGTCTTGGTACAGCAACCAGTCATAAGATAGGACGGAAAAATGTACTGGTAAAGTGACAAGTCCATCTATTCAGTAAAAAACATCTTCTGGTTAAATTCGCTTGGGTTGTTTTTTTTATATATATATACATGATGAAATTTTGAAAGCTATATATATATATATTCCTCACAGTATATAGTACATAGTATGTACATTTCATTATACATATATTAAATGAATATTACATAAATATATAAATAGATGAAAATAATAAAATTGAAATTGAATGAACGGCTAAATGTCCATCACGCAAAGTGCGCGTGACGTTTAAAAAAAAGAACACCACGAGACGCGTGTTTATAACATAAAAAAAATAACGACAAAAAAAAACGCGTCCATTTCCGAAAATCGTCTCTGAAGATAAAGTTTTACTTTGAAATCGATCAGACAAAAAATAACATCTTTTTGTTTTTATTTTTTACTTGCATTGTAATTGCTTTCAAATTAATACATTATATATATAGTTATTTACTAAGCTTAGCTAATATGTGGCAAAAGGCCTTAAGTATGGGGCGCCCAGTGATAATCGAACTCACTAACAATGGTTTGCGAATCTAGCTTGCTAACCATTACACCACGTGAGGTACCATGTGTGTGTGTGTGTGTGTGTGTGTGTGTGTGTTGATGTCACCTGGCTAATGAATTTTTCAATTAAGTTTGGGAGTTGATCGTTTTAAATTATTTCCCGAGTACTTTCCGTCCCGTAACAATCCCTTGTATTGTTTTTGCACTAACCCCGAAGATGACCGGTGACGGGAAGGAAAGTACTCCGGAAATAATAAGCTATGGTATATACACAGCCAATTTTCGCCTGATATAATTACATCAATCCGACAACTCGAAAGGACCATGAACAAGATTTACAGACAGAAAATGGCTGCGCAGTTCAACAAAATATATATTAAGAAAGAAATGCTGCCTAACTACATATATATATATATATATATATATATATATATATTGGGAGGATATGTGCTTAATTGAAGTCATATCTAATTTTGAAAATTAATTAGTTGATAATTAATGAATTTAGGCGGGCATAAAAAATGTCAATCCCTGAATGTACATTTCGACCTATTAGGTCTCATCAGCAAGGTTATAGACATGGGAGACTGCTCCGTGTGTGACTCGAAACGTCGACAGTCAAGCTGACAGGCGAAGTCTCTAACCGTTACACTAGCTTGCAATTCCACATTCTTCGTTTGTTTTGAAACTTATTTCTATTCCACTTTTTATTGACTCGCTACACGACAGTATGAGGGTAAGTAAACAAACAAATGTGTTTATTTTTATATAGCTTTAAGCCGACAATTTTTGGAGGGTATGTGCCTAATTGAAGTCATACCTAATTTTGAAAATTAATTAGTTGATAATTAATGAATTTAGGCGGGCATATATGTTCAAATGTAAGGCTAAATAAACCGAGAATATATATATATATATATATATATATATATATTTCCATCTCTCAAATATCCCTAATATCTATTCACTTCTTAACTTATTTTTTTCTTTAACTCTCTCTCTTTGTTTCACTCGCAGGTTATCCACTGTAGCGGTTATCTGAAAATCAAACAGTTCACGATGGATATATCACCGTACGACGGTTGTTACCAGAACGTCGGATTGGTGGCGGTGGGTCACTCGTTACCCCCCAGCGCCGTCACTGAGATAAAGATGTTCAACAATATGTTCATGTTCCGGGCCAGTCTTGATTTGAAACTCATTTTTTTAGATGCTAGGTGAGTATTACAGGAGTAGTCACTTGTCACATATGCAAACTCCTCATTTTTTTTTATCTCAATCAAAGCTGCTGAAATATTCCTAATTACATATCTCCCTGTCTTATTGTATATCCGTTTGTCTATGCTTGGTGGTTGAGAAAGTTGTGTGTTTTTCCGTGGTGGTTACAGTTGGCGCAATATGATCTTCAAACAACCATAGCAATTAATATAATCCTGTAGATGATGGAACACACACGCACACACACACACACACACACACACACACACACACACACATACACACATATATATATATATATATGAGGAAAAATGAGTAAAGAAAAGAAATGTAGATGGATAAAAATGAATTTTATCGATATCACTTTTAATCGATATCACTTATACATGTGTTTCGGTCTGCTTATCAAAATGTATACGGATTTACGTTATTATCATTATTAAAATAATCAGATGGAGTTGAAAAGATGATGATGATAATAATAATAGGAAAAATGTATAAAATGTTCCGTACACAGATTTTGCCGACCTTCATCAGAGTAGTATTTTTATTTTTTTCTACTTTTTATTTTTTTACTACTATTTTTTTCTTTTTTTCTTTTTTTACTACTCTGATGAAGGTCGGCAAAATCTGTGTACGGAACATTTTATGCATTTTTCCTATTATTATTATCATCATCATTTCAACACCATCTGATTATTTTAATAAAAATAATAACGTAAATCCGTATACATTTTGATAAACAGACCGAAACACATGTGTAAGTGATATCGATAAAATTCATTTTTATCCATCTACATTTCTTTTCTTTACTCATTTTTTCCTCATATTGTCGGATTCATTTCCCATTCTCACACACACACACACACACATATATATATATATATATATATATATATATATACCAGTCATCCACAGACACGTGTTTTCGAAGTTTACTTCTCATCAGTGCGGCGCGACTTTTTAACAGCTACCTCTAGTCGGGTGCGAAACCCGACAGAATTTTCGTCTGTCAAGCTCCTTACCCTCTCGGCACTGGAACTGCCAGACAGGGCCGAACAATTATTGATACAAACAAACATACAGTATGTATGTTTTTACAATCACCAGAGAAATCAAGTCTGTAAACAACAGGCGAGTAATTGTTTTTACGCTAAACGGTGAAAGGTCAACTAATGTCTCCCCTACAGTGCTCTACCATGGATTTTGGAAGCATATATATATTTATTTATAATATATATATATATATATATATATATATATATATATATATATATATAGGCAATATATATTTATTTATAATATATATATATATATATATATATATATATATATATATATATAGGCAAATAAAATACAATAAAAGCTATTGCTAAAAGTTTCATGTAGTTTGAATACGTCAATCGTAAGGTTTTCTTTATATATTTTTTCTTATTTATTTTGTAATGGCTATCTGACGAAACTGGGCTCATTTATTGAAATATACTTACAATAGCCAAATGACGGTTTGTTGAATTTTCTTTCTAATTGAAATATATATATATATATATATATATATATATATATATATATATATTATATATATATATATATATATATCTTATGTGTGTGTATGGTGCATAAAGACAATGTCTAAAAGAATACATATTCAACCATAAGAAAATATCAATTTTCACCTATAACTATACATACAGATACCATATATATATATATATATATTATATATATATATATATATATATATATGAGACATAGCGCGAAAAATCTCGCACCATTTCTCTGAATTTTTGAGATGAGGCTTGATAATTAGTATTATTTGGATTATTCGGACTATTGTCCTCATCTTCATTGTTATTTGTACAACGTTTCGGTCAATGTGCCCTCTGGCCTTCTTCAACAATGAAAATGAGGACAATAGTCCGAATAATACAAATAATACTAATTATCAAGCCTCATCTAAAAAATTCAGAGAAATGTCCCTTTTGAAAAAATTGAGTATCCATTAAAAAGGAATAAAACAAAACGTCCTCGGCATAAAATAACCGACCAACCAATATCTACCTTCTGTTCATATTGTTTTGTTTTTTTTTTTCCTTGTTTTTTTTGTTTTTTTTTTTTCTTGACAGGGTTGCTCAAAAATGTTAAAAAAAACTTGTTTAAAAAAATTGAGTATCCATCAAGAATAATAAAACAACGTCCTGGCATAAAATAGCTCAACAAGGGTTGACATGCCGTAAAATCCAATAAACCAACCAACCAAATATCTACCTTCTGTTCATATTCTTCTTTTTTCTCTTGCATCTGACAGGGTTGCTCAGTTAACTGGCTACGAACCACAAGATTTGATAGAGAAAACACTGTATCATTATATACACGCCTGTGATATCCTCCATATGAGATACTCTCACCACACTCGTAAGTATATTTCTGTTTATACTCTTCTAATCAATCAAGTGATCGATATATATATATTATATTATATATTATATATATATATATATATATATATATAAGGGTATGAAAACACACAATATTGTTAAAATTAGTATATTTTTAAATCATTTTCATTACTAATATTTACAATAATTCGATTTATAAAAAGACATCATCAGAGCATAATGATAAATAGGTCCGTTTTTCTGCTTCTCTCTTGATGAATCCAGATTAAAAACATTTAGATCTAAAAACTGCCCTAATTATCATTATGCTCTGATGATGATTTCTTTATAAATCGAAATATGTTCAATATTAGCAATGAAAATGATATAAAAATATATTCATTTTAAAAACATTGTGTGTTTTCATACCCTTTTATCTATACATTTACCGTCGGATTCATTTCCTTACTCTTAACTTATATATATATATATATATATATATATATATATAGAGAGAGAGAGAGAGAGAGAGAGAGAGAGAGAGAGAGAGAGAGAGAGAGAGAGAGTTAAACAAAACAGATGTCTCCTGTTTAACGATTTTATTGATGATCTTTTCAAGCTTTCTGGCCAACTTTTTTTATATTTGGATGGAATTCGTGGATTAGTCCACCCAAGTTCATATCCCGAATACTTTCGGCACTTCGAAGTGCCATCATCAGGGGTGATGTGTTCCAGTTTTTTTCTAAATATATTAATGGATGTGGAGGCTGGAAGTAGGAGAATTGATGGGGAAAGTGTTATAGGCATTTTAAAATGTGAGTACGGCATTGAAAATTGATTTTATTTAAGGATGGTTTGTATTGTTTGATGTATAAAGCTTCTAGTATTTGGAGTTTTTGTTTATTTTTTTCTTTGTGCAGAATGTGCATATTTTCCACGAATTCCATCCAAATAAAAAAACGTTGACTAGAAAGCTTGAAAAGATCATCAATTAAATCGTTAAACAGACATCTGTTTTGTTTAATTCTACATGAATAAATGAAAGAATGCTGTCCAAATACACACACACACACACACACACACACACACACACACATATATATATATATATATATATATATATATATATATATATATAGTTGAGAATAGAGGAAAGTGTGGATAGAAACAGCACAAAAACAGCAATAAATTTAGTGGATATTTCGCCTCATATTGAATGAAGCTTCGTCAGCTTTATTGAACATAGGTACACATATATTTGCTTTTATAGTGAAAAGGGTGAATAGGTAAGGGGTGAGGCACTAATGGGTGGGTTGGTGTGTAGGGCGAAATATCCACTAAATTTATTGCAGTTTTTGTGCTGTTTTTATCCACACTTTCCTCTATTCTCAACTACATTTTGTCGGATTTATTCAAACCCTCCACTCCTCACACACACACACACACACACACATATATATATATATATATATATATATATATATATATATATATATATAGTGGACCATAATGATGAGAGATATTTGAAATGCTATTTTCACAGATTACAAAAGCGACACAGATTTACTAAGTATTATTATTACATAACTGGTATACAGGAGTTTTATATGTGATTTAAGATTTGGATATTATATCCCTGAGATGGTCACCATCATGACAAAAATATCCGACAGTTAGATTTCTCATATCACGTAAAGTGTGGTTTAGCATATCAACTGGAATAGCTGTTATCTCTCTACGGATGGTTTCTTCCAGTTCCGCTGTCGTGTGGGGCCTGCCTGCGTATACCCGATCTTTCAGGTAACCCCACAGAAAATAGTCCACTGGGGCTAGATATGGATGGCCAATGGATATCTTCGACTACATATGCAATTTCTTTTGGACTCCACGGCATTGAGGATCACCAAAATCAATACATTAAAGTAATAAAAACTTAATGTAATATTCAAATCTTAGACATGTAAATCTTCTGTGTATTAGTTATGGAATTAATATATTTAGTACTCTGTGCTGTTTTTATAATCTGAGAAAATAGCATTTGAAATGTGTCCCATCATTATGGTCCACCCTGTATATATATATATATATATCAATGGTATGAAATAACAGAGCTCAATTTAGAGTTTTGTTGGATATTTGATGATTCTGAAATCCTAATTGTCGTTGGATCCGTTGGGACAGTCGGCAAAAACCTGCAAAAGAGACTGGTGGAATTGGAGATCAGAAACCATCCAGACAGACCACAGTAATGTTAGAATACTTTGGAGAGTCCTGAAAATTTGTAGAGACTTTAAAAATAAACATTTAGTGATGGTATGAAAAACTCGCAAATAATAATAACTAGCAGGACCTTAGGATATATTACAGTATGATAATTTAATGATTACAACGCTTGATCTGCTTACTTAGGAGCTAATAGTTCAATATGTAAAAAGTCTAATAATCTTAATTTAACTCTCTCCTTCTCTCTCTCTCTCTCTCTCTCTCTCTCTCTCTCTCTCTCTCTCTCTCTCTTCTCTCTCTCCTTCTTTTCATTATGTTCGATTGAAACGGATTAGCATTATCGCTTCCGCGCGCTCAGGGCCTCTCTCTATTTTCCCCATCTCTCTTTATTTGTCATTCTTATTATATTCTTTCTGTGTAGCATCTCCTTTTTCTTTACTTTCTTTCTTCATAATAAAAACGTAATGGTCCATTATTTAGCAGAGGTGACGACATCCATAAGAAATAAAATTTTCGGTGGATAAGCAATACCAGATAATCAGGATTTACATTTTTTTTTGCATTTTGATCTTGGCTGATTTGGACGGTCTCATTTTTAACCAGAGAGCTTTGCAAGATCGGAAGATTAAGGAACAAGAGTATTAATATATAGATTACTACTGTTATTATTACTTATAATCTAATGTAATATAATATAAGGGGTCGGGTTAGCTCCGTCGGTAGAGCGTTTGGCTAGAAACCACAAAGTTCCTAGTTCGATACCGGCCCTAGCCAACTCAGCGTATGAGTAGCACTGGGATCTGTGCGGTAAAGTAAAGAGCTGATAGTAGGTGTGGTGCTCCACCTCAGACGCTAGAATAATCTCCTTGGTCTAGCGCTAGTGAAAAGGGAATAGACTTTAGGCCATCCCGACGACGACTTTTTTTTATTAATACTAATAAATAATTAATCAGCTATTACTAATAAATTTTCCGTACTATTTTTTTTTTGTTTGTTAGGCGCCTTTTGAAATAAGCGGAAGTGTTAACTTAAAGCCAAACACAGTTTTCTGCACTTCAGACTTTGTCTTTGTTTCCCGCTTTTTACTGTCCCCGCCCCCTTCTTTACCCACACCCCCAACTCTTGCCTCTTATCGTCGGTTGGGGCCCCCTTAACAGTGGAAAAGATGCCGGTCCGAGTCTCCCAGTCTCTTTGAAGCTGACTGAAGCGAGACTGACCGCGTAGGGATACCACCGTCTTGTACATTGTCTGAGCCGGTGTTTTTTTGGCCGGCGGCAACGGTATCTTTCCTTCGCTCGTTTGCGTGAATAACGGACACTTTTCTCGCAGACGAGAGCTTCTTTTTTCTTGTTTAAATCCAACTCTCTCTCTCTCTCTCTCTCTCTCTCTCTCTCTCTCTCTCTCTCTCTCTCTCTCTCTCTCTCTCTCTCTCTCTCTCTCTCCAAACAAAAAGAACAAGCGCTGAGAAATATTCACACCTCTGCGTACATGGGCGTTTATATATAGGTGACAAAAGTAGGGGCATCTTTGTTTAGTTTTCCCAATTACAACGCCCCCTTTCTTTTCCGACTCCCCTTTCTCCTTCCCCCTCTCTCCTCTCCCTCTCTCTCTCTCTCTTTCTTCATTTTCCTCTTTTTCCCCTCCTCCCATCACTCTCCTCAAATAAACGAATCCAGTTGGGCTCTAGTTGACTATTTAGTGCAGGAGAGCCCTTTTTAGGGGGGTTCTTACCCCCTCTACTAGGGGATACAGCCAGTGTATTCTAAGCCCTGTCGACAGGATGGTGGTAGTTGTTAGGTATACTTTCAACGTATATTTAATAAATGAGACAAAATCCTATACTTTTGCCGTCTATGTGTCAACTAGATTCGTTTGTTCAGTTTTCCCCGATTACAACCCCCCCCTTTCCTTTATATATATATATATATATATATTATATATATATATATATATATTTGAAAGTAAGATGAGGAAATTAATCCGACAGTATGTGAAGAAAATGTAGAACAAACACAGGATGTTATAATGGATGGAAATGTATTAGTCGATGTTCGAACATTTCGGTTTACAAAGGAAACCTTCTTCAGGACAATGAAATTATTTAAGAAGAAAAAAGGATTTATGTAGATAAAAGATGATGGGTATTTTGAATGAGTTGAATCGAATCTATCATCTTTTATTCACATAAATCCTTTTTTCTTCTTAAATAATTTCATTGTCCGGAAGAAGGTTTCCTTTGTAAACCAAAATGTTCGAACATCGACTAATAAATTTCCATCCATTGTAACATCCCGTGTTTGTTCTACATTTTCTTCATTATATATATAATATATATATATATATATATATATATATATATATATATATATAATATATATATATATATATATATATATATATATACGTTGAAAGATAAATGGAAAGAAAATGTTGTATGGATGAACATTATTTATTGAAGTGCTGACACGTATTTCGACCAAGAGTTTGTCCTTGGATACATTGTATCCTATTTAGTATTATTCTAAATACAAAATAAAATAATAATGATAACAGAGAAACATAAAATTTAAGTATGCAAAAAGCGGTCTTCTTCAGGGCAAGATATTTTTATATTTGAAAATAAAACCGTGTGAATATATATATATATATATATATATATATATATATATATATATATATATATATTCACCAACCAATCCACACAATCAGGATATGACACAAGATCAATTTCTAAATTTTCACTACAGATTTCACTTCTTCGTCATTGGAATAATGTTTGCTTCTTTTCGGCCCAATAAAAAAGGATTTGAGAGGCAAGCATCATTCCAGTGACGAGAAAGTGAAATCTGTAGTGAAGAAGTGGCTCAAAGAACAGTCAACAGAATTTTACATGGCAGCGATACATACCCTCATGCGAAGGTGAAACATTGCTATTGATAGAAACGGTGACTATGTGGGGGAGTAGAGATGTGATCCACAGAGGACCAGCTTGATTTTAATGTATGATACATGTTTCTGTGTTGGTAATTATACCTGCCCTAAACAAAATGGCATTATTTTTTTTACTCACCCTCATATTTCCTCAAACAAAGGTAAAGTTTTGAAGAAAAATATTTTGTGGGGTAATTCTTTCTGTTAATTTGCAACTTTTGCCACATGGGAGTTGTTGCGGTTCTAAAATCGACCTACCCTATTGTTCAAATTCTATGACTTCCAAGTCACCGATCATCACCAACTTTTTTGAGTATCACTTGCGTTACATGTCCAATTGTGAAGTGGTAGTTTGGAGTGGTCAACTAACGGTCGGCGACAAGATCGGCCGAAATGTCAAGAACAGAACACCGCCCTTTCGCGCTCTCTCCTCTTTTTCTTCTTCTTCTTCTTCTTCTTCTTTCGACCAATGGCGACAAGACTCACTTGTGACGTCAGCGACCGGGTCAATTCAAATAATGTCAGGTTGCATTTCTTTTCTGTATTCGAGAAGAGACGTTAATGTTCCGATTACAAACATTCTATTTTGCAAGCAATCGCGTTAAAATTACTACTACAACTAGCAAGAATATCCACCTTCAGGGATTAAGTATTTATGTTTTAATGTAATGAAATATATTAAATTAGAAAGACTAACAAAATTAGATAAGAATGCAAATAAAAAAATTACTTATTTTAATATTTTACTTTTCTATATGTAAGGGGCCGGGTTAGCTCCGTCGGTAGAGCGTTTGGCTAGCAACCACAAAGTTCCTAGTTCGATACTGGCCCTAGCCAACTCAGCTATAGGATTGATTTTAATACATTGGAGAATAAAACGATAATATTAGAGATCAATTACACCAAGTAATTATTTATTAAACCCGGTTTTGTTAAAACCAGTATGCTAATTAATCGCATCATATATAATGCAAACCTTTATTTCTTAGTGATATATAAGGCACATAGCAGGATTTTAAACGCACAAATAACATGGGCTGTTTTGAGGCAAATTTAACTCAGATTTTCATAGCGACATCATTGATAAATAAGATTTATTTTATGTATTAATGATTTTGACCATAAATTAAATACTCATTGATAAACATACGTAATTCCTGAGGGTATTGTGACGTAATCAGTGACTTAGTTTCAGTTACAGACAGACATACCGAATCTCCATCATAATAAGATATAAAGATACTGTGAGTTGACCACAGTATAAAGATTAGTGAAATAGTGAGAGAAGTAATGAAGAGTAAAAGACAGAGTGGGGGATATTAGGTCATTCTTCGTGTTATATATATATATATATATATATATATATATATATGAGGAAGAATGAATAAAGAAAAGAAAGAATAGAATGGATAATAAAAGAAGAATTTAATCAATATTACTTACACATGTGTTTCGGTCAGTTCATCTGTGTGAAAATATCTCGCACACAGAGAAGATTCGACCTTCATCAGAGTGAAATTTTATTTCATTTCCAATTTCAATTTTTATTTCATTTCCAATTTCCATTTTTACACACACACACACACACACCACACACATATATATATATATATATATATATATATATATATATATATATATATATATATAGTTTAGAATTTATTTAATGCCAACAACTTTAAATTTAAAGACAATTCAAAGATGTTGATAAAAAGTCTTCGCTTTCAGGGTGTTTCTGCTTTCCCGTGGAACATAAAAATTATTTGAATGTTGAAAAATATCGGATAAGCAAAAATAATATATATATATATATATATATATATTATATATATATATATATATATATATATATATATGAGAAACATGCTGTATGATCTTGTAGGTGCAAACATATATATCCATACAAGGATTTTTTAAATAAATCCTTAAAAAGAGCTCAAAGTATAATAATCAAAATTAATTATATACGGAGCAATATTTAACTTTTTCAATCGAACATAATGTAAAGATGAAGAGAGAGAGAGAGAGAGAGAGAGAGAGAGAGAGAGAGAGAGAGAGAGAGAAGAGCAAGAGGTCGTTCACAGGTGGTTGATCTCAGGAGGTAAAAATCGGGTCAGGTTAGTTTTGGGGGTGGAAGTTGATTAAAGAATAAAATAAATAAAAAAATGTTTGAGGCTAGGGAATGGAGTGGTTAGTGGTAACCCAGTGGATTGACAAAGCTGTGATGACAGCCGGGCGTGCGGGCAGCTAATTTAGCCCAATAAGATGGGCAGTCATGATCGAGGGTAATCGATACAGCCAACAGTCAAATCCCCCCTCCCCACTCTACCCTCTACATTTCCCCTCCCCCTGGACCTCTCCCCCTCTCCGTGCCTTAAGCCCCTCCCTTGCTTTTAAGTTTTTACTCTCATCATCACTGCTGTTCCCGTCAGCTGCTTCGCAGTCACTGGCCAACCTTGATCAACTCAGAGTCCACTTTCGCCGCACCCCCCCCCACTACTCACCCATCCGCAACCACCTTCAATAAAATTGACATACATCAGAGGGATAACCCCTTTCAACAAACAATCAGTCTACAATTTATTGCTGTCTCTTTGTAAAGCATCAGATCGTTATAAATCTTATTATAATGGAGTTGTGTGTCAGCCTGTAACCGAAAACTACATCACCACCAACATCGCAATTCCTTTAGTTATTTATGTTATATTCTCAATGGTTATTAATCAAATAATAGTTTAATCTTAATTAGCATCTTATATATTAACAATGTCTTTATTAAGGTCAGGCTGAGAGAGAGTTGCCTCAAAACAGCCCCTATTAATAATGTGTTTAATATCCTGCGATGTGTGTTATATATAATTAATAAATAAATGTTAGCATAGTATATGGTGTGAATAATTTGCATACCGATTTTAACAAAACCGTGTTTAATAAATAATTAGTTGGTGTTATTGATTTCTAATTGTATTAATATTGTACTAGCAGGACCTGTTGATGTAGCACAGTATGATAATTTAATTATTACAATGTCTGATATGTTTACTTAAGAGCTAAATAGTTCAATATATAAGTTGGTAAAGCGTCCGCCTAGGAACTATAAGGTTCCTGGTTCGATACCGGTCCTCGCCACATCAGCGGATGAGGATCTGTGCGATAAAGTGAGGAGTGGCGCTCCGTCTCAGATGCAAAACAATGTCCCTTGTCTAGCGCTAGTTAAAAGGAGAGAGGCTCCCTCGCTGTTCGGCTGATACCGACTTTAGGCCACCCTGACGATTTTATTTACTCACAAGCCACAAAGGTAATCTCAGTGAATACCTGGGCGTCTCGAAAGACCGGGAAATCTCGGAAGTACTCGGAAAAATTCGACGTCATCACGTGACGCTGTTAGAGGTGTCATTTTTTTTTTTTTTTTTTTTTTTTTTAAATCGGAACGAAGCAGGCACTTAAGTGTTTTCGGATTCGAACGGTTAGCAGCGCTTATATTTATTTTTGTTTCTTGTGTTTTCATTTTTTTCAGTTCTCCTGAAAGGTCAGGTGACCACCAAGTACTACCGGTTTCTGGCCAAGGGTGGTGGCTGGGTGTGGATGCAGAGTTACGCCACTATTGTGCACAACAGCCGCTCCTCACGACCTCATTGTATTGTCAGCGTCAACTACGTACTGACGTAAGTCAACGCTTTCTTTTTATTTATCTATTCACCCCCCACTACCACCATTTACTATTGATTCTCTTTTTTTTTTCTTTCTTTCTCCGTTCGTTCTTTTTGTTCTTCTTTAGTCTTTTCTTTCTTTCTTTCTTTTCATTCTTCGTTCGTTCATCTTGTTCTTCATTTTTTGTTTATTTCCTTCTTTGCTTTTTTTTTTTCTTCTTCCTTTTGTTTGTTTGTTCGTTTGTTCTTTCATAACTTTCTTTTTTTTTTTATTAGTCTTTATATTATTTCTTCTTTTTATTCTTCGTTCATCTTGTTCTTTATTTTTTATTTCTTTCATTTATTTCGTTCATTCGTTCTGGCCTTTTTTTTTTTTTCTTTACTTTTTTCTTTTTTTCTTTACTCTTTTCTTATTTTTTCTTTTTTTTATTCTTCGTTAGTTCTTTTCGTTCTGTCTTTTTTGTTTCTTTCCTTTCTTTCTTTTCATTCGTTCGTTCTTTCTGGCCTTTCTTTTTCTTTTCTTTTGTCTTTTCATTCTTTCTTCTTTACTCTCTTTAATTCTTTCTTTCACTCTTTTGTTGCTTCCTTCCTTTCTTTCTTTCTTATTTCGTTCATCTCGTCCTTTTTTTTTTTTACTTTTATCTTTTATCTTTCCTTTTTTCTTCTTTTCTTACTTTTTTCTTTTTTTTTTTTGTTTTTTTCTTTCTTTATCCCATTTCTTAAACTTTTCTTTCCTTATTTTTTCTTCTTTCCTTTCTTACTTGTTTGTTCTCTTTTCTTTTTTTCCTTTCCATATTTTTTTCTTCGTCACTCGTTTTCTGTAATCCATTCTTAATTTATTTATTTATTTCGTTTTCCTTCTTTTTGAAGATTTTTCTTTTTTTTATTCTTGTCTTTCCCTGCCCCGTCTCTTTATTTTTTTAAATTTTATTTAATTTCCTTGTTTTCTTTATTTCTTTTTTTTCTCTTTATTTCTTTATTCTATTTATTTCTTTATTCTATTCATTCCTTCTTTCTATTTTCTTTTTCACCCATTATATCCAATCTTCTTTTCATGTATTCTTTCTTTCTTTTCCTTTCTTTCTCTCTTTCCCTTCATTCCATTCTCCTTTCCATTCTTCTCTCTCTCTCTCTCTCTCTCTCTCTCTCTCTCTCTCTCTCTCTCTCTCTCTCTCTCTCTCTCTCTCTCTCCATTCTTTCTTTATCTTTCTTCATTTGATCCTTTCGTCTTTCCTTCTTTCTATTTTTGTCTCTACAATATTTATCTCCCCTTTTCCCGCCATTTAAAAGGACTCCTTCCAATTTCTGATATAATCTGGGATAGAGGGTATTTTGATTATTATGCATTGATATTTTGCATATTTCACAAATGTTTTGGTGGCTCTACTCTCTCGCCTTGGTTCTCTCTGAATTTCGAAGCAGATTTTCTTGTTACTATTATACATTGATTATTTGAACTCTTCTTTATCATCTTTATCCTTTCGACAAACTTCCAGAAATGTTAAACAGAATCCTTCTTATTTAAATGGCATATATTATTTAAACAGAATCCTTATTTGATCCACTAAAATAAATAAATATATATGAAAAATTACTTATATTGATACATTGATATTAACAAGGATATTAATATTATATTTACTAGCAAATATATGCACCCTCCGGGTGCAAGTATTTTAATTAAATTTTATAATAAAATATCATATTAAATTAGAAAGGCTAATGAAACTGAATAAGAATGTAGATAAAAAGATTTTGAACAGAGGGGGTATGATTGAAAAATAGAACAACTTTGAAACTAACTCTTCCATCATTTTCCGTTACTCCCGTCTTTCATTGGTAAATTTTCCTAATTAAAATGTTTAGCTAAAATAGGAAGTAAAGAATAATATTACAGTTATTTCTTCTTGTTAAGGGATTTCTTTTAAGATTTCTCCCCGAGATTTTTGCTCATATTCAATAAGATAAAACCAAACAATTAGAAATCAATAATACTAAGCATATATTTATCAAAATCAATTTTTTAAGATCAATATGCAAATTAGCCTTCCCATTCACACTGTAAACTGCTATTTTGTTGTATATATAAATACAATTGTATTTTATTAGTATGTAGATATTACCAACAGTATTAATAATGTAAAACAATTTTATTAATAATTGAAGTTTAAATAAAAAATAAAATCCTGTAGAATGTGACGTAAATAACTAAGGGAATTGTTACTTGAATAGTAATATAGTTTCGGTTACAGACAGAAAAACACACAATCTCCATTATAATAAGATATATTGATATTAAATGGCATATATTATTTAAACAGAATCCTTCTTATTTGATCCACGAAAATAAATTATTCTCTTCCCAATATCAAATCATATACTTGACATATTGTCATTTCTTTAGTTGAATACATACATATACATATACACACAAAAAAGCGTGTACACAAACACACACACAAATATCTCTACACATATAGTAAAGTAAGTAAAGTCGTCGGGGCGGCCTAATGTCGGTATCAGCCAATCAGCGAGGGAGTCTATCCCCTTTTTTACTAGCGCTAGGCCAAGGAGATTATCTTAGCGTCTGAAGTGGAGCGCCACACCTACCATCAGCTCCTTACTTTACTGCACAGATCCCTGTGCTACTCATACGCTGAGTCGGCGAAGACCGGTATCGAACTAGGAACCTTGTGGTTTCTAGCCGAATGCTCTACCGACTGAGCTAACCCGGCCCTTATTATTTAGTTTATATACATATAAACGTTATAAAAAATAAATATACTGTTTTGTTAAGTATGAGACAATGGTACAACTAATAATTTGAATAGATTAATACTAAAGAAATACAAGTTGACTTTGTTTAGACTAATTGTGTATTAATTCAAGATTTATATAGAAACTAGTCGTTGGCTTCCGGTTCAGAAAATATGGTAACGAATATTGAAGATTTAGATGAATATTTCACACACACACACACACACACATATATATATATATATATATATATATATATATATATATATATATATATAGAGAGAGAGAGATCTTTAGATGAATATTTCATTCAATATATATATATATATAATATATAAATATACGCACATCTTTAGATGAATATTTCATTCATATATATATATATATATATATATATATATATATATATATATATATTATGTATAAATATATGCACATCTTTAGATGAATATTTTATATATATATATATATATATATATATATATATATATATATATGAATGGTATCTTTTCAGGTTCTTGCCATCAAAGAAATATGTTTTTTGTTGATTTTTTTTTTGTGTGTGTGTGTGTTTTTTTGGGGTTTTTTTTTTGTTTTTTTTTGTGTGGGAGAGGATTTTTTTCGGCAAGCGACCATTCGTTCCTACAAAATGGCCGATCATGTCGATTGAGTATCGTTGTAAGTGAATCTTTAGGCGCGCTTTGAAAAGGGCGCGAAGACGCCATAGTAATGGCGCCATTGATCGTTCTCTAAACTTCCGACGGCATCAAGCGAACAAGGAACGGGAAGGGGGAAAAAAGCAGTGCGTGAAGGATACACGCGGTAGATGACGAAGAAGAACAAAAAAAAATCATCCCGAGTAGGATATGAAGGGGGGGGGGCGTTTGGGACGGAATGGCCGGCTCGAAAAAAAATATGAGAAATAAGGCATCGGGGAAAAATGTTATTAATTGAGTGTGCCGAGAAGATTATTAAGGGAATAAAGGTTCTTGGTTGCGAAATACACAAAAAATAGTTGCAGGATATATATAATATATATATATATATATATATATATATATATATATATACGTGTGTGTGTGTGTGTGTGTGTGTGTGTGTGTGTGTGTGTGACATAGCTAGATAGATAGATATGAACAAAGTGAGATAGCTAGATAGATAGATGTGAACAAAGTGAGATAGCTAGCTAGCTAGATAGATGTGAACAAAGTGAGATAGCTAGATAGATAGATAGATGTGAACAAAGTGAGATAGCTAGATAGATAGATAGATGTGAACAAAGTGACATAGCTAGATAGATAGATAGATGTGAACAAAGTGACATAGCTAGATAGATGTGAGTGATAGAGATAGATAGATAGATAGATGTGAACAAAGTGAGATAGCTAGCTAGCTAGCTAGATAGATAGACAGATAGATGTGAACAAAGTGAGATAGCTAGATAGATAGATAGATGTGAACAAAGTGAGATAGCTAGATAGATAGATAGATGTGAACAAAGTGAGATAGCTAGATAGATAGATATATGTGAACAAAGTGAGATAGCTAGATAGATAGATAGATGTGAACAAAGTGAGATAGCTGGATAGATAGATCAAAGTGAGATAGCTGGATAGATAGATGTGAACAAAGTGAGATAGATAGATAGGAACAAAGTGGGATAAATAGATAGATAGATAGGAACAAAGTGAGGTAGATAGATAGATAGATATGAACAAAGTAGTGGCGAGTTCGAGCTCCAGTCACCTTATTACGTTCATTTTCGGACCAATACTCTTGTAAAGGGTATGAACCTCCTTGAATCCCTAGCTATGAGATAAATAGTACCACTACTGTTCTTCTGCAAGGATGGCTTTGGTATTATATAACCCATTATGGTTGATATGCCATTAAACAAACCAACCCATCATAAACAAGGGCACACCAATGTTAGCCGACAAGCAAAACTTAAATTCAATATCTCTGAGCGGACACTGGGTGCCGTCTAGAGGACTTACCAAGAGTGTTAGCAAGAGAGAAAGAGGGGGAGTAAAAGGAATCCGTGCTCGCCTGATGATGATGGCGCGGGGGTGACATTGTTGCCTATGAGAAAGAAAAAAAACACGCTTTGATTCGGCTCCATTCTCTTTTTAACAAAATCCTACTCTTACATCCAAACCATTTGCTTACTTAGGCCGGACAGACGGTCGGAGAGGCTCTCTTCAATCAGTCGGCTGATTACGTCAAGGCCTAGCACGTACATGATTGTGCCAACCCTATTGCCCTAATGGCGAACCCTTTTTATCATATATATATATTTACCAGCCCCTCCGCACGAGCAGGATGTGACACAAGGTCAATTTCTTAAGCGGAGTTTAATAGGTTTGAATTCAGAGTTTTCCTTTTCCTAGACTGGTTACCTAGCCATGGTTAAAGAGCTCAGCCAGCCCTGGTATTTGCCCATAGCTGGTGGGAGAATTGGATCCATACCTTTCCTAGGAGTATTAGCGCCATGAGAAATGAAAACAGCTTCGTCCAGGAATCGAACTCTGGTCGACCGAGTCCAATTCGTACGACTCTAACCACTAGACCACGCGCCTCCACCCTTTTTATCATATATGTGCCAGTTGAGGGTCTTAGTATACTGGGTATGATGTTAAAATCTATCTGATGGTGGAGTTTCAATTCTGGAGCTCTGGAGAATATGGAGTGCTCCTTCATCAACATTACTCACAGATCCGCTCTGACTCGGATTGGTAGTACCATTTAGGGTCCTATCTATAGGTTAAATAAAAGTGAGTTTTAAAAAATGTATCTAAAAAGATAGTTAAAAATATAACTACCCATCAAAAACGTCTTCGGCATAAAATAACCCAACAAGTATTGACATGCCGTAAAATCGAACCCACCAACCAACCAACCAACCAGCCAACCAAACCATCTGCGCAACGACTGTCATATCGACAGAATGCATTGACTATGCACACACAGATACCCAAGAGATAGAAACCCCAGATGAAGTACATGGGGGAGGGGTTTCTTATCGCCAGACAAATATGAAGTCGATCTTGTTGGTATCGTTGCCCCAGATCCCAGTCCGGATCTGCAAGGGACACAAATCCTTTGGGGAAGGGGAGTGGGGTCTGTGCGCGCACCGTAGACCAATTTAACTGCCCAGTTCCACATTTTTTTTGTTTTTAACTAACAAACCAAACCAAACCAAACCAACTAGACGACCGGGCATCCCTTGAAAATTTCCTCATCCCCCATCTCAGACCCGAGCAAATACGAAGGCCCCCATCACCGTCCCCTCACAAAACCTTTCTTCAGTATTCGATCTGTCTTAATCGGTCAAACATCGAAAGATGATCAGGGGAGCAGGTTTTTATCTGTGTGGGGTAGGAGATTGGATAAAAGAGGAAGGTTGAAAGGCCAGTTTCTGGAGGACAATGTGATTCATCTCTCTCTCTCTCTCTCTCTCTCTCTCTCTCTCTCTCTCTCTCTCTCTCTCTATATATATATATATATATATATATATATATATATATATTATAATATATTAATGATTTGAAGGCAATTACAATGCGTATAAAAAATAAAAACAAAAAGATGTTATTTTTGTCTTATCGATTTAAAAGTAGAAACTTCATCTTCAGAGGTGAATATCAGAAATGTAGAGCTAAGCTAACATTTCTGATATACACCTCTGAAGATGAAGTTTCTACTTTGAAATCGATAAGACAAAAATAACAACTTTTTGTTTTTATTTTTATACGCATTGTAATTGCCTTCAAACCATTAATATATTATAACATACTTAACAATGCTTCAAGCAAATTACCAATTACTTATATATATATATATATATATATATATATATATATATATATATATATATATATATATATATATATATATACTTCAAATAATAGAGGAAAATCCAACAGTCCGTCACTTGGCTTTTATAAATTTATTTCTGCTGATAACTATAAAAGAGCCTAGTCTCATCAGATAGCCATCATACAATGGAGGAGAAAATATACTAGAATGGAGAAAAAAACTAAAACCTTTTTTTCTTCTTGCAGTGGACTCTTCCTCATTTAAAATCAGACATACTTACAAAAAATAAAATAATAATAAAGGATAAAATAATCAAAGATAAAAAATATATGAAAAAATATATGAAAATGAAGATTTAGGGTTGAATTTAGTGTTACAACAGGGTGTATGTATACGTCTGAAAAAAAAAAAAAAAAAAAAAAAAAAATATATATATATATATATATATATATATATATATATAAAGTAAGCCTAATGAGTCAGAGAATACCTACCTATGTTTCTCCTAACGGATCATCAGGATCATTCTGACTCAGAATCAGAATTATCCTGATGATCCGTCAGGAGAAACCTAGGTAGATATTCTCTGGCGCATTAAGCTTACTCTACATTTTACCTTAGCTCTACATTTTATATTGAGCCCTTTAGTATATTTAATTTTGGCAACTCTTACAGTTTTTTTTGTTTTTTTCTTTTGACCATTTTTATAGTACCCTCTGATTTCTTTCAGGAGGTGCATATGATTTGGTCTTTTCTTTTTTTAATATATTTTTTATTCTTCAGGCAAAAGTTTGTATTGTGTAATTACAAACTATAAAGCCGGAAGGTTTTTTTGTACTGTCGGAGTTTAGAAATATATATATGTTGAAATGAAAAATAAAGGAAAGAAAATGTTGAATGGATAAAATAGGATTTATTTTATTTTATTTTTACTGACACGTGTTTCGGCTAGGAGTTTATCCATGCATACATGTATTCTATCTATTATTATTATTATTATACAAAATACAATAACAATAATAGAAAAAACTACAGAAATTTTTAGTATACAATATATGTATGCATGGATAAACTCCTGGCCGAAACAGGTGTCAGTAAAATAAAATAAATCCCATTTTATCCATTCAACATTTTCTTTCCTTTATTTTACATTTCAACATACCGTCGGATTCGCTTCTATTTTCAACTTGCACACACACACACACACACACACACACACACACACATATATATATATAATATATATATATATATATATATATATATATATATATATATATATAATTATGTTGTTAGGGAGTCCAACGTATGACTTTTTATAG
>CM042165.1:51591989-51614489 GCA_023376005.1 Doryteuthis pealeii | reverse complement strand
GGTGTAGGGAAGCTCTGGAACTCATTTTACAGACAAAAATAGATTACAAAAAGTCGCCATTTTTCGCGACCCCCTCAAATTTGGAGAACTAAAAATCGCCATAACTCCGGCAATTATTGGAATTAGAAGCTCAAATTTTGGGGATTGTCTAACTATAACATAGTCCACATATGTACAAAATTCCAGAAAAATTGAAGGGGGTAGGTAACATGGCCTGGATGATTTGATATGGAATTACCCATACTTTTTTGCTTGATGGATTTAATGGTAACTACAGTTATATATATATATATATATATATATTATGACCCTTTTCTTACCCCCCCCTCTCTCTCTCTCTCTCTCCTCTCTCTCTCTCTCTCTCTCTCTCTCTCTCTCTCTCTCTCTCTGTTTTTAATGTCTGCATCTCCCCCAGCATACACGCCATTGTCATAGCCACCACCGTCTACTCCGCCGCCCTGTCTGTTGGTGACAGAATCTGACGCAAATATGGCCAAATGAGATAGGCCTTGCAAAAATAACTTGGCCAATCATCTAAACAAAACAAAATGGTTTCCATCAGATCAAAATCACTGAGTCGCCGGAAATTAGCGCGAAACTTAATTCCTCGAAAAACGAAAGAAAAACAGAAAACGAATCTTCACTCATATTTTCTCCCATTATTTAGTTTTACTATCTTTCATCATCATTATTATTATTATTATTATTATTATTATTATTGTTTGTTGTTGTTGTTGTTGTTGTTAAAAACTTTTATTCAAAAGAGGAGAAAAGCCGGAGATTTGTCTAAAAAAGTACTTAGTGATTGTTGATGGTGCTAGTATTGGTTGCGAAAGGGACATCTGTCCTTTCGCAACCAATACTAGCACCATCAACAATCACTAAGTACTTTTTTAGACAAATCTCCGGCTTTTCTCCTCTTTTGAATAAAAGTTTTTAACAACAACAACAACAACAACAACAATAATAATAATAATAATAATAATATAATAATAATAATAATAATAATAAGGCTTTTCTCCTCTTTTGAATAAAAGTTTTTAACAGCAACCAATACTAGTTGGTGTCCTTCACTAGTGTCCCAGTTACAGCAAGTCTCTTCAGATCTCCGGGGAGGCCCTGTCGTGCTATTACGTTCACTTTCTTTCTTTTTAATAAATAATATATATATATATATATATATATATATATATATATATATATGATTTAATTAATCAATATCTTGATTAATTCAGTGGATTTAATACTGAAGATCCTTATGGTGAAACTCGAGTAGGTTATTTCTGTACACACTATAATAATAAAACCGCTCAACTTACGTATTGAGCACTTTATATTTGTTATAACGCTGACTTATCAGAGTAACACTTATACCAACCAAATATTGAGACCAACCCAATAGTTTTTACCGGTAAATTATTCCCTTTACATACACATATATATATGGGCAATTACATGTGAAATCATCAGGAAAAAAATAAAATTGTCACCCACCCCCTTCAATTTTTCTTAAATTGTGTACAGGTGTAGACTAGGTTAAAATTAGACAATCCCCAAAATTTGAGCTTCCAATTTGAAATATTCGCCGAGTTATATCGATTTTAAACTCAATTGGAAGCTCAAATTTGGGGGATTGTCTAATTTTAACCTACTCTACACTTGTACAAAATTTCAGAAAAATTGACATGGCCCTGATGATTTGACATGGAATTACCTATATATATATATATATATATATATATATATATATATTAACTGTGGTCCAGTTAAGGCGAAGATTTTGTAGTATTTATAGTGAACTTATCTGAGGGAAACAACTATGTTTGACTTCACCACAATACTTTTTTTAAAATCGAAATTAAGGAAGGAAATTTTTTTTTTTTTTAATTAAATGATGAATGAATATTTATTATTTTTTTTTAAAAATTTGCCCAGCAAAATACTCGAAATTCCGATGAAATAAATAAAATCAAGAAGAAATCCCTAGTAGATCAATGGGTTTTTACGGCATCTCAACCCTTGTTGAGTTATTTTATGCCAAAGACATTTTGGTTTATTCATGCTTGATGGGTATTCAATTTTTTTCAAACTCATTTTTTTTAAATTTAAACCATAAATGTGACCATAACTGGTACTATCACTCGGGTTCAGAGTGGACCTGGGAGTAATGGGAGGGTCAAGGTGTACTCCACATTCCCTCAGAGCTCCAAAATTGTAACTTCACCATTAGATGCAGTTTAACGTCATACCCAGGACACAGCCCCTCTGATTAATCGTCTGATCATGTCAAGCCCTAGCACCTATATGATTGTCTCAATCATATTGCTCTTGTGTCAGGCCCTAACCCTTTTTATCATATATGTGCTAAAAGGCGGTGGCTAAGGGTCTTAATGTCCTGGGTATGATGGTGAAGTTCCAATTTTGGAGCTCTAGGGAATATGGAGTATCCTTTTATTACCATTACACCCATGTCCACTCTGACCCGGAGTGGTAGTATCTGTTAGGTTTCCATCTATGGGTTAAATAGAACAAAATGTGTTTTTTAAAAATTGAGTGCCCATGAAGAATGAATAAAACAAAACGTCCTCGGCATGAGTTTGACATGCCGTTAAATCCATCCAACCAGCCAGCCAATCCAGGACATAGATCCTTAGTAGTGTGATTCTTACTTTCATTCATAAAATACAAAAAAAGACCTCAGCAAATACGTACAAAACAGAAGATAATGTCGGTGGGGGGCATTAAAATATCCGGTTTTATTAAAAAAGACACCACAAACCCACATGTAAAATTTTCCTTTTAATGGTTTGGTTACGATTGAACTTTTGCTTTTACAGCCACACAAAGAAAGAAGAAAAAAAAAATAACATGTTTTATACTATTATATGTAGTATAGTATTGAATTTCACGCATGCGTGTACGGGCCTCTCTCAGTGCGCATGCGCCAACGCAAATATGGCCACCAAAGGATAAAAGTTGTTTTTCATTGTTAAACAAATATATATATAAGATAAAAAAAAAACTAATGGAGAAATAAATGGTCAAAAATATAAATCGGCAATAAATAGCGGAAACTTCCCTTTTTCCCGACTGAACCCATGTCTTTTGGCTTTGGTGGGGTTTTGTTTTTTTTCTGTATCTTTTTTTATTTTTTTTATTGAGCGTTAATTGTATATGACTTGCTTTGCTCCGAGAAACGTACGCAACGAGCCCTGATGATGACGGGAATATAAATAAATAAAATATTATTTAAAAAGCAACACATCTACCGTAAAATATAGAAACGAACAGAATGTGGCCCGGGGAGAAAGAAAAGGAGAAGAGAGATGGAGATATATATATACATATATATATATAATATATAAAGAATAAGGTAGAGAGAAAAAGCCCGGGGAGGAGAAGAAGAGTGTGAGAGAGAGAGAGAGAGAGAGAGAGAGAATAAGCTAGAGAGAAAAAATGAGAGGGAAGAAGTAACATATTTCTATCAGAAAATTAATAAAAACAAAAAGCAAAAAATAAATCAGTAAGACAGAGAGGAAGACAAGAAAGAAAAGACTGACGATTAAAAAAATATTAAAACAAATATTAAAAAAAAATAATGCAGTTACTATAATATATAGAAACGAACTGTGTGTGGCCCGGGGAGGAAGAAAAGTACAGAGAGATATGAAAGGAGATAGAGGGAGAGAGTGGGAGAGAGAGAGGGGATCATTTGAGTGAGGAGAGGAAAAAGTACAGGAGATGAGAGAGAGAGAGAGAGAGAGAGAGAGAGAGAGAGAGAGAGAGAGAAAGGTAGAAAAAATGAGAGGTAACGTATTTTTATCAGAAATTTAATAGAAAAAAAAGAAAGTTAACGGGGTAGACAAAAAGAAAAAAAACAGATAATTTATATATTAAAAAACAATACATCTACAGTAATATATATAAACGAAGAGAAGAAAGACGTAAAAGGAGAAGAGAGAAAGAAAGAATAAGTAGAGAAAAAAAGGAAAAGAGATAACGTATTTTTATCAAAAACTTGATAGAAAGAAAAAAAAGCAGTTACCGAATGGGGTAAGACAAAAAGGAAAAGACTGAGAATTTATATAAAAAATTTAAAAAGCAACATCAACAAAAAAGAAAGAAAAATGATGGATTAAGAGGGAAAGGCGGAACGAGAGAAGAGAGAGAGAGAGAGAGAGAGAGAGAGAGAGAGAGAGAGAGAGAGAAAGAGAGAACCATTGTGGGGAAGAAAAGTACAGAGATATGAGAGAGAGGAACCATTTAGAGAAAGAAAAGAGAGAAAAGGAGAGAAGAGAGTACTGAGAGAAAGGAGATAGATAGATAGAGATAGAGATAGATAGAGAGAGAGAGAGAGAGAGAGAGAGAGAGAGAGAGAGGTAGAAAAAACTGAGAGGTAACGTATTTTTATCAGAGACTTAATAGACAAAAAAAAAAGAAATTAAAGAGAGTGGTAGACAAGAAAGAAAAAAAACTGAATTTATATTAAAAAAAATAAAAAGAAAGAAAAAAAAAGAAAGAAAAATTATGGATTAAGAGGGAAAGTGAGAAAAAACCAAAGAGAGAGAGGGGGGACCATTTGAGGCTGCTCCCGGTCAGCTAGCTATTAAAAAAATACATATATATAATAATGGTTAACTGAGTTTTCGAAGAGGCGTGGCCTAAAGGTGACGTTTGTGAACAGACCAATCAGAAATGAGGATGGAGGTCACATGATCAGATGCCGATGGCGGTAGCAGCAGCAGTTTTCTGGGAAGTAAGCCGCTTCCTGAGAGTGAAGCGAAAACGCCCCTAAAAAACATTCTGCATTTTTTTCTTCTGCGTTCATTTCGTTTTTAACTTTTTTATTTATCTCCTTTTTTTTTACCACGCATCATATTGCGAATAGGATCTATTTAACGTTCATGATAACATTCTGAATATTGTTAGATAAAAAAAAGGGAAATAACATATCGACAAAATATAGACTTATATAGAAATATATTCCTATGTACAGAATTAAAAATAATACCTCCCACCCAGACTAGTGTCCCAGTAAGTATATAATTGCTTTGATTAAATAAGTAAATCAATAAGTCTGTATCCTATTGATTAAATCAATGGTTCTCAACCTTTTTTTACCTATTTAATGGTACCCCATAGTCATTCGTTGTTAAAAAAATCCCATTGTATCTTTATAGTTAAATACATTTTACTTGTCTGGGTCGCCACAAATGTTATATGGTCCCCGGGGGTCCATATGGATCCCGGTTGAGAACCACTGGATTAAATAAACATTTATTGTCTCTAACAAATATTTATTTTTAACATCACCTCCTTTGTTAAGGCACTTAATTCAGTGGTGAATACTAATTATATATATTGGATATTACACAGTTAAAAAAAGCTACAAACTTACTGGTACACCTTGTTTATATATATATATATATATATTTGGGAGATTATGTGCTTAATTAAAGTCATACCTAATTTGTTAATTAATTAATTATAATTAATTGAATTAGGCGTGTATATCGGTTTAAATGTAAAGCGTAAACAAATCGAGAAAAAGTCGATCTCTGTATGTACATTTCAGCCTATTAGGCCTCATCAGCAGAGCTATAGACAGGGCAGTGCTTTGTGCGTGATTCGAACCCTACATGACAGGCTGACAGGCGGACACTCTAACCATTACATTATAATTAATTAACAAATTAGGTATGACTTTAATTAAGCACATAATCTCCCCAAAATTGTCGGACTTCGCCATTTCAAACACATTGTTTGTTCACTTCATATATATATATATATATATATATATATATATATATATATATACTAGAAGCGGCTACACAGCGTCGCCTGGGTAGAGGGGGGGTAACAAAAAAGGTAGTCCCACAGATCCATTATTACTGAATCACGAGTTGGATCCTCGCAGGATGCCCCATTAAAACCCCTATGTAAAAAAAAAGACCTTGCGTTGATTCAGCCACTCTGAAAAGAAAAATTATTGTCTACTATTTAAAATCTTAAATGCAAAAGAAATTCTATGCTGTTATCATTTGGATTTTATTTTTTAATTATCTTCCCAAATATAAATCAAATCTTCATTATTTTTGCTTAAAAACCAAGCCCTGGTGATATTTAATGTGTATATATATTTACTTTGTCGTTAATTCTTTTATTTTCGTAGTTCCATCCGGACATACATATACACACATCTGCCCTTTATACACACACATATATATTCTTTTTTCGAACACTTCAAAATTATCTGCATTTTGACTGTTTTACCTTCAAATATCAAACATTTTACCCTGAAGAGGGCCGTTTTTCTTTGTATACTTGAATATTTTACAATTTTCTATTATCATTATTATTATATTTTATATCTAAAATAATAATAAATAGAAATACAATGTGTACATGAACAAACTCCTGGTCGAAACACGTGTTGGTAACTCATTAAATCAATTTTATCCATTCAACATTTTCTTTCCTTTATTTATTTATCCTTTCAACATACATATATATGTGTGTGTGAGTGAATGGAAGTGAATCCGACAATTATGCTGAAAGATAAATGGAAAGAAAATGTATGGATAAAAATTATTTATTGAAATAACGACACGTGTTTCGACCAAATTTTATGTTTCTCTATTATTATTATTATTTTATTTTATGTTGTATTTAAAATGAAACTAAATAAGATACAATGAATACAAGGAAAAACTCTTGGTCCAAACACGCGTCGGCATTTCAATAAATAATTTTTATCCATAAAACAATTTCTTTCCATTTATCTTTCAACACACACACATACTCACACACACACACACACACACAACACACACACACATACACACATATATATATATATATATATATATATATAATATAATAATATTAATATGAATAGATGGAATTAATCCGACAGTATAAATTTAACATTTTTGAAAAAACAAATGATGTTTATAATTGCTGACAGCAATCTGTTTCGACCGCTTTAAATTATAAACAATTATAAATATCATTTGTTTTTCAAAAATGCTAAATTCATATATATATATATATATATATATATATATATATATATATATATATATATATATATATATATACAGAGATGAATATCGTATAGACTATATATTTAACTAATGTAAATAAAAGAAAATGTTGAAAAAATTAAATATACTTACAATTGAAGGTCGTGAATGGATCATGAGAATACACACACACGCATATATATATATATATATATATATATATATATATATATATATATATATGTGTGTGTGTGTGTGTGTGTAGATAAAAGGGTATGAAAAAACACTCAATCGTTGTTAAAATGAATATATTTTTATATCATTTTCATTGCTAATATTTTTTCTGCTTCTCTCTTGATGAATCCGGATTAAAAAAACATTTACATCTAAAAACGGACCTAATTATCATTATGCTCTGATGATGATTTCTTTATAAATCGAAATATTGTCAATATTAGCAATGAAAATGATATAAAAATATATTCATTTTAACAACATTGTGTGTTTTCATACCCTTTTATCTATACATTTACCGCCGGATTCATTTTCTTACTCTTAGCTTATATATATATATATATATGTGTGTGTGTGTGTGTGTGTGTGTGTCTGGTCTGTCTGTGTGCGTGTGTGTATGTATGTATGTGTGTGTGTATGTATGTGTGTGTATGTATGTGTGTGTGCGTGTGTTTTTGAATAAGAAAGGGTTTAGTGGTTTTAAAAAGAAAGGAAAAAAGGTTTTCCTTTTTATCCATTCTTGTATATTATCCTATTTATTTGTAATGGTTATCTGACGAAACTGGGTTCATTTATTGAGTTATCGGCCGAAATAAATTTATAATAGCTGAATCGATGGTTTGTTGACTTTTCCTTCTTATTGAAATTGTATATGGGAATAAGTATAAAGTTTTTGAAAAAATGATAAAATATGTCAAAGATTGACATTTAGCAAGCCGACGCTAAAGCATTTCGGTTTTAATTAAACCATCAACAGAGCACAACGGATTAATAATCATAAATCATATGAAAAGAAAATTGAAGAAACAAGCAATAACTAGTGAGCCTTTGTTTATGATGTTAAAATTATATATATATATGTGGTATAATGGTTAGCAAGCTAGATTAGCAGGCTATTGTTAGTGAGTTCGATTCTCACTGGGTGCCCCATACTTCTGGCCTTGTGTCGCATCTAAGCTACGCTTAGTTACTGTCGTGTAAGAAGTCAATAAAAAGTGGAATAAAATAAGTTCAAAACGAACGAAAAATGTGGAATTGCAGCTAGTGTAACGGTTAGAGACTTTGCCTGTCAGCTTGACAGTCGAGGTTTCGAGTCAACCACGGAGCAGTCTCCCATGTCTATAACTTGCTGATGAGACCTAATAGGTCGAAATGTACATTCAGGGATTGACATTTTCTCGATTCGTTTAACTTACATTTGAACATATATGCCGCCTAAAATTCATTAATTATTAACTAATTAATTTTCAAAATTAGGTATGACTTCAATTAAGCCATATCCTCCAAAAATTGTCGGCTTAAAGCCATATAAAATAAACACATTTGTTTGTTTACTTAACCTCATATATATATATATATATATATATATATAATATATAATATATATTATAATGGAATTGTGGGTTTGTCTGTCTGTAACCGAAACTATATTACTATACAAGTCACAATTCCCTTTGTTATTTACATCACATTTACCATGATTTTATTTTTATTTATACCTCAATTATTAATAAAATTGTCTCATATTACTTATACTGTTAACCATATCTACATACTAATAACATGCAATTGTATTTATTATACAACAAAATAGCGGTTTACAGTATGAATGGGAAGGCTAATTTACATATTGATCTTAAAAATTTGATTTTAATAAATATATGCTTAGTATTATTAATTTCTAATTGTTTGCTTTCATCAATGAATAGAGCAAAATCTCTTCAATAAATCTTAAAAGAAATCCATTAACAAGAAGAAATATAATATTATTCTTTACTTCCTATTTTAACTAAACAGTTAAATAGGAAAAAACAATGAAAGACGGGAGTAAGGGAAAATGATGGAATAGTTTCAAAGTGTTCTATTTTTCAATCATACCCCCTCTGTTCCAAATCTTTTTATCTACATTCTTATTCAGTTTCATTAGCCTTTCTAATTTAATATGATATTTTATTATATTAAAACTTTAATACTTGCACCGGAGGTGCATACATTTGCTAGTATATATATATATATATATACTAAGCGTAAAAAACACTCAGTATCAGGGCACACAGTGAGGATCAAGATCACCACTGTAGTATTATTTGCGAGATATTACGTGGCACGAAGACCCTAGTGATACTTTATACAACATCGGCCATAAATAAATACACCCCCTTTTTTTTTCGTAAAAAGTTAATATTTTTCAAAACCAAAAATATCAGGATTTTATTATTTCTCATAAAAACTTATATAGTTATTTACTCAGTTTAGCTGTGACACAAGACCTGAAGTATGTGGCCTCTTGTGAGAATCGAACGTACTAATATAATATATATATATATATATATATATATATATATATATATATATATATATATATATATATACCTTAGTTCATTAGTGTATGTAAAAGTTTATCCACAAAATCTTTATATGTACGTTTGAGTTCTGAATTTTGGTTGAATCCTATCACGGAAACACTTTATATAATTCCCTTATATATATATAATGTGTGGGTAAGGTAATCCAAATGACTGGTTGTAAGGGATGATTATATTTGGGATCGTCAAAACCCCACTGTATAACCATAGTGTATGCTCTTGTAGGTCTAAACATATATACTCATACAAGGATTTTTATAAATCCCTAAAGAGAGCTCAATATATAATAATCAATAAATTAGATTAAATACAGAGCAATATTTAACTTTCAATGAAAGAAAAACTTAACAAACCGCCATACCGTATATATATATATATATATATATATATATATATATATATATATATATATATATATATATACGGTATTAAACGTTTCTTTTCGATCTTTTCAAGTTAAGAAATTAATTATGAAATTAATTCGAAAACTTGAAAAGATCGAAAAAAAAAAAAAAAAGAAGCTCGTCTGAGAGAGAGTTAAATCAAGATTATTATACTTTTTACATATTGAAATATTATGCAATAGCTCTTAAGTAAAAAATATCAAACGTTGTAATAAGTAAATTATCATACTATAGTATATTCACAGGTCCTCCTGGTTTTGATTTTGTCAAGAACAAAGACCTGCAAATCCAGCTTGAACAGACCTTGACGCAGTCTTCATCCCCCTATCCTCAAGACCGTAGCACCCCCCGTATAGGCAAGGTCCGAAACAACAGGACGAAAGCCCGGCGGTCCCCGTACTCCCACATTTCGGACGGCTCGGACTACAGCAACGACTACCCCGAGAGGCAAGCCACAGCGTACGACTATATCCCTGACATGTCGATGCCGGTCCAAGGGTACCAAGGCGTGTCATGTACCAGCACCCCCACGAGACCATGGATCGGTACAACCCGATCTATTCCTCCCCTTACCCACACCCTGCCACTGCTGGCATGGGGGTGTATCGCGACAGCACCTGTGTGTATCCGTACCAGCCTCACCAGAGATACTTTGACGAGCGTAGTCCCTACAGAGGCTATGAGGAACGATATTACCCCAATCGAGATGCCTCGACATATTCAGGTTATGTTACTGCAGCTCAACCGGCAACGGGTGTCCTGGATAACGTGCGGCTCGGTCACAGTGATTCGAGCCGGGAAAGCTACCGCCAATCAGACAGTACCCAGTCTCTCACAGTTGGTCAACAGTATGAATACCGGACGTCTGCTCCTTGTACCGGAAGCGGCTCCCGCGACACAGCATCTTCGTATGGCACAGGCAGCACCCCGGGTAGCAATAGCGCTTCGGTGCTCAGTTACTCGGCACCCTTTAGCAACCGATCGGAATCATCCGCTTCCGAAGTGGACGTCGTCAATGAAGAGTACGACAAAAGGCATTCGTCGATCCACACACATCGAGGCGAGCGCCACGGGGCCACGACGGGCGGAGGTGGCCTCGGCGTAGGGGTCAATCGTGCTGGGGTTGTGACTACGGGAAATGGAGGGTCAAAATACGATCCTTTGATGGATAATTCGCACCTTGTGAAAGAGGAGTCGTACAAGACCCAACAGCAACAACAACAACAACAACAGGACCCCCAGCAGAGCAATGGTCACCTTAACTCTAGTCTTGGTACGTCGCAAACAAGGGACTCTGTTCACCAATCCGTAATAATGCGTAGGCAGTCAAATCAGACGTATCAAGTGGGTACGTCAAGCAACAACAATACAAACAACACAAACACTAATAACAGCAACAACAACAACGGAAGTAGTACCACCACTGGCAGCATTAATGGAACAAACTCTGGCGGGAATGGTAATTCTGCAGGAAACAACGCAAATCCAAATGGTCACACACACAATCATGGTCAGCAGAACGGACATCTACATCAACAGCAGCAGCATCACCATCCCCACCAACAGCAACACCAACATCATCATCACCACCACCACCACCACCATCACCAGCAGCAGCAGCAGCAGCAAACACACCCAGTTAACGGGTCCACCAACAACATGGCTCCGTCGTCGTCTTGTTCCTCTTCCTCCGAGTCCTCTTCTTCCTCTTCCGTAGTCTCCGTTGCCGAGTACGACGTCTCGCCCGTGTACCTCAAAGCTGAGACGGCCAATTCCGTTCAGCACGATCCTCTAAAACGCACCTCGGCCGCAGTGGGGTCCGTACCCACGGTGACCACTCCGGACAACCAAGCTGCAGTCACTGTACTCTCAGACAGCGTCGGCGTTGGTGGGGGTGCCCCCAGCAACCTCGTACCGGTCACATCGACAACGACGCAAAAACTGTTGAGTATGCGAACCTTGCAAGAGAAATCTTTGGCGGCTGCCGCTGCTGCTGCTGCGGCTGCTGCCGCTGCTACAGAACAGGACGCTTATACTACGTGTCTAAAAGCGGCCACATGTGGCTACGACACGTACGGACAGTCGGCCCTTTACCAGACTGGACCCATCCAGCCGCAAAGACCCTATCCCATGATGCCTCAGGCAGGTTACACAAGCGTCATTGTGGATGCCCAACAATATCAAATGGCCAATGGCTACGTTCACTGACCCGTCTAGCCCATTTTTTTTTTGTTCTTTTATTTTTTATTTATTTTTTATTTTTTTTACCGTTTGACACTGCCTAACTCTAAAATTTAACTCCTCTTCTTCAATGATATTCTAGAAGTGTTTGATTATTTATTTGATTATTATAATTATTATCAAAATTTTATTATCATAATTAAAATTATTATTATATATAATTTTGATATTAAAAATCTTTTTTTTTTTTAGATATTCATTTTAATATTTTTATGTTTTAATTTCTGCACTTTGAGCCTGAATTTCTGAACCTTAGTTTACCCTCTGTCGTTGAGCGTAATATCCTCATCGGTAAACCGGGTTCAAAGGTTTAAGGTCTATAAGTCTTTCTTTTTTCTCTCTTTTTATTTTTTCGGTTTATTTATTTATTTTTAATGTTTTAATTTCATCACTTTGAGCCCAGAGCCCAAATTAACTCCCTACTGTTGAACGCGGTTTTCTCACCGGTAAACCGGGATCAAATGTTTAAGGTCTCTAAGTCTTCTTTTTTTAAATTCTTTTAACGATTTATTTATTTTTATCGGTTTATTTATTTATCTATTTTTAATATTTTAATTTTATCACTTTGAGCCTGAGTTCCTGAACCTAAATTTACCCTCTGTCGTTGAGCGTAATATCCTCACCGATAAACTGGGCTCTAATGTTTAATGTCTGTAAGTCCTCTTTTCTTTTTAATTTTATCGGTTTATTTATTTATCTATTTTTAACGTTTTAATTTCATCGCTTTGAGCCCAGAGCCCCTCTGCTGTTGAGCGAGATTTTCTCACCGGTAAACCGGGCTCAAATGTTTAAGGTTTCTAAGTCTTCTTTCTTTTATTCTTTTATCGATTTATTTATTTTTATCTATTTAATTTCATCATTTTGAGCACTGAGCTTCTTGAGTCTAAATTAACCCTCTGTCGTTGAGCGTGATATCCTCACTGGTAAACTGGTGCTACGGCGTATGGGAAAATAAAATTACCACCGGTATACCGGGCTCAAGGGATTAAGGTCTCAGTCTTTTTTTAAATTCTTTTATGGTGTGAAAAAATGGGGTAGAAGGACTGGTGATGTACCGGTTGGAGCTACTGGTTCGGTCCAGGGAGACTAAAACACGAGGCCAGAAATGGATCAGTTCATGTAGTTTTCTTGTCGGAAGTTGGAGGGGTGAGGATGTTTACAAACGCCTATAAAATAGGTTTTCCTCCCCGTCCAACAACTTCTACTACTTACTGCTATTACTACGGCTAGTTACTTCTGTGCTACCGCTGATCAAGTGAGAGTGGTCCTTCAAGACCAACTACTACCTTTGCTCTCCATTCAGCAATCACTTACCCCTGTGCTGCCGCTGATCAAGCAAAGTGCTGACTGGTTCACCTCAAAATAGTTAATGGCTTAGGTGAGAGTGGTCCTTCAAGACGAACTATCTTTGCTCCCGTTAATTCAGCAACGGTTACAGAAGTTTCTACACCAGTGTTACCTGACCCCAAGCAGATTGGGTCGCAGAAGATTATTCTTTTTGCAACCCCGACTTGTTGGCTTGCTCAACCTGGGTCACCAGAGTTTAACTATTTTATTTTTCTACAATATAATTTTTTTTTTAAATTTAAATCATGTATTCAATTTTTTTTTTCATTATCTCTTAAATATTATTACTTTGAGCCCAAATTAATCCTCTGCTGTTGAGCGTGATATTCTAACCAGTAAACCGGACTCAAAATTTTCTAAGTCTCTTTTTAAATCTATTCATGGTTTACCTATTGATTCTTGACACTTTGAGCCCTGAACTCCTGAGCCTGAACCCTCTGCCGTTGACCGTGTTATCCTCGCCGGTAAACCGGTTCTACAGCTTATGGAAAAATAAAACTATCACTAGTATACCGGGCTCAAAGGATTAAGGTCTGTCAGTCTCTTTTTTTTATTCTTTTATCGATTAATTTTTTTTTTCATTATCTATTTTATATTAACACTTAGAGGCCTGAGCTCTTGATCCTAAATTTACTCTCTGACGTTTGAGCGTGAACTCCTCACCGTTAAACCGGTGCTATGGTGTAAGAGGAAAAATAAAACAACCACTGGTGTAACGGGCTCAAATCCTTAAGTTAACTAAGTTTCTTTTTTTAATAACTGTTTATTATTCTTATAGTGTTTTATCTATTTTGTTATCTATTTAATTTTAACAAATTGGGCCCTAAACTCCCAAATTTATCTCCTGCCGTTTGAGCATGATGTCACCGGTTTACGAGGAAACAAAAGTACCACCGGTATACCGGTGTAAAGGGCTCAAAGTTCTCTTACACTCTTTTTCTAATAGTTCTTTATTTTTTTTTTATCGTTTTTTGTTATTATCTATGATTTTCTAGCAGTTATTTTTTTTTTAATTATATTATAGTTTCTTTTAATATTTACTAATTGAAGATTCTTAAGTTTTTAAATTTCAATTCTAATTCTAATTTATTATGAATTATATTCGCTAATTTTCTTCTCTCTCTATTTATCTATCGGTCTATCTATCTATCAATCTCTTTCTCCAAATTGTGCCCGGATTTTCAGGAACGTTGAAAAAAAAAAAGACATACAACTGAGAAACAATTAGACAAACTGGGAAATAAATTAAAAATGAAATATATTAATTGTAAAATTATCAATAAATAATTAAAAAAAGACAAAAAAAAAGCTCCCTGCTGATCAATCCCCACCCACCAATAAAAGATGTAAAAACGAAAACAAAACGAAAAAAAACTGAAAAAAAAACCTGAAAAAAAAAACAGCTATAAAATAAAATAAGAAATATTATTACTTCCAGTTATATATATAATTTAATTTTTTTAACAAATGTTTTTTTAAAACAAAAATGGGGATTGTAGGGAAATGCAATTACTTATTTGGAAAATTTTTTAAAAATTAAAAAAAAAAGATTTAATTATTATGATAATAATGACGAAGAGGAGGAGAATGATATTAAAGAAATTTTTAAAAAATGAGGTTTAATTTCAAATTAAAAATTTGAAAGAAAAAAAAAGCATCATGATGGACATGGACAAAAAACAATTTTCAAAAAACCTCGGGAAAGAAGGGAGGGGAATGAAATTTGGAAGAAAAAAACCCAGATAAAATGAAATGTTTTGAAGAAAAGAAAAACATAAAGACATTTGATGGATTTTTAACATGAATAACGACAAGAGAAACGATTGACAAATAAAAATATGGAACTCAACAATGGTCATAATTTAAAAAGAATTAATTGGAATGTCATTTTTTTTCACAGTCAAAATAAACAAACTATAAATATTATTGTGACATATTGAGTGATGTATGATTATTAACACACACACACCACACACACACACACACACACACATATTATATATATATATATATATATATATATATATATATATATATATATGAAAAAGTGAATAGAAGTGAATCCGACAGTATGAAATGAAAATAGAGGAAAAAGTGGATATAACAATGCAACAACTGAATCTAATTGATATTTCGCCTTGGTATTGAGCGAAGATTTGTCAAAATTCATTGTGAAGACCAAAAGCTTCGCTAAGTACCGAGGCGAAATATCAATTGAATTTAGTTGTGGTCTTTTTATATCCACCTTTTCCTCTATTTCAACCACATTTTGTCGGATTTACTCAATCCTTCACTCTTCATATATATGAGAGAGAGAGAGAGAGAGAGAGAGATAGAAATAGGAAAAACAAAGTGTTCTAAAAAAGATGAATTTATTATAATGTTTATGTCGACGTTTAAACGTTTTGGTTTATGTAAAATCTTCTTCAGGACAATATGCTAAAAAGGAAAAAAAGATTTTTTGTTATTCAAAAGGTGATGGATGAACACTTTGTTTTTTCCTATTTCTATACATTGTCGGATTCATTTCCATATTTTACACACACACACACACACACACATATATATATATATATATATATATATATATAATATATATAATATATATATATATATGATAAGTTGTAAACACGGTGTATTTGGAATGGCTTTTTTGCCGACAATTTTTGGGAGAATATGTGCTTAATTGGAGTCGTACCTAATTTTGAAAATTAATTAATTAATAATGAATTAGGCGGGAATGCCTCCTTCCTATCTATAGCTCTGCTGATGAGGCCTAATAGGCCGAAATGTACATACAGAGATTGATTTTTCTCGATTTGTTTAGCCATACATTTAAATAGGCATTCCCGCCTAATTCATTATTAATTAATTAATTTTCAAAATTAGGTACGACTCCAATTAAGCACATATTCTCCAAAAAAAAAAAATATATATATATATGGGGGTGGTGAAAAATATAAATTTGTTTGTTTGTATTAATTTTCAGATTTTGTTTGATTTCTCTCATTAAGTATAAGCCGTAATGTTATTATGGGTTTGTTTAAAGGTATTTTAGGGTTGTTTAAGGTAGTTTAAGGTTGCAAAAGTTTATTCTGCTAGCAGCCTATTGACTGCAATGGTATCAAAGTGTGAAGCTTGTCCGTTGTTGCAAATTATTTCGTCGGCTCCCTCAGTTGTTATCCTGGTGATATTGGTAATTAGCTGTCAGCCGTCATGGGTCCAAAAAGACAGCAATCTCTCTTGAGATGCCGGGTTTGGTAACATGGTAGAAAGTCCGTCGTGGGTTTTTCTATCAGTAAACCTAGTTCGTAAGGAGAGATAGAGCAAAGCTCTTACCTGTAGTAGTAGTAGTAGTCAGAAGGATTCAACCAAAGGGTGAGGGACACGTGATGGTCGAACCCAGCAGTGACCCCCAGAAGGTTACAACTAGAAAGAGAAGGAATTACTAATGGTCAGGGCTATTTATAGAGATCACCCCTGACGGTGATGATGACACCTACACAGGCTGATTATTGCGTAACTGCCTTCCATAATCTAAAAATCTTATAATTTATTTCTGAATCATCATTTTTACAAAGAATGAATATGAGAACACACATATGGCGTTTTATTTAAAATTTTATATGGGCACCAGCATTCGCCTCCAACATCTCAAGCCGCTCGGGAATCGCATCAACTGATCTTCCCAGGAACTCTGGTTGAATGTCAGAAATAAATTCCCGTATTCGTCCTTCAAGTTCTCCCAAAGTCGTTGGTTTCGTAGACTAGACTTTTTCCTTCAACCAGCCCCAAAGAAAAAAGTCGCTTGTTGTTAAATCAGGACTTCTGGCCGGCCACTCATGTTGACCACGTCTACCCATCCATCTCTCAGGAAAATGGTGATTCAACTATTCACGAACAACAATAGCAAAATATGGAGGAGCACCACCACCACCAACAACATATATTTAATTACCATATATTAAGGAACTTACATTAAAGGATTGAAAAAATATGTACCTGCATATAAAAAATATAAATAGTTTAAAATAGGGAGTTACTTTTCAATCACCATGTGTATTAAGGAACATACATTAAAGATTTGTGAAAAATGTAAATACGTGTTAAAAAATTATACTTTAAAATAGGGAGTTACTTTTCAATCACCCTGTATATATATATATATATATATATATATATATATATATATATATATAATGTGTGTGTGAGTAATATTGTGAAAAAATTGAAGAAACACAAGTTTATAAACGAGTAATGTTTATTTCGCCTACGCTGCAGTGTTTCGATCTGTTTCGATAGATCTTCATCAGGGCTTTCGTTAGTTTGAGGAAAAATAATTTATCACAGAAAATAAGAAGTCTGCGAGCCTCTGTTGCTTTATGGTCGGTAAATTTATTTATAAGTGTTGACGAACGCTGGCGTTCGTATATTTTAAAAAACAAAAACAAACGCCGAAAAACGGTTCATTCACTTGCGCTAGGTGAGATGTGTGTGTGTGTGCAAGCATGAGTGCATTGTATTAAATTATAATCAATGAAAAAATGAATAAAATAGTATGTATATATATATCCTATTTAATAAAAATAATTGGCATCCCCCATTCTTATTTTCTGTGATAAATTATTTTTCCTCAAACAAACGAAAGCCCAGATGAAGATTTATTGAAACAGATCGAAACACTGCAGCATAGGCAAAATAAACATTACTCGTTTATAAATTTGTGTTTTTTCAATTTTTTCACAATATTACATACTGTCGGATTTTACTTCCACTTTTATATATATATATGTGTGTGTGTGTGTGTGTGTGTGTGTGTGTGTGTGTAGTTTGTGGTTTATCCACCTTTTTATTTAATTATTTCAGATTGTGTCTGATTTTTCTAAACTGTTGTTCTACACACACACATATACATACATACATACATGCATATATATATATATATATATATATATATATATATATATATATATATATATATACACTAACCGGTACTATCGGCTTACCTTCATGTTTTATTCTTCACTCTTTTCATTCCTCGTTTCTCTTCTTTATACTCTCTAGTTTCCATGTGCACTTATATATATATATATATATATATATATATATATATATATATATATATATATATATATATAATAAATGTATCCAATCGACAGGTAAGTTGGGGATGATTCTATTTAAGATTATCTATATCCTCTCTATATTCACAACGCATGCCCATGCAGATGCCCACCTATAGAATTATACAGGGGTTATTTCAACTCCCTAAGAGAGCTCGATGTAAGATATGTATATTAATTATATACAGACCAATTTTTACACTTCGAACAAAGAAAAAATCAAGAGATCGTCATTTGGCTATTATAAATTTGTTTCGGCCGGTAACTCCATATATATTATATATATATATATATATATATATATATATATATATATATATTACATGACACACTATATCTATACCAAACCCAGCGCATATGACCCACTGATGACCTCTTTCCACGCCAAAACACCCCTGACCTGACTAGCTATAGCTAGAAAAAACATCAACTCTCACTTCCTAAACATTCTTGTCGCATCAATAACAGAACTTTACTAGCTACAGGAAACAAGCAAGTAACTGAAGCAAAGCAAGAACTCAATCCACTGTCCTGAAGAAGGTCTAACAGACCGAAACGTTATAACGTCGACATCACTACCTACAATAAACATCCATCCTGTTCAGCATCCCGTGTTTGTCTATCTTTCTACACACACACACACACACACACACACACACACACACACATATATATATATATATATATAATATATATATATATATATATATATATATATATATATATGGCTATTTTCAGCCGACAATATTTGGGAGAATATGTGCTTAATTGAAGTCGAACCTAATTTTTTGATAGTTAATTCATTAATAATTAATTAGGCGGGATTTAACTATTTAAATGTAAGGCTTGATTTTTCTCGATTTGTTTAGCCTTACATTTAAATAGTTAAATCCCGCCTAATTAATTATTAATGAATTAACTTTCAAAAAATTAGGTTCGACTTCAATTAAGCACATATTCTCCCATATATATATATATATATATATGATATAAAATGTTTTCACTTTAACAGCATATTGTGTTGTTTTCATATCCTTTTATCTATACTCATATATATATATATATATATATATATATATATATATATATATATATATACGGAAGTCATTCAATGAATAGGCGGAATTTTTTTAATGGAGAATAAAATTGTTCTTCATTTACAGAATTACAATAGAGTTACAAACGCTGATTCACTAAAACGAATATTTAATTATCTAACGATTAAATCAAACTGTCGTTCATCTTGTATTAGAAGCTTCCTATGTTTGTAATTACACAATACAAATTTTTGCCTGGAGAAAAAAATATATATACAAAAAGAAAAGGCCAAATCAATCTGCACCTCCTGAAAATAATCAGACGGTATAATTGAAATGACCAAAAGAAAGAAATATTGTAAGAGTTACCTTATGCTGAATATACGAAAATGTTCAATACAAAAAGTAGAAAAAAGATCGTCTGTTACAGTTTAATTAATGAGGTAAAAAGCTGCACATCAGAGGTGTAGGTGGTGATGGGGGTGTAAAGTTTTTAAATGCCATTCTTGGCCAGTTGAAAACGGCTTAAAGTAAGTCCTGTTTATGGAATCCTTTGGTAAGCGTATAAGTCCTATCCTGCGCGTTGGTAAAGGTCCAGTGATTTAATCCTATGTCCGTCGTCTATGAACGTCGGCGTAATTATGACCAGTAGGGTTGGTTTAAGTATTGTATCAACTTCAGAGTACTGCCAGTGATTGGCCAAGAGATAGACCACATGATTCCGGCCTAGTCTATAAGTAGGAACGGGCATTCATGGCACACCTTATATCGGGAATTCTCAACACATTTTCAATTTGAATTCTATTTATAATATTTAATTTGTTTCATTTTAATAAAATCAAATAACATTTCTGATTTAAATATTGAAAACGGTAAATTTTCTAACCAATTTTTAGGCTAATTTTTGCGAAAACAAGGATTTTTTAAAACATTTTAGTAGACGATTTTGATGCTATTTCCTCAAACAATGGTGCAAGTAAAAGATCTAATTTTTGGTATAAGTATTCAATATACTAACACACAACTTTCGCATAGATGGACAATTTGATATTTTAAAAAAGTGAAACATCGAGCTACCCTAATCTACATATATTTAACATCGTGAAAATGAAGATAACATGAGGAACATGTTAAACACACACACACCACACACACACACACACACACACACATATATATATATATATATATATATATATATATATATATGGTTTAACTCGAGCATCAGACTTAACAGAGAAATAATAAAAAGAAACACAACGAGTAAAAAGGTTTATTAAGTAAAGACACAAGGTTAACAGAGTAATTATCAATTGCCGAATTGACAAGTCCCATGAGATCTCGTTGTTTCTCTCTTCCGAGGTTTCATCAGACATTATCTATAGGAAAATAAATGAGTCCCTTCTCATTATTTAGGTACTATATAACCCTATTCAAGGAAGGACAAAGAATATATCCCCAAAATTGTCTGGACCAGTAAAGTAATTAATAACGGTGTGATTCCAAGAGCATATCTCCCCATGCCATACCCGCCCCCTTGATTTAAAAAGATAGGGCTGGGTTTATTGCTCAATGCCTTAGGTGCCCCCTTGGGGGAGATGCCGATGGGATCCACGCATTTTTTGCAACCACCATCCAATGAGCATCGGTTCGTGGGTGGTCTCACATTAATAGTGCCTTGTGCCTGACCCGCATACGTGAGATGCGAGGTAAATACTTTTTATATATTGTCTAAGCAGTTTAATAGACAGTGTTAACATACTAGTACGAGAATACAAACTAGGCCCGACTGGGTTGGAAAAGTGATCCAGTGGGAATTGTGAAAAAATATTGACCATACAACAAAATGGTATATGTAGATCTAATGTAGCGTAATTATTATGGTCTACGAGGTATTTGGGGATTGAAAAGAAAATGGTAATCGGATTTCTGGAGAAAGAGAAGAAAAAGAAATAAGAACAAAGAGAGGTTAAAGTTTGGAATGGTAAACACTCAACGGGTGCTCAGCCAAATATAATTGGTTCAATTTCACCCTCATATTCCACAGATTGTTTTCAAATCTCTAGCAAGGTCCAGATATATGTCTATCTTTTCTTTATCTTTGATTTTTACTCCTCTTAACGTTCTATACCACCTCATTCCACCCAGCCAGAAGTCACATTTGTTTCCTAATGCCTTTGTTTAATGTAATATTAAACATATTTAGCAGTTTTTGATTTTCGGGAAATAACGGGTAACTTTAAATGAAAAGGTCATTTTTAGCCATTTGTTGATAAATCCTAATAGGAATGGGCCTCTGGACTTCTCAAAATTCTCAACAGGATGTTAAGTGTTAATAAATTTGATGACTTTACTTACTGACATTGAATTTTTCACTCCCACCCACCTCAGGCAATATCTTTCAAAAATTAATTTTTATACTGCCCGGAGGGCATTTTTTTCTTTTGATCTGCTGAAACTTCAAAATCAATCAGTTGATAAGTTATATTTTCTTGGTAATCAATACTAGAAAAATATGGAGTTGGTGGTAGGTGTGGCACTCCATCTCAGAAGCAAAAAAACAATCTCCCTGGTCCATTACTAGTGAAAAGGGGATAGACTCAATCGCTGCCTGGTTGATACCGACAATAGGCCACTGATGATTTTACTGAATCACGAGTTGGATTCTCGCAGGACATCCCAGTAAAATCCCTATGTAAAAAAAAGACCTTGCATTATTCTTC
>CM042165.1:51569489-51586989 GCA_023376005.1 Doryteuthis pealeii | reverse complement strand
TAGTTTTGCTTAGTAGCCATCAGGGCAAGAATCTGATTTTTGTTCTGATGAGCTACTAAGCGAAACTATCAGTAGGTATATCTGACTCATTAGGTTTAACATATATATATAATATATATATATATATATATATATATATGTATAGTGTATGTGTGTGTGTAAGAGAGAGAGAGAGGGGGCGTCCCTGAGTACATTAGCAAAATCATTGAATTGTTTTCAACAAAATGATTTATGCTAAAGGTGTGACGAAAGCGACTAATAGGTTCATAAACTTGCTAATTTGTTTGCATACATAGACGACAATCATTTGTAAATCCTGACGACACGTGTCGACATTATGAAGTATGCAATTTGAATAACGACTATCGTTTTCTTAAAGTTTAAAATCATATCAAACGATTTTTTTTTCACCGTACTTGGCTGTTTAATTTTTGGTACATTTTTTTAATGATCGGATATAAATCGTTATTCGCTGGTAAGAAATCTGGACTCGGTTGACCCGAACACACCATCCACTTCATACTTCTAGAAAAGTAATTAATACTGTTAAGAAAAAGAACAGTAAATTACGCACAAAAAAAAAATTAACATCATTCATCTACGTTATTCCCAGGTCCCCTCTGACCCAAAGTGGTAGTACTTGTTAGGGTCACATCTATGGTTTAAATAGAAAAAATGTATTATTTATATTATTCGGACTATTGTCCTCATCTTCATTGTTATATGTACAACGTTTCGCCCGATGTGCCCACCGGCCTTCTTCAGGTATTTCTTGTCAGACTCGGTAACTCTTTCGGGCTCGGGAACATTTTTTTCGGACTCGGGAACCTTCTATTTGAACTCGGGAACCTTCTCGTCGTAATCGGGAGCCATCACGGAACTTTGAACTTAACCCTTTATTCAGTCCACTGGCATATCGACCGAAACGTTGTACAGATAACAGTGAATATGAAAACAATAGTCCGAATAATACTAATTATCAAGCCTCATCTAAAAAATTCCGAGAAAAAAATGTTAAAAAAAAATGTTTGATAAAATTGAGTTTATTTCTCTGAATGTTTGAGATGAGGCTTGATGATGAGTATTATCTGCGTTATTCGGACTATTGTCCTCATTTTCGTTGTTATCTGTACAACGTTTCGGCCGATATGCCCTCCGGCGAGACCGACAAGAAATACCTGAAGAAGGCCGGAGGGCATATCGGCCGAAACGTTGTACAGATAACAATGAAGATGAGGTCAATAGTCCGAATAACGCATATAATAGTAAAATTGAGTTTAAAAAAGAATTGAGTACCTTTGGTATAAAATAACCCCACAGGGGTTGACATTCCGGAAATAAAATCAATCACCCAACCACAAAAAATTAACCCCTTCCCTTGCGTAAAGATATCTATTAGAGTTTCAGAAGACGTATTTTTTCTCTCCATTTTTACCGTCATATCGAATGTCTGTAACTAGATTAGAATTGATGTCTGTTCAGGAATGCAAATAATACACAAAAAATTCGACGTCACACAAATTGTGCACAACTAGCCAAAAATTGCACCCTCCGAGCACAAGTATTTAAGTTTTAATACAATTAAATACTATATTGAATTAGAAAGACTAGGGAAATCAAATACGAATACAAAAAAGATTACACTTATTTTTACTTTAGTATTATTTGTATTATTCGGACTATTGTCCTCATCTTCATTGTTAGCTGTACAACGTTTCGCCCGATGTGCCATCCGACCTTCTTCAGGTATTTCTTGTCGGACTCGGGAACCATCTCGGATCGGGTATAATTTTATTTCCCTCAAAAAGGACAGAATGTCCTCCATGTTGACATTTTCAATAGATCTTTCATATTGTTTGCATTAAAATAAAGGTTTCTGATGTGCGCAAAAAACCTGCATTCCATGAATAAGTGTTTAACTGTCAAAAGTGTTTGATATGTTTCACATTGTGGTTGTTGTTCTTACTTGAGTATATAGGAGTACGTTAGTCTTGTATGACCAATGCGTAATCGGGACACAATGACTTGTTCCTTTCTAGACCTCCTTAAGTTTGGTCTCCAGCCTCCCAAAGTGGGTTTGATTAGGAAGAGCTTATTTGGATGTTGTTATTCCAGTGTTGTTGCAATTTTGTATGAAGGAATCTATTAATTTCGGGTTTCAAGTCAGTATATGGTATCTTGAAATTGTCGGGGATCAAATCTAGAGCCGATTTAGCTGCAGAGTCAGCTCTTTCATTACAACTCAATCCTTCTTCGAAGATAATCGTATGAATCGTTAATGATAACAATCAAGTGGGGCAATTGACTGGCTTCTTTGGTGTAAACTTTAGCACTCTGAACTCTGACTCAATTGATCCGAGTTAAGGTCTTGATGGAACTTAATATTTTCTATTATTTAAGCTTAATTTTTTCAAATATATAATTAATGAATTGAATAAATAAGGATAAACTGGCCTCATGGCAAGACTTTATAGTTAGCACTCTGGAACCTGAATCCAGCGATCCGTTTTCAATTCCCGGCAAAACCAAATACTCTCTTTTTTTATCTTAATTTCTTCAAATATATAATTAATGGGTTGAATGGATTAAAATAATTATTAAGCGGACTTATGGCAGGGATCTGTGGTGTAATGTTTAGCACTCTCGACTCTGAATTCAGCGAGCCGAGTTCAAGTCTCAGTTGAATTTAATATATTCTATCATTTTCTCTTAATTTCTTCAAAGAATAAAAATGATGGTGTGAATCGATAATAATGAAAAATAAATATTGGTTTGCAGCGTGTTTCTATGGTGTAATCGTTAGCACTCTGGACTCTGAATCCAGTGATCCGAGTTCAACTCTCGGTTATTGCGAATTCTGGCAATAACGTTAACTGTGTTTACCCGCGGTCGACCAACTACAGAAATGTAGCAGCAGATTGAAACGAACGCTATTGGTACACCCAGCAACCGAGCAATAACGGGAACCGAGGCTTTGTCCCGTACAACAGTCAAGCAAAACAAATAAATCATTAAACAGTAATATAAATAATGGTTTCAATGGACAATAATAAAAATAAACCCCGATTATGTGACGTTTATGAAGGTGTAATGGTTGAAACTATTGACTCTTAATCCAATCGATCCAACTTCAAGTCTCGGCAGATCCTTTTATTTTTCTTAATTTCTTTTAGATATAAATCATGGAGTGAATCGATAATAAAAAAAAAAAAGTCGGACTTGCAGTGTGGTTCTATGATGTAATGGTTAGCACTCTGGACTCTGAATCCAGCGAACCGAGTTCAAGTCTCGGTAGAACCTATTATCTGTTTTAAATTCTTCAAGATATAAATCATAGACTGAATCGATGATAATAAAAATAAAGTTGGGTTTGCAATGTGGTTCTATGATGTAATGGTTAGCACTCTGAATCCAGCTATCTATATTACACCATGGAACCACACTATAAATGCAACTTTATTTTTTATTATCGATTCAGTCCATGATTTATATCTTGAAGAAAATAAAAGAATTTAATAGGTTCTACCGAGACTTGAACTCGGATCGCTGGATTTAAAGTCCAGAGTGCTAGGCATTACACCATAGAAAAGCACTACAAATACAACTTTATTTTTATGGTTATCGATTCAGTCCATGATTTATATCTTGAAGAAAATAAAAGAATTTAATAGGTTCAAATGAGACTTGAACACGGATCGCTAGATTCAGAGTCCAGATTGCTAACCATTACAACATAGAACAACACTGCCAAACGCACTTTATTTTTATTATTATCGATTCAGTCTATGATATATATCTTGAAGAAAAAAAATAGGTTCAACCGAGACTTGAACTCGGATCGCTGGATTCATAGTCCGGAGTGCTAGTCATTACACCATAGAACCCTCTCTTTCCGATCTTTATTGTTATTATTATCGATATTTATTTATATTTTAAAGAAATCAAAAGAAAATAATAGAACACATTAGTCCTACCGAAACTTGAACTCGATCGCTGGATAATGAGACCAGTGTGCTAAGCATTACAACATAGAACCCCGCTCTTTCCTCACCTTTATTGTACATGAACTGGATTCAGAGTCCAGAGTGCTAACCATTACACCCCGCTCTTTCCTGATCTTTATTGTTATTTTTATCGATTCACCCTACTATATATTTTGAAGAAATTAAAAAACACATTAGGTTCTACCGAGACTGAACTCGATCGCTGGATTCAGAGTCCACAGCACTAACCATTAGACCATAGAACCTATTTCTTTCCTATCTTTATTGTTATTATTATCGATTCACCCTATTATTTATATTTTGAAGAAATCAAAAAAAATAATAGAACACATAAGTTCTACCGAGACTTGAACTTGGTTCGCTAGATTCAGAGTCCAGAGTGCTAACCATTACACCATAGAACCTCTCAATTCCGATCTTTATTGTTATTATTATCGATTTACACTATTTATTTATATTTTGAAGAAATCAAAAGAAAATAATAGAACACATTAGGTTCTACCGAGATTGAACTCGGATCGCTGGATTCAAAGTAGACAGTGCTAACCATTACACCATAGAACCCCACTTTCCCGATCTTTATTGTTATTATTATCGATTCACCCTATTATTTATATTTTGAAGAAATTAAAATACACATTAGGTTCTACCGAGACTTGAACTCGGATCGCTGGATTCAAAGTCCAGAGTGCTAACCATTAACACATAGAACCGGCTCTTTCCGTCTTTATTGTTATTATTATCGATTCACCCTATTATTTATATTTTGAAGAAATCAAAAGAAAAAAAGAACACATTAGGTTCTACCGAGACTTGAACTCGGATCGCGGGATTCAAAGTCCAGAGTGCTAACCATTACACCATAGAACCCCGCTTTTCCAATCTTTATTGTTATTATTATCGATTCACCTATTATTATATTTTTAAGAAAAAAAAGAAAATAATAGACACATTAGGTTCTACCGAGACTTGAACTCGGATCGCTGGATTCAGAGTCCAGAGTGCTAACAATTACACCATAGAACCCGCTCTTTCGATCTTTATTGTTATTATTGATTCACCTATTATTTATATTTTGAAGAAATCAAAAAAACACATTAGGTTCTACCGAGACTTGAACTCGGATCGCTGGATTCAAAGTAGAGTGCTAACCATTACACCATAGAACCCTCCTTTCCGGATCTTTATTGTTATTATTATCGATTCACCCTACTATTAATATTTTGAAGAAATCAAAAGAAGAATTAGGTTCTACCGAGACTTGAACTCGAATCGCTGGATTCAGAGTCCAGAGTGCTAACCATTACACATAGAACCCGCTCTTACCAGATCTTATTGTTATTATTATCGATTCACCTATTATTTATATTTTGAAGAAATCAAAAGAACACATTAGGTTCTACCGAGACTTGAACTCGGATCGTTGGATTCAGAGTCCAGAGTGCTACCCATTACACCATAGAACCGCTCTTTCCGATCTTTATTGTTATTATTATCGATTCACCTATTATTTATATTTTTGAAGAAATCAAAAGAAAATAATAGAACACATTAGGTTCTACCGAGACTTGAACTCGGATCGCTGGATTCAAATCCAGAGTGCTAACCATTACACCATAGAACCCGCTTTTTCCTGATCTTTATTGTTATTATTATCGATTCACCCTATTATTTATATTTTAAAGAAATCAAAAGAAATAATAGAACGCATTAGATTCTACCGAGACTTGAACTCGGATCGCTGGATTCAAGTCCAGAGTGCTAACCATTACACCATAGAACCGCTTTTCCTGATTTTATTGTTATTATTATCGATTCACCCTATTATTTATATTTTGAAGAAATCAAAAGAAAATTAGAACACATTAGGTTCTACCGAGACTTGAACTCGGATCGCTGGATTCAAAGTCCAGAGTGCTAACCATTACACCATAGAACCCGCTCTTTCCTATCTTTATTGTTATTATTATCGATTCACCCTATTATTTATATTTTGAAGAAATCAAAAGAAAATAATAGAACACATTAGGTTCTACCGAGACTTGAACTCGGATCGCTGGATTCAAAGTCCAGAGTGCTAACAATTACACCATAGAACCTCTTTGATCTTTATTGTTATTATTATCGATTCACCCTATTATTTATATTTTGAAGAAAATAAAGAACACATTAGTTCTACCGAGACTTGAACTCGATCGCTGGATTCAAAGTCCAGAGTGCTAACCATTACACCATAGAACCCCGCTCTTGCCTGATCTTTATTGTTATTATTATCGATTCACCCTATTATTATATTTTAAGAAATCAAAAGAAATAATAGAACACATTAGGTTCTACCGAGACTTGAACTCGGATCGCTGGATTCAAAGTCCAGAGTGCTAACCATTACACCATAGAACCGCAAATCACAAATCTTTATTGTTATTATTATCGATTCACCCTATTATTTATATTTTGAAGAAATCAAAAGAAATAATAGAACACATTAGGTTCTACCGAGACTTGAACTCGGATCGCTGGATTCAAAGTCCAGAGTGCTAACCATTACACCATAGAACCCCGCTATCCGATCTTTATTGTTATTATTATCGATTCACCCTATTATTTATATTTTGAAGAAATCAAAGAAAATAATAGAAAACATTAGGTTCTACCGAGACTTGAACTCGGATCGCTGGATTCAAAGTCCAGAGTGCTAACCATTACACCATAGAACCGCTCTTTCCCGATCTTTATTGTTATTATTATCGATTCACCCTATTATTTATATTTTGAAGAAATCAAAAGAACACATTAGGTTCTACCGAGACTTGAACTCGGATCGCTGGATTCAAAGTCCAGAGTGCTAACCATTACACCATAGAACCGATCTTTTTTTTTCTTTATTGTTATTATTATCGATTCACCCTACTATTTATATTTTGAAGAAATCAAAAAAAAATAATAGAACACATTAGGTTCTACCGAGACTTGAACTCGGATCGCTGGATTCAAGTCCAGAGTGCTAACCATTACACCATAGAACCGCTGTTTTGATCTTTATTGTTATTATTATCGATTCACCCTATATTTATATTTTGAAGAAATCAAAAGAACACATTAGGTTCTACCGAGACTTGAACTCGGATCGCTGGATTCAAAGTCCAGAGTGCTAACCATTACACCATAGAACCCGCTATCCATCTTTATTGTTATTATTATCGATTCACCCTATTATTTATATTTTGAAGAAATCAAAAGAAAATAATAGAAACATTTTTTCTACCGAGACTTGAACTCGGATCGCTGGATTCAAAGTCCAGAGTGCTAACCATTACACCATAGAACCGCTATCACAAATCTTTATTGTTATTATTATCGATTCACCCTATTATTTATATTTTGAAGAAATCAAAAGAAAATAATTAGGTTCTACCGAGACTTGAACTCGGATCGCTGGATTCAGAGTCCAGAGTGCTAACCATTACACCATAGAACCCCGCTCTTTCCCGATCTTTATTGTTATTATTATCGATTCACCCTACTATTTATATTTTGAAGAAGTCAAAAAAAAAATAATAGACACATTAGGTTCTACCGAGACTTGACTATCCTTTTTCAAGTCTCGGTTAGAACCTATTATTTTCTTTTATTTCAAAATATAAATAATAGGGTGAATCGATAAAATAACAATAAAATTTGTGATATGCGCGTTCTATGGTTAATGTTAGCACTCTGGACTTTGAATCCAGCGATCCGAGTTCAAGTCTCGGTAGAACCAATGTTTCTATTATTTTTTTTGATTTCTTCAAAATATAAATAATAGGGTGAATCGATAATAATAACAATAAGAGTGAGATATGCGCGGTTCTGTGTAATGGTTAGCACTCTGGACTTTGAATCCAGCGATCCGAGTTCAAGTCTCGGTAGAACCTAATGTGTTCTTTTAATTTCTTCAAAATATAAATAGTAGGGTGAATCGATAATAATAACAATAAAGATCAAAAAACAGCGTTTCTATGGTGTTATGGTTAGCACTCTGGACTCTGAATCCAGCGATCCGAGTTCAAGTCTCGGTAGAACCTAATGTGTTCTATTACTTTTTTTTGACTTCTTCAAAATATAAATAGTAGGTGAATCGATAATAATAACAATAAAGAAAAAAAAATCGGGTTTCTATGGTGTAATGGTTAGCACTCTGGACTTTGAATTCAGCGATCCGAGTTCAAGTCTCGGTAGAATCTAATGTGTTCTTTTGATTTCTTCAAAATATAAATAATAGGGTGAATCGATAATAATAACAATAAAGATCGGGAAAGAGCGGGGTTCTATGGTGTAATGGTTAGCACTCTGGACTCTGAATCCAGCGATCCGAGTTCAAGTCTCCGGTAGAACCTAATGTTTTCTATTATTTTCTTTCGATTTCTTCAAAATATAAATAATAGGGTGAATCGATAATAATAACAATAAAGATTCGTGATATACGCGGTTCTAGGGTGTAATGGTTAGCACTTTGGACTTTGAATCCAGCGATCCGAGTTCAAGTCTCCGTAGAACCTAATGTGTTCTATTACTTTCTTTTGATTTCTTCAAAATATAAATAATAGGGTTAATCGATAATAATAACAATAAAGATTTGTGATTTGCGCGGTTCTAGGGTGTAATGGTTAGCACTCTGGTCTTTGAATCCAGCGATCCGAGTTCAAGTCTCGGTAGAACCTAATGTGTTCATTTATTTTCTTTTGATTTCTTAAAATATAAATAATAGGGTGAATCGATAATAATAACTATAAAGATCAGGCAAGAGCGGGGTTCTATGGTGTAATGGTTAGCACTCTGGACTTTGAATCCAGTGATCTGAGTTCAAGTCTCGGTAGAACATAATGTGTTCATTTATTTTCTTCAAAATATAAATAATAGGGTGAATCGATAATAATAACAATAAAGATCAGTAAAGACCCCTGTTCTATGGTGTAATTGTTACCACTCCGGACTTTAAATCCAGTGATCCGTGTTCAAGTCTCGGTAGAACCTAATGTGTTCTATTATTTTCTTTTGATTTCTCCAAAATATAAATAATAGGGTGAATCGATAATAATAACAATAAAGATAGGCAAAGAGCGTGGTTCTATGGTGTAATGGTTAGCACTCTGGACTTTGTATCCGGCGATCCGCGTTCAGGTCTCGGTAGAACCTAATGTGTTCCATAATTTTCTTTTGATTTCTTCAAAATATAAATAATAGGGTGAATCGATAATAATAACAATAAACATCAGGTAAAAGCTAGGTTCTATGGTGTATTGGTTAGCACTCTGGACTCTGAATCCAGCGATCCGAGTTCAAGTCTCGGTAGAATCTAATGCGTTCTATTATTTTCTTTTGATTTCTTTAAAATATAAATAATAGGGTGAATCGATAATATTAACAATAAAGGACAGGAAAAAGCCGGGTTCTATGGTGTAATGGTTAGCACTCCGGATTTGAATCCAGCGATCCGAGTTCAAGTCTCGGTAAAACCTAATGTGTTCTATTAGTTTCTTTTATTTTCTTCAAAATATAAATAATAGTGTGAATCGATAATAATAACAATATCGATCGGGAAAGAGCGAGCTACTATGGTGTAATGGGTAGCACTCTGGACTCTGAAACCAACGATCCGAGTTCAAGTTTCGGTAGAACCAAATGTGTTCTTTTGATTTCTTCAAAATATAAATAATAGTGTGAATCGATAATAATAACAATAAAGATCTGGTAAGAGCAGGGTTCTATGTTGAAATGGTTAGCACTCTGGACTCTGAATCCAGCGATTCGAGATCAAGTCTCGGTAGAATCTAATATCTTCTTTTGATTTCTTCAAAATATTAATAGTAGGGTGAATCGATAATAATAACAATAAAGATCCGGAAAGTGAGAGGTTCTATGGTGTAATGGTTAGCGTTCTCTACTTTGAATCCAGAGATCCGAGTTCAAGTCTCGGTAGAACCTAATGTGTTTTTTGATTTCTTCAAAATATAAATAATAGAGTGAATCGATAATAACAACCATAAAGATCAAGAAAGAGCGGTGTTCTATGGTCTAATTGTGTGCACACTGGACTCTCAATCCAGCGATCCGAGTTCAAGTCTCGGTAGAACCTAATGTGTCCTATTAGTTTCTTTTATTTTCTTCAAAATATAAATAATAGGGTGAATCGATAATAACAACAATAAAGATTTGGAAAAAGCGGGGTTCTATGGTGTAATGGTTAGCACACTGGACTTTGAATCCCGCGATCCGAGTTCAAGTCTCGGTAGAACCTAATGTGGTCTTTTTTTTTCTTTTGATTTCTTCAAAATATAAATAATAGGGTAAATCGATAATAATAACAATAAAGAACAGGAAAGAGCCGAGTTCTATGGTGTAATGGTTAGCACTCCGGACTTTGAATCCAGCGATCCGAGTTCAAGTATCGGTAGAACCTAATGTGTATTTTTAATTTCTTCGAAATATAAATAATAGGGTGAATCGATAATAATAACAATAAAGATCGGGAAAGAATGGGGTTCTATGGTGTAATTGTTAGCACTGTCTACTTTGAATCCAGCGATCCGAGTTCTAATCTCGGTAAAACCTAATGTGTTCTATTATTTTCTTTTGATTTATTCAAAATATAAATAATAGTGTAAATCGATAATAATAACAATAAAGATCCGGAAATTGAGAGGTTCTATGGTGTAATGGTTAGCATTCTGGACTCTGAATCTAGAGAACCAAGTTCAAGTCTCGGTAGAACATTATGTGTTCTATTATTTTCTTTTGATTTCTTCAAAATATAAATAATAGGGTGAATCGATAATAATAACAATAAAGATTAGGAAAGAAATAGGTTCTATGGTCTAATGGTTAGTGCTGTGGACTCTGAATCCAGCGATTCGAGTTTCAGTCTCGGTAGAACCTAATGTGTTCTTTTAATTTCTTCAAAATATAAATAGTAGGGTGAATCGATAATAATAACAATAAAGATCAGGAAAGAGCGGGGTGTAATGGTTAGCACTCTGGACTCTGAATCCAGTTCATGTCACAATAAAGGTGAGGAAAGAGCGGGGTTCTATGTTGTAATGCTTAGCACACTGGTCTCATTATCCAGCGATCCGAGTTCAAGTTTCGGTAGGACCTAATGTGTTCTATTATTTTCTTTTGATTTCTTTAAAATATAAATAATATTGAATCGATAATAATAACAATAAAGATGCGGAAAGAGAGGGTTCTATGGTGTAATGACTAGCACTCCGGACTATGAATCCAGCGATCCGAGTTCAAGTCTCGGTTGAACCTATTTTTTTTTCTTCAAGATATATATCATAGACTGAATCGATAATAATAAAATAAAGTGCGTTTGGCAGTGTTGTTCTATGTTGTAATGGTTAGCAATCTGGACTCTGATCTCTAGCGATCCTGTTCAAGTCTCATTTGAACCTATTAAATTCTTTTATTTCTTCAAGATAAATCATGACTGAATCGATAACCATAAAATAAAGTTGTATTTGTAGTGCTTTTCTATGGTGTAATGCCTAGCACTCTGGACTTTAAATCCAGCGATCCGAGTTCAAGTCTCGGTAGAACCTATTAAATTCTTTTATTTTCTTCAAGATATAAATCATGGACTGAATCGATAATAATAAAAATAAAGTTGCATTTATAGTGTGGTTCCATGGTGTAATATAGATAGCTGGATTCAGAGTGCTAACCATTACATCATAGAACCACATTGCAAGCCCGACTTTATTTTTATTATTATCGATTCAGTCTATGATTTATATCTTGAAGAATTTAAAACAGATAAATAGGTTCTACCGAGACTTGAACTCGGATCGCTGGATTCAGAGTCCAGAGTGCTAACCATTACATCATAGAACCACACTGCAACCCCGACTTTATTTTTTTTATTATTATCGATTCACTCCATGATTTATATCTAAAAGAAATTAAGGAAAAATAAAAGGATCTGCCGAGACTTGAAGTTGGATCGATTGGATTAAGAGTCAATAGTTTCAACCATTACACCTTCATAAACGTCACATAATCGGGGTTTATTTTTATTATTGTCCATTGAAACCATTATTTATATTACTGTTTAATGATTTATTTGTTTTGCTTGACTGTTGTACGGGACAAAGCCTCGGTTCCCGTTATTGCTCGGTTGCTGGGTGTACCAATAGCGTTCGTTTCAATCTGCTGCTACATTTTCTGTAGTTGGTCGACCGCGGGTAAACACAGTTAACGTTATTGCCAGAATTCGCAATAACGAGAGTTGAACTCGGATCACTGATTCAGAGTCCAGAGTGCTAACGATTACACCATAGAAACACGCTGCAAACTAATATTTATTTTTCATTATTATCGATTCACACCATCATTTTTTATCTTTGAAGAAATTAAGAGAAAATGATAGAATATATTAAATTCAACTGAGACTTGAACTCGGCTCGCTGAATTCAGAGTCGAGAGTGCTAAACATTACACCACAGATCCCTGCCATAAGTCCGCTTAATAATTATTTTAATCCATTCAACCATTAATTATATATTTGAAGAAATTAGAATAAAAAAAGAGAGTATTTGTTTTGCCGGAATTGAAAACGGATCGCTGGATTCAGGTTCCAGAGTGCTAAACTATAAAGTCTTGCCATGAGCCAGTTTATCCTTATTTATTCAATTCATTAATTATTATATTTGAAAAAATTAAGTTTAAATAATAGAAAATATTAGGTTCCATCAAGACCTTAACTCGGATCAATTGAGTCAGAGTTCAGAGTGCTAAAGTTTACACCAAGAAGCCAGTCAATTGCCACACTTGATTGTTATCATTAACGATTCATACGATTATCTTCGAAGAAGGATTGAGTTGTAATGAAAGAGCTGACTATGCAGCTAAATCGGCTCTAGATTTGATCCCCGACAATTTCAAGATACCATATACTGACTTGAAACCTGAAATTAATAGATTCCTTCACACAAAATTGCAACAACACTGGAATAACAACATCCAAAATAAGCTCTTCCTAATCAAACCCACTTTGGGAGGCTGGAGACCAAACTTAAGGAGGTCTAGAAAGGAACAAGTCATTGTGTCCCGATTACGCATTGGTCATACAGACTAACGTACTCCTATATACTCAGCAGAACAACAACAACACAATGTGAAACATATCAAACACTTTGACAGTTAAACACTTATTCATGGAATGCAGGTTTTGCGCACATCAGAAACCTTTATTCTAATGCAAAAAATATGAAAAATCTATTTGAAAATGTCAACATGGAGGACATTCTGTCCTTTTTGAGGGAAATAAAATTATACCCGATCCGAGATGGTTCCCGAGTCCGAGAAGGTTCCGGAGTCCGACAAGAAATACCCGAAGAAGGCCGGAGAGTACATTGGCCGAAACGTTGTACAGCTAACAATGAAGATGAAGACAATAGTCCGAATAAAACAAATAATACTAAAGTAAGAATAAGTGTAATCTTTTTTTGTATTCGTATTTGATTTCCCTAGTCTTTCTAATTCAATATAGTATTTAATTGTATTAAAACTTAAATACTTGTGCTTGGAGGGTGCAATTTTTGGCTAGTTGTGCACAATATTGTGTGACGTCGAATTTTTTGTGTGATTATTTGCATTCCTGAACAGACATTCAATTCTAATCTAGTTACAGACATTCGATATGACGGTAAAAAATGGAGAGAAAAAATACGTCTCTGAAACTCTAATAATATCTTTACGCAATGGAAGGGTTAATTTTTGTGGTTGGGTGATTGATTTTATTTCGGAATGTCAACCCCTGTGGGGTTATTTATACCAAAGGTACTCAATTCTTTTTTTAAACTCAATTTTACTTATATGCTTATTCGGACTATTGACCTCATCTTCATTGTTATCTGTACAACGTTTCGGCCGATATGCCTCCGGCCTTCTTCAGGTATTTCTTGTCGGTCTCGCCGGAGGGCATATCGGCCGAAACGTTGTACAGATAACAACGAAGATGAGGACAATAGTCCGAATAACGCAGATAATACTCATCATCAAGCCTCATCTCAAACATTCAGAGAAATAAACTCAATTTTATCAAACATTTTTTTTTAAACATTTTTTTCTCGGAATTTTTTAGATGAGGCTTGATAATTAGTATTATTTTGATTATTTGGACTATTTTCCTCATCTTTATTGTTATCTACACTATTTCTCTGAATTTTTAGATGAGGCTTGATAATTAGTATTATTTGGATTATTCGGACTATTTTCCTCATATTCACTGTTATCTGTACAACGTTTCGGTCGATATGCCCGTGGACTAAATAAAGGGTTAAGTTCAAAGTTCAGTGATGGCTCCCGATTACGACGAGAAAGTTTCCGAGTTCAAATAGAGTTCTCGAGTCGAAAAAAATGTTCCCGAGCCCGAAAAGAGACCGATCTGACAAGAAATACCTGAAGAAGGCGGAGGTCACATCGGGGCGAAACGTTGTACAGATAACATGAAGACGAGGACAATAGTCAATAATCTAAATAATACATTTTTTCTTATAACCATAGATGTGACCCTAACAGGTACTACCACTTTGGTCAGAGTGACCTGGGAATAATGTAGATGATGATGGTCATTTTTTTGTGTGTAATTACTGTTCTTTTTCTTAACAGTAATAATTACTTTTCTAGAAGTATGAAGTGGATGGTGTTCGGGTCAACCGAGTCCAGATTTCTTACCAGCGAATAACGATTTATATCGAACATTATAAAAAATGTACCAAAAATTAAACAGCCAAGTACGGTGGAAAAAAATCGTTTTGAATATTTTTAAACTTTAAGAAAACGATAGTCGTTATTCAAATTGCATACTTCATAATGTCGACACGTGTCGTCAGGATTTACAAATGATTTCGTCTATGTATGCAAACAAATTAGCAAGTTTATGACCTATTAGTCGCTTTCGTCACACACCTTTAGCATAAATCATTTTGTTGAAAACAATTCAATGATTTTCTAATTACTCAGGGACGCCCCCCTCTCTCTCTCTCTCTCCTACACACACCACATACACATATTATAATATATAATATATATATATATATATATATATAATAATATATATGTTAAACCTAATGAGTCAGATATACCTACTATTTAGTTTCGCTTAGTAGCTCATCAGAACAAAAACAGATTCTTGCCCTGATTGGCTACTAAGCAAAACTGTTAGGTATATTCTGACTCATTAGGTTTAACTTGATTATTTGCTCTACTTAGTATTGTCACTTTTTTACATTTTAGCTTTAGACAATCCTAGCGGTTTATACTATATATATATATATAATATATATATATATATATATAATATATATATATAATATTGGTTTGAGGTTTGATCTTGAAGGATATCACAATGCAGGTTGTAAAGAAAAAATAAGGTAACAATATGTGTTGTTAACCTTGATTTATTCTTGATATTAATATTTCGAGATAAAATCTTCTTCTTCAGAAGAACACTGGAACTGAAGTAGTTTGATCTTGTTAAATTTTTAGTTAAATGAATTTTAAAAAAAAAATTGTAACAGATGGTATTTCTTTTATAACACCTGTTCGTATGCGTATGCGTGTGCGTATTTATCATGCGCGTATGCATGAAAATGCGTGTAGACTGTGACGTTATTGACCGTATTCACGCGTGTGTGCGTATGAATGACCGTATCCACGTGCGTATTGTGCGTATGAAAGAGATTATTGTGTTTGGTGGCCATGGTGATGTAAATATTTCGTGTGGATGTAATATAAACTTATTTATTCATTCTACTTATTATATTATTAATTATTATTATATTATTATTATTATTTGTTCTATTTACTTATTTATATTAATTTAATTTATATAAATAAAATAAAATATAATATAAATAGCCTTCAAAAATCAAACTTCCAAACTAATATATTACACAACTTCTTCAACAATTATAAAAACCTTATATATTATATAATATATAATAATATATATATTATATATATATAATTGCCAAGTGTTATAGATTAATCGATATATTTTCCGGTTGGTTACGACCCTTTGGTTTTTCTTTTTTTAAATTTATTTCCCCAGGTGACATTTGGTAGTTATTTCTATCCAAACTTTTGCCGAGTTTTTTCTACCGACAAGGTTTTGACCAATATATATATATTATATTATATATATTATATAACTATATATATATATATATACTTATATAAATGAAGATTGTGTATTTTCTGTCTGTAAGGATTTGTTTTTTATATGCCCCCCATATATTGCCAAATTCTGAGCCAAACCCTATCCTCTTTATTACGGTACTATTGCGATACACCAAGCAGTAATTAATTCTGGCTCACTCTCAAACAAATTAACCAACATCAATATGAAAAACAAACCTTACTCTAGTTGCATATAAAATCTCTATTATACTAATATACCGGTCGACAAATGTTCTTGACAACACGATTTACCAACAACGATTTCACCAATCACCAAAACTTAACTAACTTACCTCTATCCATCTCTAAATAATTAATGTGTACTTTATGCACGTCACATGCTATTCCTACAACACTATTCATTATAAACAGAAACTGATTTTGCATGGATCACTCTCAGTGGGGTTCTAGCATTTCTTTATCTCGAGTTCTAAAGAATACCTGCCCTTTCGTTATTATAATTCCAACAAGAATTCTAGTTATATTTCGTTCATTGACGAATGTTTTTACTCCATCTACACAAGACTTGACATAGAAAATATTACGATAGCTTAAAATAAACTTTCCGAACAACCATTATATATATATATATAATATAATAATCTATATAATATATATATATATAAAGAAAAGAATGAGGGAAATTCTATTTATGGCAAATATCTTTGTTCAACAAATATACGATTATGATTCATTGTATATTTCATTCACCGAGTTTAATTTATCTAACACAAGGGGCCCCAGTGAGAGTTCAACTCCGTTAACAATATCCTGCTGCGACTAAGCATTAACGATTAATCACATTGTATGCGTCCAATACATCAATCATTGTTGCTTATTGCATCAGTCTTGCTGGTCCTTTCTCGTCGTATAATCTCCAGCCTTACGGGTGACTGTTACGACTTAAACAATTGTTTAATGTATGATACGTTATTCTGTCGTAATCAGCCCTTCTTACTTTTTCGGCGCGTCTTAACTCCGATTCATTTCAGGTGACTGTCGCCATTCTATATCTTTGAATAAAAACTTTATTTCAGTTACAGGTGTGCTGTTTGTTCTCGTACCTACTACTTGTCATTTTCTCGTGTTCTGCGATAAATTAACAAATTCTTACCATATAATATATATATATATACTATATTATATATATATATATAATTATATATATATGTGTGGGTGGTGGTTGTGTGTGTTGTATTGGGCAGCATTCTGTTCATAGTATTATATGTGAGTTTTTTTAAAAAAATTCTCTTTTTTTTTTTTTTTTCTTT
>CM042165.1:51564392-51569389 GCA_023376005.1 Doryteuthis pealeii | reverse complement strand
AAAAGAGAGAGAATCACATGATCTACAAGGGAAACAAGGGTAAACATATGACCCACCAGAGAAAAACAAGGTTTGGTTTAGTTTGTTTTGTTTTTTATGGCATATCAACCTCAGTGGGTCATTTAATGCCGATAAAGTTTTGAAATAAATCAATTCTTAATGGATAATACAATTTTTTTATAAATACATTTTTCTATTTAACCCATAGATGGGACCCTAACAGGTACTACCCATCCGGGTCGAGTGGACCAGGGAGCAATGGTGATGAAGGGGTGGTCCACATTCCCCAAACCTCCAAAACTGGAACCTCACCATCAGATAGAGTTTAACGTCATTCCCAGGACATGTAGACCCGCAGCCACCGCCTTCTAGCACCCATATGATAAAAAGGGTTGGGGCTTGCCATAAGAGAACAAGGGTAACATATGACCCACAAGAGAACAAGGGAGATATATGACCCACAAGAGAACAAGGCAGACATATGAGCTACAAGGGAACAAGGGAGACATATGACCTACAAGGGAACAAGGGGGACATATGATCTACAGGGAAACAAGGGAGACATATGATCTACAAGGGAACAAGGTAGACATATGACCCACAAGAGACAAGGGAGACATATGACTACAAGGGAATAAGGGAGACATATGACCTACAGGGAATAAGGTAACATATGACCACAAGAGAACAAGGGAGACATATGATCTACAAGGGAACAAGGGAGACATATGACCTACAAGGGAACAAGGGAGGCATATGATCTACAGGGGAACAAGGGTAACATATGACCCACAGAACAAGGGAGACATATGAGCTACAAGGGAACAAGGGTAACATGACCCACAAGAGAACAAGGGAGACATATGACCTAGAAGGGAACAAGGGAGACATATGACCCATAAGGAACAAGGGGGACATATGATCTACAAGGGAACAAGGGGGACATATGACCCACAAGAGAACAAGGGAGACATATGACCCACAAGAGAACAAGGGGGATATATGATCTACAAGGGAGACATATGACCTACTGTTGGAATATCTGTGGTATGTGTGCCAAATTGCCACCCCTATTTATGAACATTCCCAACATCTAAAATTCGGTAAAAATTGTACAATGAGAAACGTATACAGAAAACAATTACCAGGATCTTGCCAGAGAGCTGAAGATCAGTGGAACATGAGGGTGACGGTGATACCAATTATAGTTGGAACACTTGGAATGTCACTATATGCATATGAAAGGCATGAATTCCTTATCTAGTGGATTTTTCCGTTCCAGTGGACCACGGAGTGAAAATGAAATAAAACGAAAAGATAGACAAAAACTTGTGTTACATAATCTATGCGGTTGCATAAGATTATTGTCAATCCCCTGTATTTATAAAGGGATGGCCCTTTTCATATCATGGGGCGGGAATTTCCATGGAATAGTACAGAAAGCCAAATTACGTGAAGTCACGTGGGACCTGGTTTGGTCCTCAGTTTTCAGTTAGACGTTAAGATAAGGTCTTTCTGCCTTAGCTCACTGCATACGCGCGCTATGCTAGTCAGATATTTAGTTACATGAAATGTTAGTTAAGGAAATAAAAGTTTAAGAAAAATAACACGGTCTTGTGATTAATGGGTGTCTTGGTAACAGGACTGATTGGAAGAAGAAATGAGCCAAGTGCGACCGAGCACCAAGACGAAGCCCAAGATGGTTAGAAGAACCTAAGATGGAAAAGATGAACAGCAGAAGAATAGAAGAAGTAAGAAGTAAAGTAGAAGGATATACAACACTTGGACCTTGTCAGAGAAGTGAAAAAACAGATATGGAAAGGATGACACAGTGATACCAATTGTATTTGGCGTCATTGGAACCGTCCCCAAAACGTTTTCACAAAGTCTTGAGGCATTGAGAATAAGGGGCCATTCAGACAACAGTTAGAATACTCAGAAGAGTCCTGGAGACCTGCTGTTAATCCCGCTTCAGCTAACTCTCTCCCTCTCCCTTGAATCTCTCCCTCAGGCAATATATTTCAAAAGAAAATATTTACACCACCCGGAGGGTGTTTTTTTGTTAATAATAATAATAAATAATAATAATATAATAATATAATAATAATAATAATAATATAATAGCAAATGTAGAGTGTGTGGTGACAGAGATGGGTCCATTAACCATTTATTAAGCGAATGTAGCAAACTAGCACAACGAGAATACAAAGGTAGGTACGACTGGGCTGGACAGGTAATCTACTAGGAATTATGTAAAAAACTAAACTTTGACCATACAACAATATCGTATATGAATAAACCAGAATATTCTTGAGAATGAAACGCATAAGATTCTCTGGAAATTTGTGATCAAGACGGATCGTTTTATCCCAGCTAGAAGACCAGACATCAACAAAAGATTAACAAAGAAAGAGAACTTGACAACTGGTAGATTTTGCAGTTCCAGCAGATCACAGGGTGAAGATGAAGGTAAATGAAAAGATAGAAAAATACCTGGACTTTTGCCAGATAATTGAAAAAGCTGTAGAATATGAGGGTAAAAGTGTTACCAATTTTAGTTGGTGCACTTGGAACTGTCCAAAAAGCTTGTGGAAAAAGACTGGAGGACCTGGAAATCTGTGGAAGATTTGAGACCATACAGACAACAGCATTACTGAAATCAACTAGAATACTCAGAAGAGACATGGAGACCCGAGGAAAACTCCAGTGATAAAAGACCATCAGGTAACGCCAAGTGGCATACTCAGGACCCCCCCGGAGCCCTGTCCACTGGGGCTTTAGAATACACCAATTACACCTCTACAGATGGGTAGCAGTGGGTAGCGACCCGTGATGCTTAAGGATGGCTACCCGTGATGCTTAAGGATGGCGACCTGTGATGCTTAGGGATTGATCACGTCAATCCCTAGTACCTATATGATTGTCCCAACCATATTGCCCGTAAGGCAACCCCCAACTCTTTTTATCATATATGTACTAGAAGGAAGCGCGTGGTGTAATGGTTAGAGTCATGGGAAATGGACTCGTCGACCCGAGTTCAAATCCTGGACGTGGTAATTGCATTTCACTTAGCGCTAATACCCTTGGGAATCCTACTCTCCCTCCAGCTATGGGTAAATAGTAGGGCAGACTGGGCTCTTTAACCTTGCTTAGGCAACCGGTCTAGAAGAAGGAAAACTCTGAATTCAAACCTGATGCACTCCGCTTAAGAAATTGACCTAGTGTCGCATCCTGCTCGTGTGGAGAGGTTGGTAAATATATATATGTGTGCTAGAAGGCGGTGAATAAAAGTCTTAATGTCCTGGGCATGACATTAAAATCTATCTGATGGTGAAGTTCCAATTCTGGAACTCTGAGAAATGTGGAGGTCCCCTTCATCACCATTGCTCCCAGGTTCACTCTGACCCGGAGTGGTAGTACCTGTTAGGGTCCTATCTATGGGTTAAATAGAAAAAAATGAGTTTGCAAAAATATGTTTGAAATGAGTTTTTTTTTTAATTGAGTACCCAATGCAGACATGGTCAACTGTGGCTTCGGCCTCTGGACCATTGATCTAATTAACAGCGTTGATCCCAGGGGGCTATCCCCCCAGGCAATACCTGTCCCCTTGATTTAAAGGAGAAGGGCTGGGTTTATTGCCCAGTGCCTGAGGCACCTCACTTGAGAGGGAATGTCGGCGGGATCAAGGCATTTTTGCACCCGCCACCCATAAGTCACGGTTTGTGGGTGATCCCACATTAATAGGGCCTTGTGCATAACCTGTATAACGTGAGGGTACGTGGTAAATATCAAGAATGAATAAAACAAAATGTCTTCGGTATAAAATAACCCGATAAGGGTTGACATCTCGTATAATCCTCTAACCAAAAACCAACACATTTTTGGTTTGGTTTAGTTTGTTTTGTTTTACGGCATATCAACCTCACTGGGTCATTTAATGCCGATAAAGTTTTGAAATAAATTCATTCTTAATGATAATCAAATTTTGTTTATAAACTTATGTTTTTCTATTTAACCCATAGATGTGACCCAAACAGGTACTACCACTCCGGGTCAGAGTGGACCAGGGAGCAATGGTGATGAAGGGGTGCTCCACATTCCCCAAACCTCCAAAACTGGAACCTCACCATCAGATAGAGTTTAACGTCATTCCCAGGGCATGTAGACCCGCAGCCACAGCCTTCTAGCACCCATATGATAAAAATGGTTGGGGCTTGCCATAAGGGCAATAGGGTTGGGGCAATCATATAGGTGCTAGGGCTTGACGTGACCAGCCTATTGATTGGAGGGGGCCTCTCCAACCTAACCTAAGTAAGGGCCAAAGTGGAGTATTGCAGGTCATGGACTGTTCATCCACCTGGGTTCTATCCTTAAGCATCACGGGTCGCCACCCACGACCAACAGGTGGCCCCATTGGGGGAGTCTTACCCCTTTGCAGAGGTGCATTCGGTGCATTCTAACGCCCCAGCCGACAGGGCGGTCGGCTTGTGGGTGGTCCCACATTAATAGGGCCTTGTGCCTAACCCGTACAACGTGGGGCACGTGGTAAATCTTATTATAATGGAGATTGTGTGTTTTTCTGTCTGTAACCGAAACTATATTACTACTCAAGTCACAATTCCCTTAATTATTTACGTCAAATTCTCCATGATTTCATTCTTTTAAACCTTCAGTTATTAATAAAAATTGTTTTACATTATTAATACTGTTGACCATATCTACGTACTAATAACATGCAATTGTATTTATATATACAAAAAATAGCGGTTTACAGTTTGAACGAGAAGGCTAATTTGCATATTGATATTTAAAATTTTATTTTAATAAATATGTGCTTGGTATTATTGATTTCTAATTGTTTGGTTTTATCTTAAGAAATATAAACAAAAATCTCGTGGATAAATCTTAAAAGAAATTTATTTACAAGAAGAAATAACTGTAATATTATCCTTTACTTCCTATTTTAACTAAATAGTTAAATTAGGAAAATTTACCAA
>CM042165.1:51536892-51559392 GCA_023376005.1 Doryteuthis pealeii | reverse complement strand
GAGTGATGGAAGAGTAAATTTCAGTTGTTCTATTTTTCGATTATACCCTCCTCTGTTTCAAATCTTTTTATCTGCATTCTTATTTAGTTTCATTAGCGTTTCTAATTTAATACGATATTTTATTACATTAAAACTTAAATACTTGCACCCGGAGGGTGCATATATTTGCTAGTATATATATATATATATATATTTATATATATACATATATATATAAGTATACCCTCATATATATATATATATATATATATATATATATATATATATATATATATATAATATATATATATATCAGTTAGGTTAATGAAGACATAAAGTCAACGCCACTTGGTCATTCTCTTATATCAAATCAATTTTATCCGTTGAATTAAACTAAAATACATTTAATCTGTTCCAGTCCCATCAAAAAGAAAATAAATCAACCTGATTTTTTGTTACGTTTTTTTTTTTAATTGAAAAATATAGAACCATCTTGTATTAAATAAATAAATAAATAAATTTAAAAAAAAAACATAATAAAATAATATGTGTTAGCTCTCAGCACAAAGTGAAAACTCGACAATGTGACAGCACGTAACTCGGAAACCTGGATGGTAGATTTATTTAAGATACATAAAAGTGCGTTTTTGTTTTTTTAGTTGTTATTTTTAATCTCGGGGTTCTGAATTTTGGCAATGTATTTCCCATGGGGTGGATAGTATTAATAACCTACAACGTACATTTCCTTGGTGGTAAAAACAAGACAACTAATAAAATTGAATTAAAAACAAAACAAACAAAAAACACGATGTCGCACTTTATTAATACTAAAAATGTCATAAAAAGAAAAAAAAAGGTAAGATTGAAACTTGGTGTTTTGACCTACAGACTTTACAATAGTAAACATAAGTATTACACCAACACCCACTCACACTTATATATATATATATATATATATATATATATATATATATATATATATATATATATATATATATATATATATATATATATATATATATATAAATGTTGTTCTGGTTCCAACGGGAGAAAATTCAATATTTTATAAAAAAAAAAAAAAAAAAAGGAAGGTCCGCAAAATTTATTTTGTTCTCAGAAAATTTATTTTCTGAGAACAAAATACATTTTGCGGCCCTTCCTTTTATATATATATATATATATATATATATATATATATATATATATATATATATATATATATTCGCATGTAATATATAAGCTAATATATAATATATGATATATGCGTATATCCTAATATATATATACTAATATATACTATTATACATATATATATATATACTATTATATGTGTACTGATGTACATACATATATATATATATATATATGTGTGTGTGTGTGTGTGTGTGTGTGTGTGTGTGTGTACGTGTGTGTGTGTGTAATAGAAACTGCTGTATTTGCAGAATAGGTACTTATTTATATATATATTTACCCAACCCTTCTGCCAGATGTGGGATTTGACACAAGGTCATTTTACAATAGTAATCGTAAGAATTACACACGCGCGCGCGTGTATATCATCATCATCATCATTATCATGTCACGCAATTAGCACGGATATCCATAACAATCTCTCGCCAACCTTCCCTATCATTCATTGTCCCAGGGAGGTCCTCTGCGCAGCATCCAGCATCTTCGCATAGTTGGTCAATGTAGGTCCTTGGTGGGCGGCCCACACTAGCATGTCCGGGTGTTGGCTTCCACAAGAGAACGTCGCTTATGAGCTCGTCCTTGCTTCTCCAGCAGTATCCAGCATGCCTTTTCCGTTTCACTCGAATAGTTTGTGAGATAGGAGGCAGGTGGCCATACAGCTGTTTCCTCGTTGGGTGCTGCTTCTACGATTTGTTCAAGACTGCACGCAACATTCTTGTGCAGCTCCCATCTAGCTTATTCTCAAGGCACCTCGTTAGGGTCCAGGTGGTACAGTATATATATATATATATATATGTGTGTGTGTGTGTGTGTGTGTGTGTGTGTGATAGAAACTGCTGTATTTGCACAATAGGTAATTATTTATATATATATTTACCCAACCCTTTGGAGATTGTTTTGGTGTCCTAGTTGGAGCGCCACACCTAATATTACCTCCTCTCTTTACCGCACAGATGCCTGTGCTACTCATATGCTGAGCTGACGAGGGCCAATATCGAACCCGGTACCGTCGCACAGTCTACCGACTAAGCTAAAGCGGCTTCAAACATTGAAAAAGTAAAGAAAAGGAATTACACACAAAACATTCCGTTATTCAATTGAGTATATCTTAAAAGCATGATGATCGGAGTTACTTTTGTGCTTTTTAGAGTGTCATGAAAAAGAAAAAACGATATTCGGCCTAGCAACCAATGCGAAAGCGCACGTGTCACACTTGAACCGGGGCCATAATGAGCGAAGGGTGGTGACAGGCCTTGGGGGTTGCTGAAGACATGGGTGTTGATGGACAAGCCACTGAACAGAAAATCATGAAACCTGATTCTCACTACACCAATTGCAAAGATTCTCTTTAAATAACTTGAAAATACTTTTGGATTTTCAGTTTTCCTAGACGCCTACACTCGACGACAACTTCACCCATGAAAATTAACATTTCTATTTCTTTATGAATAATTTCTCTCTCTCTCTCTCTCTCTCTCTCTCTATATATATATATATATATTATATATATATATATATATATATTTAATATACCAAACTTGTTGGTAAATCCTCGCGGTGAGAAAAAAACAGAAAATAGTTTGATTGTAAAAATACTACAAACATCAACCGGGAAGAAAAAATTTTGGGAAAAAAAGAAAAGACCAAGATAATCGTACCAACAAAAAAATCTATTAGTACAATATTTTGGCCAAAAGAAAAAACAATTTATATGCATATATATATATAAGATATATATATACATACAAACCCGCCAGGAAACTAAAGCTAATAAGTAAAAAGTGCTCAATACCTAAGTAGGGCAAATAATAAAGATAAATCTAATGAGTCAGACGAACCTACTAAAAGTTTCGCTTAATGCTCTTCAGGGCTAAGATCTAAGTCAGATCTTAGCACTGAAGAGCATTAAGCGAAACTTTTAGTAGGTTCGTCTGACTCATTAGATTTATCTTTATATATATATATATATATAAATATATATATATATATATGATAAGTTGTAAACAAGGTATGTTTGGAATGGCTTTTTTGCCGACAATTTTTTGGAGAATATGTGCTTAATTGGAGTCGTACCTAATTTTGAAAATTAATTAATTAATAATGAATTAGGCGGGAATGCCTATTTAAATGTATGGCTAAACAAATCGAGAAAAATCAATCTCTGTATGTACATTTCGGCCTATTAGGCCTCATCAGCAGAGCTATAGATAGGAAGGCCGCCCTGTGCGTGATTTGAAACCGGACTGCCAAGCTGACAGGCCGATACCATAACCGCTACACCAAACGGACTTCTTAGATTTTACGATTTGTTTAGAGTAGGTTAACATTCCTCTTCTAGTGACTTTTATTACACGACGATATGATAAGTTGTAAACAAGGTATGTTTGGAATGGCTTTTTTGCACAGGGCGGCCTTCCTATCTATAGCTCTGCTGATGAGGCCTAATAGGCCGAAATGTACATACAGAGATTGATTTTTCTCGATTTGTTTAGCCATACATTTAAATAGGCATTCCCGCCTAATTCATTATTAATTAATTAATTTTCAAAATTAGGTACGACTCCAATTAAGCACATATTCTCCAAAAAATTGTCGGCAAAAAAGCCATTCCAAACATACCTTGTTTACAACTTATCATATCGTCGTGTAATAAAAGTCACTAGAAGAGGAATATTAACCTACTCTAAACAAATCGTAAAATCTAAGAAGTCGTTTGGTGTAGCGGTTATGGTATCGGCCTGTCAGCTTGGCAGTCCGGTTTCAAATCACGCACAGGCGGCCTTCCTATCTATAGCTCTGCTGATGAGGCCTAATAGGCCGAATGTACATACAGAGATTGATTTTTCTCGATTTGTTTAGCCATACATTAAATAGGCATTCCCGCCTAATTCATTATTAATTAATTAATTTCAAATTAGGTACGAAATTAAGTATTCTCCAAAAAAAATATATATATATTTGTGTGTGTGTGTGTTTATTTGTTAGTTTGTTTGTTTTTAAGGCATATCAACCACGATGGGGTGTTTAATGTCGGCAAACTTTCGAACGATTCGTAGCGATAGTTTGGATGAAAGTTTTTTAAACAGGACTACCACGCCCGGTTAGAGTGGACCTGGAATCAATGCTGATGAAGGGCTGCTACACATTCCCCACACCTCCAGAAATGGAACTTGACTGATCAGAGAGGGCCTCTCCGACCGCCCGTCTTGCCTAAGTAAGGGCCAAATGTGGTGTTGCATGTCATAGGTAGCTCATCTACCAGGATTCCGTCGTTAAGCATCATGGGTCGCCAGCGACGGTCAACAGGTAGCTTCATTTTTCTTACCCCTCTGCAGAGGTACAGTCGGTGTATTCTAAGGCCCCAACCGACAGTGCTTATATATATATATATACACGCGCAACCACACACCTAAAAAATGCACAATGCTTTCTTTTTGATACACACACTTACACCGTCCCATACTCACACCGTAAAAGAGAATATTTGACGTCATATTTCAAACCGTCTCCTTTTTTCAAACCTCAAATTTTAAACAGACTGAATAACAAGGACTACCGCTCGCTTTTCTCGTTATTCTGTGATAAAAATTTCTTATTAACTTCCATATACCAACAAATTCCCTGAAGATTATCTAATTAATAGATCGAAACACTGCAGCGTTGGCCAATAAGCTCACCACTTAACTCATTTAAACCTGTGTATTTTTCATTCTTTCTTAATATACTACATACCGTTGGATTCACTTCTTTTTCTTCACACACACACACACACACACACACATATATATATATATATATATATATATATATATATATATATATATATATACCAACGTATTAAATTCAATCCTATGATTGATTTTATATAGAAACCAACTTGGAGGCGCGTGGTGTAATGGTTAGAATCGTAGGAAATGGACTTGTCGAACCGAGTTCAAATCCTGGACAAGGCTGTTTACATTTCACATAGCGCTAATACCCTTGGGAAAGGTATAAAACCAACTATTCTCCCTCCAGCTATGGATAAGTAGTAGGGCAGACTGGACTCTTTAACCTTGGTTAGGCAACTGGTCTAGGAGAAGGAAAACTCTGAATTCGAACCTGTTAAACTTCGCTTAAGAAATTGATATTGTGTCACATCCTGCTCGTGCGGAGGGTTTGCTAGATATATATATATAGAAACCAACTAAAATATAATCAAAATAAGTGTAATTTTTTTATATGCGTTCTTATTTAATTTCGTTAGTCTTTCTAATTTAATATATTTCATTACATTAAAACTTAGATACATACGCCCGGAGGGCTCATATTTTTGCTAGTATGTAGAAAATAGTAAAACACAAAGTATTCCACAAAGATGAATCTATTTTTATTCGACGTTATATTATATCGTTTCGGTTTTAATGAACCTTCATCAGGACTTGAGATGGAAAGAATGTTGTTTGAGCACGGGTGGATCACTTCTATCAATATGTATCTATATATCTATCTATCAAGTTTCCATTTTCCCCAGTGTCATTGTCAAGACACCCAGCTTGTAGCCATTGATGTTGGAGCCCCACCCTCGCGCGTCAGAACGCAATAACGTGCGATACGATCATACTTCGGCTGGCACACCCTCACGTGGAGTCCCTAAATGCGTCAACAAGTTAGCTACCCTTCTGAGAAAGAGAGAGAGAGAGAAAGAGAAAGAGAGAGAAGTAGACAGGGGACATAGAGAGAGAGAGAGAGAGAGAGAGAGAGAGCAAAACAAACAAAAAACAGCGTCATTTTGTGTAAATTTATGTCCTCTCCGGTGATTAAAATATCTCCAATGACAAACATAGATCTCATTACTTAAGGCAGATATGAGCTTGGTGAAATCCTATAAATTTCCTTCGGTTCCTATCTATCTATCTATCTATCTCATTCAGTTCCTGTCTACCAATCAATCTATCTATCTATCTATCTCATTGAGTTCCTGTCTATCTATCTTATTCTGTTCCTGCCTATCAATCTATCTCTCTCTCTCTCTCTCTCTCTCTATATATATATATATATATATATATATATATATATATATATATATATATAAAGTGTTGTTATGGCTCCAACGGGAGAAAATTAGATATTCTATAAAAAAAAGAACGTTCGCAAAAAGGATTATGTTTTGTTTTGTTTTTTAATTATTATCATCTTACACATGCGACACATGTTTCAGATCTTCTGAAGAAGATAACAGAAGATCTGAAACACGTGTCACATATGTAAGATAATAATTAAAAAAATTAAAAAGAATATAATCCTTTTTGCGAACCTTCTTTTTATGGAATATATATATATATATATATATATATATAATATATATATATATATATATATATATATATATGAATCTATAAATCTATCTCGGTATGTTCAAATATATATATGCCCCTTAAATGGAAATTGTTTAACCAATAACATCGTCTATAAGGCCACCATCAGGGAAAGTGAAAATAACTACGATGAAAAAAAACATACATTGGTGCCACTGAAAAAAAATTGGAAAAATAGGTGGTATTACCACAATCTAAGTTTCAACAACAGGAGATATACAAGCAGTACCATTTTATCCAAATATGTATGGTACACTAAAATACAACGTACAAAACACCTATGATAAAATGAGAAATAATCAAAAAGCCCCAGACTTACAAAGGTGGCCAGCGCAACTGTAGACATCGAAGAAAAATTGTGCATTCTACAAAATACGAATGCAAATTTATTGAACAATGTAGACAGTTGAACAAATTTTTATTATGTCATTTACCACCCGACTCAAATTAATCCCTTATTTTTCGCTCTCTATCAATAAAAATTCATCTGGTCACTGCGTGCATTAAGACCTAAGCATGTTTTTTTTAATATAACTTTATTGTTATAACATTCCATCGCGTGAACATGCTTCACGATATATAAACGCTAAACAAGCCACCGTTTTTTTGTTTTTTTTTAATCTTAACATTTTCATGATTGCAAAAAAGAGAGAGTGTATATATATATATATATATATATATATATATATATATATATATATATATATATATTTGGTTGTTACAAAAATAATGGCAAAAATAATGGCCAATTGAAGTGCTCGGTTTTGAAATGTCATTTTAACATAGAATTTCTTGTTTATTTCAGGTGAATTTTTGCATATATAATAATTAATGTGTGCTCAAAAATAAAATTTAATTTATTTTCAGATAGAAAGTATTTTTGAAAAAAGATGTTTTTAAATGGTAAAACTTTTCGATCTAAAGAAGAGGTGGAATCATCATTTAAAGATTTTGTTGCATCACAGCCAATAACTTTTTACCAATGCGGAATAAATGACCTCCTAGATCGATGGCAGTGATGCATAGCTGCCCAAGGTTCGTATTTTGACTAATTTTAACATTTCTACTGTTAATGTTTCAACAATAAATGTATGTATTTGAAATCGGCCATTATTTTTGTAACAACCTAATATATATATATATAGAGAGAGAGACAGACAGACAGACCGACAGACAGACAGACAGACAGACAGATGAATAGATTGATAGATAGATAAATATGAACAGATCAAAATACATATATATGAACAGATTTAGATAGATTAGTTTTTGTGCTTGATGGCATATCTACCTGTTTTTGCCACACTGGCTAATGATTATTTTTATTAGGTTTGTGAGTGGTTTGTTTCAATTTAGATGTAGTGACCAGTGACTGATGTATCAGTTTATATATGTGTAGAGCATTCGTCTGGTAAGAACAGATTGGTCGCCCCCAGCTGCGTTTCAAGGATGTCTGCAAGAATGATCTCAGGTGCTTACATCCGGGACTGTAGCTTCTAAAATTCGGTGACAATGTTTGCATTCTGAAGGAAGCGGGTTCGATTCTACAGTCCGACATGTCAGGCAAAGCCTAGCCCGCTTCCTTCGAGAATACGGCAGACCCTGACGTTCGCCACTCACCTCGTGTTCTCTGTCACAAATCCATTTCAGGTCGCTTGCAGTACAATCTGTAGCTTAAATGGTCACCCATCTATGTATTGAACAGACCCATCAGTGCTTAACCTTCACGAAAATACTTACAACAATTTTTAATTGAACTACCAAGCTATACCGCCAAGTGGTTTTAAGCGAATGGGTGAAGATTTTTACCTATACCTAGAAATGCCCCTTCCACCTGGGAAAATTTGACTCAGGACCGCCCTCGGTGGCGGCAGGTTCTTCGTAGCAGTCTGTTCATATCTGAAGCCACCTTGGCGCAATATCAAAAAGCCAAGAGGTCTAGAAGAAAGCAGCGGCAACAAAGCACCGGCACATCAACATCTTCAGGGACAGCCTTCATATGTGACATCTGCGGTCGAGAATGTTTTTCGAAAATTGGACTTCACAGTCACAGGAGGCGCTGTAACTTCAAGGAACGAGAACTCTATAGTCTTCCAAGATTGCAATGCCAATGCAATGCTATGCTATGCTAGTGACCTCACCATATTATTACGAGGTCGGATAATCAAGTTTCATAGTAATTCCAAATGGATTATAAGGTTTTAAATTGTTTACCCAGTTATATTCCCCCCGTTCAATTTATGATTTTATGTTGATGTCTTTTTCAATTTCTTTATGAATTTAGCAGTTAAAATTGTGAATGTTTGAGTGGAAGTATTTTCTACAGGTATTAGTTTATTGTAATTCTGTGTTTATAGTTCTTTATTGTAAAATAAAATGGCAAAAATATCTATTATTATACTAAAGTTGAGTAAATCAACTTTTGCTTCCTAAGGGTTTTTTTTGTTTAATGACACGAAAATTATACTAAATTATTCCTTATTTTTAGAATTGAATTATGTTTGAAAAAAATTCTGTTTTAATTGGTTCTAATTAGTTATAATTTGCAATTAAGTAAAAAACCGACCAATCTCTTTCTTTACTCTGTGTCTATATCTTTCTTACCCTCTGTGTATCTCTTGACTACCTCCTCATTATATAATGTTAGTTTCTCTGGAGAGTAGAGAGAGAGACCCGGGAGAATTTGAAATGTATTACTATGTCAAATTTCACAACCAGCAATCCGTAGCTTAAATGTGGTCAAACATTTACTTTCTTAGCTCACAAAATGATCTTATGGTTTCATCCGGCTGTATTTAAAAACAAATTTAATCGATTTGCTAACTCCCTTTTCCCTAATCTCAATTATCTACCCAGAGATGAATGGGTGACCCAATTGGTCACGTTTTGTCTAGTATTAATATATATACAGGTTGGTTGGCTGGTTGGTTGGTTGGTTGGATTTGACGGCATGTCAACTCTTGTTGGGTTATTTTATGCCGAAGACATTTCCTTTAATTCATTCTTGATGGTATTCAATTTTTAAACACATTTTTTAAATTCACTTTCTTCTATTTAAGCCATAGATGGGACCCTAACAGGTACTAGCACCCAGAGTGGACCTGGAAGTAATGGTGATGAAGGGGTACTCTACATTCCCCAGATCTCTGGAACTGGAATTTCACCATCAGATAGAGTTTAAGTTGAGCCTCACCATCAGCTGCAGTTTACTATTAAACCCACTCACAACACCCCTTTTTAAGCGGGTGTATTAACCCTCTGCAAGGGATACAGCGAGCGTATTATAATCCCGTACGATATGGTGGTGTGTGTGTGTGTAGTAGTAGTAGTAGTAGTAGTAGTAGCCCACTTGACTTTGATCGTAGGCCAAGGCAAAAATCTAACTTGAGCATGGGTTATCTAATGCTAAAACCATCCTTGTAGAAGAACATTAGTGGTACTATTTATATATTTACCAACCCCTCCACACGAGCAGGATGCGACACCAGGTCAATTTCGTCAGCGGAGCTTAACAGTTTTGAATTCAGAGTTTTCCTTCTCCTTGACTAGTTACCTAGCCATGGTTAAAGAGCCCAGTCTGCCCTGCTATTTACCCATAGCTGGAGGGAGAATTGGATTCATACTTTTCCCAAGGGTATTATCGCTATGTGAAATGCAAACAGCTTCGGGTCAACGTGTCCATTTCCTACAACTCTAACCATTAAACCACACGCATCCATTTAACACATAGCTGGGGACTCTAACAGGCACTACCACTCCAGGTAGTAATGACAATGAAGGAGCACTCCACACTCCCAGCACTTATGACAAGCCCCAACCCTTTTTATCATATATGTGCTAGAAGGCGGTGGCTGAGGGTCTTCATGTCCTGGAGGTCTGGGGAATGTGGAGCACCACTTCATCACCATTGCTCCCAGGTCCAGTCTGACCCGAAGTGGTAGTACCTGTTAGAGTCTCATCGATGGGTTAAATAGAAAAAAATTGTTTATAAAAATACTTTATACCAAACTATCGCTTATAACAAAATTGAACTTTTACTTTTATAAACTTACCCCTTAAAGGAATTTCTAATCCACTTAACAACAAACAACTGCAAACAACCTATTGTCATAAAAACAATATTGTCATAACAACCTATTGTCAAATTTTATGCTTGGCATAAAATAACCCTGGATGGGTTGACATGCCGTTAAAATCAATCAATCAATCCACACTCTCTCGATCTTCAGAACGTGAGCCTCACTTTCAGATGCAGTTTTGTATTATACCCAGGATAGCTCCCCTTTTTGAAGTTGTGTTTTACCCCTCTGCATGGAATACATATCAGAAAAATTATAGTTAAATTATCTGCCCCTGGCATCAGAGGGTGAACCGTAGGGCCGTCAACAAAGAGAGTCGCGTTTTTCAAGCGCGCCCTTTGCCTTCGTTACCCTCAGCACTTATCGTGTTGGCAGTCAACCAGCGAGTGGTATAATCCAGCGTTCACTTTTACCTTCTGCAAGATAGGTCTGGCTAGCAAACGTCACAAGTTTGCAACCCTTTTGTACCCTTTGAATATATGTTTCTTTATCTTTAATTGTTGTTTCGTCTTCTTTCATCCGAAATTACTTGCTTACTACTGGGAAATTATAAGAGTCCCGAAATACATTTTATAAAGTGATACGTGTTATAAGCATTCCGTCGTGGTGTAATGGTTATCAAACTAGCCTCGCAGATCCTTTGCTACTTAAAAGTGAGTTCGATTCTCGCTTGATGCCTCGTACTTGTGACCTTGTGCCAAATCTTACCTGTGTGGTATGTAATCTTTTAATAAGCTCCTACGACTGGGCGGTATGTGTGTGCGTGTCCCTCTCTCTCTCTCTCTCTCTCTCTCTCTCTCTCTCTCTCTGTGTGTGTGTGTGTGTGTGTTGTATAAGCCCACTTGACTTTGATCGTAGGGCCAATGGAATAAATCTAACTAGGACGCTATATCAACCTCGATGGCATATCAACCTTCATGGGTTATCTAATCCTAAAACCATTCTTGTAGAAGAACAGTAGTGATACTATTTGTAGCTATAGCAATAGCAATGAAGGTGTACTCCACACACTAGGATATCCAGGACTTGAGCCTCACCATCAGATGCAGTTTAGAATTATAACCAGGACACCCCTTTTTGAGAGGGTGTCATAGCCCTCTGCAGGGGATACAGTGAGCGTATTATAGACCCGTACTACAGGGTGGTATGTGTATGTGTGTATGTGAGTGTGCGTGTGTGTGTGTGTGTGTGTGTGTGTGTGGTGTGATCGTAGGGCCAATGCAATAAATCTAACTAGGGCGCTTATCAACCTCCATGGCATATCAACCTCCATGGGTTATCTAATGCTAAAACCAGTGGTACTATTTAACACATAGCTGAGGGACCCTAACAGGTACTACCATTCCAGTTAGTAATGGCAAAGAAGAAGTACTCCACACTCCCCAGATATCCAGGACTTGAGCCTCACCATCTTATCCAGTTTAGGAGGTTGTCTTACCTGTCCCAGAGGATATACTGAGCGTATTATAAGCCTGCACGACAGGGTGGTGGTGGTGGTGTGTGTGTATGTGTTTGCCTCTGTGTGTGTGTGTGTGTGTGTGTGTGTGTGTGTGTGATATAAGCCCACTTGACTTTGATCGTAGGGCCAATGCAATAAATCTAACTAGGGCGCTGAAGACCCTCAACAAGTTCAACCACTTCGGCACTTGAAAGTTATCTCCAAGTAATGACCTATTCCCCGCGACTTTTGGCCCCGAATCACAGCGCAAAAGAACGAACCCCTTTCTGATAAATTTCCGTATTTTCTCTCCTTTAATTTTTGACGGGATAAGGCGGAAGTAAACGGTGGGATTTGCGGTGGAGGGGGAGAGGCATCAATGAAAAAAAAAGCGAGATTGTGTCAGGGCCGAGGGGTCGGGCCGATGAGGTCGAACGAAGGCGCGACCTCAAACGGCTCCGGAGGGGGGAGCGACGGGTTGAAATAACTGCGTTACCCGGCACACTCGGTTAGAGAGATGAAGCGAAGTCCCTAAAGGGATTGTTGCCCCCTATTTTTTTTATCAGTATTTTATTCCATTGTCTTTCTTTCTTAAAACACACACACACACACACACACACACACACACACACGCACACTTAACCAGGTGTTTGATGTGTGAGACAGTTTCATATACCAAGTTTTAATATATTTAAGGTCGTCTGATTGATGGGATAACACAGGTGCGAACAACCTTTCAAATTACAGCCCCCCCATATATATATATATATATATATATATATATATATATATATATATATTATATACAAAGAAGGGGATTATGTTAAAAATAAACATTTGTTGTATAAAACAAATGCTTTTTTCATCATTAGGCCATGGATTGATTGATCTAACACCCCCTATATATATATATATATATATATGTATGTGTGTGTGTGTGTGTGTGTGTATGTATTATAAGTGGTGTTAGATCAATAATCCGTATCCTAATGATGAAAAAAGCATTTGTTTTATGCAACAAATATTTATTTTTGAACATAATCTTTTCTTGTCAATGAAACTAATTCACTAGTGAATAATACAACTATAATCACTTGTATGAATTTTTTTATAGATGAAACTAGAAAATTTGTATATACATAAGGTTTCGGTCGATATGCCCTCCGGCCTTCTTCATGTTTTGGCCCTTACCTAGGTTAGAGGGGCAAAAAGCCATTCCAAACACAACTGTTTACAACTTATCATATCGTCGTGTAATAAAAGTCACTAGAAGAGGAATATTAACCTACTCTAAACAAATCGTAAAATCTAAGAAGTCCGTTTGGTGTAGGGGTTATGGTACCGGCCTGTCAGCTTGGCAGTCCGGTTTCAAATCACGCACAGGGCGGTCTTCCTGTCTATAGCTCTGCTGATGAGGCCTAGTGGGCCGAAATGTGCATACAGAGATTGATTTTTCTCGATTTGTTTAGCCATACATTTAAAATAGGCATTCCCGCCTAATTCATTATTAATTAATTAATTTTCAAAATTGGGTGCGACTCCGGTTGAGCATATATAATATATATATATCTTAATACAAGCCGAAATTCTTGAAAATAATTCAATTTTTAATGATTTGTTTATAGGTAAAATAATTACATAATTATATATACTAGCAAATATATGCACCCTCCGGGTGCAAGTATTTAAGTTTTAATGTAATGAAATATCGTATTAAATTAGAAAGTCTAATAAGAAGGCAGATAAAAAGATATGTAACAGAGTGGGGTTATAATAGAAAAATAGAAATGAAAATTACTCTTCCATCACTCCCGTCTTTCATTGCTGAATTTTACTTATTTAACTATTTAGTTAAATTAGGAAATAAAGAATAAAATGACAGTTATTTTTTCTTGTTAATGGATTTCATTTAAGATTCATTGAATAGATTTTTGCTTATATTCATTAAAATAAAACCAAACAATTAGAAATCAATAATACTAAGCACATATTTTTTAAAAATCACATTTTTAATATCAATATGCAAATGACCCTTCCCATTCACACTGTGAGGGGGGATGCCGACGGGATCGACGCAATTTTTCACCTGCCACTCCATGAGTCTCGGCTTGTGGGTGGTCCCACGTTAATAGGGACTTTGTGCCTGACCCGTACAAGTGGGGTACGCGGTAAATATCATGTAGATATGGACAACACTAATAAAAAGGTGAAGCAATTTTATTAATAATTGAGGTTTAAATATAAATAAAATCATGGAGAATGTGATGTAAATAACGAAGGGAATTGTGACTTGAGTAGTAATATAGTTTCGGTTACAGACAGAAAAACACACAATCTCCATTATAAAAAGATTATTAAAGCAAAAAAATAATGGAAGTTAAAACAATATGTACGGGTGACAAGACTTTCGGATCAGCCTGTATATATCGGGGGCAAAATCCAACCTCTCTCTCTCTCTCCCTCTCTCTCTTACACACACACACACGCTCACCTCTCTCTCTCTCTTTCTCTCTCACGTACACCCTTTTCCCACCTGGACTTTTGATGACTCTTCCCTACCCTCCGTTTACCAACTCATACCCGGAAATTCACACTCTTTGTTTCATCCCTACCTGTCTAACTAACCCCACCCCTCACAATTTTCACGAGGTCGAATTAAGTTGATAAAAGGGGGGGCTGGAGGGGGAGGGGTACGTTGTAGTGGTCAGTTTTTTTTATCATCAAGTGACCTTAGTTCATTCGAACTTCCTTTTTCTTCTCCTTTTTTTCGGAATAAATATTCATTTTAGAAAACTCGTCCTTGAGACGGGTCGACACAAAAGATAACGGTTTCCCCCTTGTTAATGTAAACTAAGTAGGGGGGGGCATCAGAGAGAGAGAAAGACAGACAGACAGAGACAGGGAGAGGGGAACATCAGAGAGAGAGAGAGAGAGAGAGAGATAAGCGAGAGATACAGAGAGAGAAGAAGGGGCACCAGAAAGAAAGAGAGAGAGAATAGACAGAGAGACAGAGAGACAGAGAGAGGGAAATCAGAGAGAGAGACAGACAGACAGAGAGACAGACAGAGAGAGAGAGAGAGAGAGAAAGACAGAGAGAGAGAAGGGACACAGAGGGAGAAAAAGAGAATAGACAGAGAAACAGAGAGAGGGAAATATCAGAGAGAGAGAGAGAGATACAGAGAGTGTGAGAGGAGAATTAGAGAAAGAGAGAGAGAGAGAGAGAGAGAAAGGGACACCAGAGAGGAAGAGGAGAGAATAGACAGAGAAATTGAGAGGGGAACATCAGAGAGCGAGGGTGCGAGAGAGACGAGAGAAGAAGAGAGACAGAGAGACAGAGAGGAGGGAAATCAGAGAGAGAGAGAGAGAGAGAGAGAGAGAGAGAGAGAGAGAGAGAAGAGAGAATAGAAAGAGAGAGAGAAGGACATCAAAGTGAGAGACTGATACATCAGAGAAAGAGACAGACAGAGACGGAGAGAGAGAACAACAGAGATAGAGAGAAAGAGAGAGGGACAGAGTGAGGGACAGAGAGATACAGAGAGAGATGGAAATGGCACAAGAGAGAGAAAGAGAGAGAAGATAGACAGGGAGAGAGAGAGGGAAATATCAGAGAGAGATACAGAGAGAGATACAGAGAGAGTGAGAGGAGAATTAGATGAAGAGAGAGAGAGAGAGAGAGAAAGAGAAAGGGACACCAGAGAGAGAAAGAGACAGAGAGAATAGACAGAGAGAGAGAGAGGGGAACATCAGAGAGCGAGAGAGACAGAGAGAGAAAATAGATAGACAGAGAGGAGGGAAATCAGAGAGAGAGAGAGAAAGAGAGAAAGAGAGAGAGTGAGAGAGAGACAGAGACAGAGATAGACAGAGAGACAGAGAGCGAGAAGGGGGACATAAGTGAGAGGGACACTAGAGAGAAAGAGAGAGAGAGAAAGGATAGACATCAGAGAGAGAGGGGGGAGGGAACATCATAGAGAAAGAGAAGGACAACAAAGAGAGATACAGAGAAAGGCAGAAAGAGGGTGGTTGCAGGAGAAAAAGGAAGAACAAACGTGAAGGAAATAGAAAGTTAGGGGAGAGTGAGGGAGAGGGGTATATATACATATATATATATATATATATTATATAGAGAGAGGAGAGAGAGAGGGGGGGGTAGAGACAGACAGACAGAGACAGAGAGACAATGGGAGAGAGAAGAAAGAAAGAAAGAAAGAAAGAAGAGATAGATATATAAATAGATTCGTTATATATATATATATATATATATGTGTGTGTGTGTGTGTGTGTGTGAGAGAGAGAGAGAGGAGAGAGAAGAGAGAGAGAGAGAGATTTCGTTCCGCGTTAAGCGGGACTTTATCAGCCAGTTTATTAAAGCATAGTACATAAACTCTCACCCACCCACTCACTTTCTCTTCTATAAATACAAATGTATGTACTATGCTTTAATATATATATATATGAGCTCTCTCTCTCTCTCTCTCTCTATATATATATATATATATATATTCGTTATAACACTGACTTATTTGGTTGATATTTGTATCGACCGTCAATATTGCGATTAACTCAATATTTTATTCCCCGGTAAGTCATTTCATTTCATTTCACATAGATAGATAGATAGATAGACAGGCAGAAAGAGAGAGATTGAAAAGAAAGCGAAGATGAAACGTAAAGGAAATAAAAAGTGAGAGAAGGAGGATGGAAGACACACAGAGAGAGAGAGAGAGTTAGAAGCAGATATAAGAAATAAAGAAGGGATAGTTTTTTGTTGTTTTGTTGGTTTTGTTTTCTTTTTCATTTTTGTTTTATTTATTATATATCTTTTTTTGTTTCTTGTTTTAAAGAACCACTTTTTCTTCTTCTTCCGACCCCAATTACAAAGATCGTTTAAACATTAAAATCTCTACTAATCAGATTTATATTCAAAGGAATATATCATTCCTAAGTTCTATCTAAAACTAATGGATTATTTAGAGGAGGGATTAAACTAGTAAATTTGCTTAAAGACATACACACCGCACACGCACTCACTCACACACACAACACACTCTCTCTCTCTCTCTCTCTCTCTCTCTCTCTCTCTCTCTTCTCTGCTCTCTTCTTCTCTCAGCTATGATTAGCGGAATGAGAACAGGATACCCCCGTGGAATAAATAAAGGGTTAGGTTCAAAGTTCCGTGATAGCTCCCGAATACGACAAGAGATTTCCAGAGTCCGAGAAGGTTCCCGAGCCCGAGAAGGTTCCCGAGTCCGACAAGAAATACCTGAAGAAGGCCGGAGGGCATATCGACCGAAACGTTGTACAAATAACAATGAAAATGGGGACAATAGTCCGAATAACGCAGATAATACTAATAATAATCTTGTAGTTTTATTTTTATGTACGTTTTGATTATTGCTTTTCAACAAGATTGTCATCAATCTGTTTTAGGATTTATAGACTCCTATATATATATATATATATATATATATATATATATATATAATATATATATTATATATATATTATATATGTCATTTTTATTCATGGTTGACCATATTCATTTCTATTCACATCGTAACACCATATATATATATAAGTTGTCGAGGTGGCTTAAAGTCGGTATCAGCCAAACAGCGAGGGAGTCTACCCCTTTTCACTAGCGCTAGACAAGGAGATTGTTTTCGGCGTCTGAGGTGGAGCGCCACCTACAATCAGCACCTTACTTTATCGCACAGATCCCCATGCTACTCATACGGTGAGTTGGTGAGGGCCGGTATCGCAACCAAAACCTTGTAGTTCCTAGTCCAACGCTCTGCTGACAGCTAAACCGGCCCATTTACACATACAAATGAATACTTTAGTTCATCAGAAATGAATTTATTTCGGCCTCTTTGCCTCCTCAAGTCTGATTTTCAGATGGATAATGATTACATGTCAGGTCTGATTAATATGATTTTTTTTTTCTGTCTCACTTTTCCGTCTCACTCATATTAAACAAACCGGATATGTAATCATCATCCATTTGAAAATCATGTTTGAATAGGCAAAGGTGCCGAAATAAATTTATTTCTGATGAACTGAGGTATTCATATATTTATCTATCTATAATGCTTCATATATCTAAAAATACGTTTGAGTTCTCAATTATGGTTGAATCCTATCACGGAAACACCTGATACAATTTACGCACACACATATATATATATATATGCGTCTTTGACTTCATGTCTTCACTAGTTTAATTTACATACAGGCTCTCTCAATAATATTGAGTACTCTTTACATATAAATATAGCAAACTGTATTAGAAATATATATATTTCTCTATGTATTAGCAAATTCTTTTATATATATATATATATATATATATATATATATATATATATATATATATATAGGGTGTTCGGGATAAATTTGACATACTTATATTTGGTTATTTTTCTGCGTAGGTTGGAGGTATTGACGCACACTACGCATCATTTAAAAGCTTAGAGCCTTCCTCGCTCATAAACGTGATGACAGATAGAATGGATGACTGGAACCCACCTGAATCCTGGAATGGAATAAATTGTATCATGATGATCTGCGCCGGCCATCAAAATAAAGAGATCATGGTTGCTGCCCAATGCTCCCTGAACACTGTAAAAACAATCAGACATGAACTGGAGAATCTCAATGGAGACTACGAGGCTGTGGCTAGAAGAAAGCAACATAACAGGCGATCTGGTTGCGTTCGTACAGCAGAATTCCTCGAAAATCTGCAGAAAAAAGTGTTGGGGGACTCTGGCATTGGAATTCGGGCTTTGTCACATGAATTGAATGTTTCAGCCTCTACCATGAAGCTTGCACTCAATGAAGCGTCGCATAGGTCAAATGCTCCCAAAAAAGGCCCGTGAAAATCGTCTGACAAAGGCGAATAAACTTCTGAGCAAAGTGAAATATCCTGCTGCACCACAAACAATCTGATTCTTTTCCGATAAGAAAAACTTTTACCAAGATCAAAAGCACAACACGCAGAATAACAGATGGCTTGCAAAGCTCGTGTCATGCAGACTAAATTTCCCCAAACTGTGATAGTTTTCGGATGTGTGTCTCTGAGGGTGATGTGATGTCTCAGCATTTTTCAGAGAGGGTATCAGGTTGAATTCAGATGCCTACGTGAGTTGCTAAACACTGTAGTCAAGCCCTGGATAACAAGGGTAGCCAATGGTAGGCCCATATGTATGGCAGCAGGATTCGGCCCCTGCACACTCTGGGAAAAGTCAAACACCAGTCCCAATGTTTGACTCCGAACTCCCCAGATCTCAACCCCATGTATTATTATGTATGTGGGGCTGTTGAGAAAGACACCAATCGCCGTGCCAGTATTACAAAAGCCCAGTTAATCGACACGATTAAGGTAGTTTTTGAAACTCTTCCTAGGGAAACTGTAACATCAGCTTGCTCTAGGTTCCGGAACAGGATTGAGGCTGTGATCGATGCTAATGGTGGTTATTTTGAGTGGAACTTGTTGACAGTAGTGTAATTTTCGTGCCTCTTGAATTTCTTTACAATCCATTACATTTTGTAGTTACCAAGCACTTTTTGAAACTGTCAAATTTATCCCGAACGCCCTGCATATATAACTTCATATTTAACTATACTAATTATTCGTATATATATATATATATATATATATATATATATATATATATCCTACGAGTAGGATTTGTCACAAGTCTGGGGGCACTCAGCGAAGATCGAACTCGCTTTTCAGTTTGTGACGAAATTGTGATTTAGCTCGCATTACAACGCCGGGATGTGTTGTGTGTGTGTGTGTGTATGGGTGGGTGTGTGTGAATGTGAAAAAAAAGGCACATGTTAGCGAGGTTTTGTTAGAGCAATAAACTTCGAGAATACAGCATTTTCCAGTCAAATTTATAACGGTGTGATCATTTTATAGGTGCGCGTTGCTCCGAACGTTATTTTTTCAATCGTTCAAATTTGGTTTTGATATAAACAGACATAATGATGAAATACTAATTAGAATTATTATCTCCCTTCTTAAATGAATAGAAGTATCAGTATCATTATGGATCGCAATTGCAACTCTAACGGGCCCACGGAACCTCGAGTTTGAGGTTTTCACACCTGCCGTAGTCGGTGGTTCACTGGAGGCTGAGTGAGCAAGTCCCCTCAGATCTCCAGGACTCTTCTGAGTATTCTAGCCGATAACAACAGTGCTGTAGTTTGGATGGTCTCGATTCTTCCCCTGATGTCCAATTCACCCAAATTCTTTTCCAGACCTTTGGGGACCGTTCCTGGGACACCAATTACAATTGGTACAACTTTCACCTCTATGTTCCACAGTTTCCTCAGTTCTCTGGCAAGGTCCAAGTATTTGTCTATCTGGCAAAATCCACGAGATGACAGGTTCTCTTCTTCTTGTCGATTAATACTAGGTTTATTATAATTATTATTAGTAGTAGTATTAGTATTAGTAGCATTAGTATTAGCATTAGTAGTAGTAATAGTAGTAGTAGTTGGTTGCGTGGGTGGTTGGTTGCATTTTACGGCATGTAAACACTTGTTGGGTTATTTTCTGCCGAAGACATTTTGTTTTATTTATTCTTGATGGGTAATTTTTTAAACTATTTTTAAACACATTTTTAATACTCATCTTTTTTATCTATTTAACACATAGATGGGACCCTGACAGGTAATACCACTCCTGGTATGGGTGGACCTGGGAGTAATAGCGATAAAGGGATACTCCACATTCCCCAGAATTCCAGAATTGGAATTTCACCATTAGTTGCAGTTTAAAGTAATAGTAATAAGTAAAGTCTGCAGAGGGAGTCTATCCTCTTTTCTCTAGCACTAGACCAGAGAGATTGTTTTGCTGGGGTGGAGTGCCGCACCTACCGTAGGCTCCCATATGCTTTACCGCACAGATCATATTATCCAGATTGTGCTGCTCGTGCACTGAGTCAGCGAGGACCGGTATCGAACCCGGAACCTTGCGATTCATAAGTAGTAATTATTTACTAAGATTAACTTGGTTGTGACACAAGGCCGCAAGCATGGGGTACCCAGTGAGAATCGAACTCACTAACAATGATTTGCTAATCCAGGTTACTAACCATTACACCACATGAGCAGTAGTAGTAGTAGTAGTAGTCAGGGATGCTGATAGCTTTTTTATTTAGTGCGTCCTGGGACGCATGGATTTGATTTGAATGAGTCCCCGGGAAATTTGATGGGTCCCAACTAAAGTTTCTTAATAAATTATAGAGTTTATATCTATGAACAAATAAAGCCGTTTAACCCCTACCTCGCAGCCCATACAGTGTAATTCATTTCCAAGAAAATATAGAAATGTATTTACAGTTAGCACTGGGACGCATGGATACAATTTTACTGCATTCTTTTAGATTTTTATGCGTCGGTGATGCAGGACACGTAGCTATCTGCATCTCTGAGTAGTAGTAGTAGTAGTAGTTGTAGTAGTAGTAGTAGTAGTTGTAGTAGTAGTAGTAGTAATTTTGTTTCTACGAATATTGTAAACATCGGAATGGACTACAAAATAAACGGAAGAATTAATCGAATCTTATAAAGAAATCATTTGAAATAATAAAGAATACACTTTGGCTAATAGATTCATATATATATATATATATATATATAATATATATAATATATTATATATATATATGATAGTATGTAAACACGATGTGTTTGGATATGGCTTTTTTGCCGACAATTTTTTGGAGAATATGTGCTTAATTGAAGTCGTACCTAATTTTGAAAATTAATTAATTAATAATTAAAATTAATTAGGCGGGAATGCCTATTTAAATGTAAGGCTAAACAAATCGAGAAAAATCAATCTCTGTATGTACATTTCGGCCTATTAGGCCTCATCAGCAGAGCTATGGTAGTAGTAATAATAATAGTGGAAAAAGAGTTAAGGATCTACCGTGTTTTCGATCTAAAAGATTCTAAATGATCCCATCAGGACTCTACGTTATACTTGACTAAATCGATGTCATTACTTAGTTAAACTGAGATACTACTATAAGGTAGGGTCCTCATAAGATCATTTAGATCGAAACCATGGTAGACCCTTAACTCTTTTTCTGCTATTACGAGTAGTACCATTATTATTGCTTTATTTTTTTTTATATATTAAGCAAGCCCTTTTGGATAATTTACAAATGCCGTTGCAACGGAAAAGTTAAAGCGGTAATTGGATAATATATATATTATATATATATATATATATATTATATATATATATATAATAAAGAAATAACAAAAGACTTAGAGATTTTGTTATTTCTTTAATTATAAATTTGCTCTGTGACTCTAATAATAAGAGCACACATTGAGCTCTCAAAACTGCGACAAGTTGTTTAAAAAAACTCCTATGTCGTAAGGAAGATTTCTCTCTGGACTTTTGGATTAATATATATATATATATATTATATATATATTA
>CM042165.1:51535697-51536792 GCA_023376005.1 Doryteuthis pealeii | reverse complement strand
ATATGTAACAGGTGGTATAATTAGAAAAATAGAAATGAAAATTACTCTTCCATCACTCCCGTCTTTCATTGCTGAATTTTACTTATTTAACTATTTAGTTAAATTAGGAAATAAGAAATAAAATGAACAGTTTTTTTCTTGTTAATGGTTTCATTTAAGATTCATTGAAGAGATTTTTGCTTTATATTCATTAAAATAAAACCAAACAATTAGAAAATCAATATACTAAGCACATATTTTTAAAAAAATCACATTTTTAATATCAATATGCAAATTTAGCCTTCCCATTCACACTGAAACCGCTATTTTTTTGTATATATAATACAGTTGCATGTTATTTGTATGTAGATATGGTCAACAGTGGCTTCGGCCTCTGGACATTGCTATAAATTAAACAGCGTCGATCCCAGGGGGCCATCCCCCCCAGGCAACACCTGCCCCTTGATTTAAAGGGCAGGGCTGGGTTTATTGTCCAGTGCCTGAGGCGCCCCCCTTGAGGGGGAAATGCCGACGGGATCGACGCAATTTTTCTCCTGCCACTCCATGAGTCTCGGCTTGTGGGTGGTCCCACGTTAATAGGACTTTGTGCCTGACCGTACAAGTGGGGTACGCGGTAAATATCATGTAGATATGGACAACACTAATAAAAAGGTGAAGCAATTTTATTAATAATTGAGGTTTAAATATAAATAAAATCATGGAGAATGTGATGTAATAACGAAGGGAATTGTGACTTGAGTAGTAATATAGTTTCGGTTACAGACAGAAAACACACAATCTCCATTATAATAAGAGATTATTAAAGCAAAAAAATAATGGAAGTTAAAACAATATGTACGGGTGACAAGACTTTCGGATCAGCCTGTATATATCGGGGGCAAAATCCAACCTCTCTCTCTCTCTCTCTCTCTCTCTCTCTCTCACACACACACACACACACCACACACACCACACGCTCACATCTCTCTCTTTCTCTCTCACGTACACCCTTTTCCCACCTGGACTTTTGATGACTCTTCCCTACCCTCCGTTCACCAACTCATACCCGGAAATTCACACTCTTTGTTTCATCCCTACCTGTCTAACTAACCCCAC
>CM042165.1:51508197-51530697 GCA_023376005.1 Doryteuthis pealeii | reverse complement strand
GTATCAGGTTGAATTCAGATGCCTACGTGGAGTTGCTAAACACTGTAGTCAAGCCCTGGATAACAAGGGTAGCCAATGGTAGGCCATATGTATGGCAGCAGGATTCGGCCCCCTTCCACACCTCTGGGAAAAGTCAAACACCAGTCCCAATGTTTGGCCTCCGAACTCCCCAGATCTCAACCCCATGTATTATTATGTATGTGGAGCTGTTGAGAAAGACACCAATCGCCGTGCCAGTATTACAAAAGCCCAGTTAATCGACACGATTAAGGTAGTTTTTGAAACTCTTCCTAGGGAAACTGTAACATCAGCTTGCTCTAGGTTCCGGAACAGGATTGAGGCTGTGATCGAGGCTAATGGCTGTTATTTTGAGTGGAACTTGTTGACAGTAGTGTAATTTCCGTGCCTCTTGAATTTCTTTACAATCCATTAAATTTTGTAGTTACCAAGCACTTTTGAAACTGTCAAATTTATCCCGAACACTCAGCATATATAACTTCATATTTAACTATACTAGTTATTCGAATATATATATATATCTTATTATAATGGAGATTGTGTGTTTTTCTGTCTGTAACCGAAACTATATCACTACTCAAGTCACAATTCTCTTAGTTATTAGACATCACATTCTCCATGATTTTATTTTTATTTAAACCTCAATTATTAATAAAATTGTCTTACATTATTAATACTGTTAACTATGTCTACATACTGACAACATGCAATTATATTTATAAATACAACAAAAAACGGTTTACAGTGTGAACGGGAAGGCTAATTTGCATATTAATATAAAAAAATCGAATTTAATAAATATGTGCTTAGTATTATTGATTTTTAACTGTTTGGTTTTATTTTAATGAATATAAGCAAAAATCTCTTCAATGAATCTTAAATGAAATCCATTAACAAGATAAAATAACTGTCATTTTATTCTTTACTTCCTCTTATAACTAAATACTTAAATTAGAAAAAAATAACAATGAAAGACGAGAGTGATGGAAGAGTAAGTTTCAGTTGTTCCATTTTTTATTATACTCCCTCTGTTTCAAATCTTTTATTATACTCCCTCTGTTTCAAATCTTTTATCTGTATTCTTATTTAGTTTCATTAGCCTTTCTAATTTAATACAATATTTTATTACATTAAAACTTAATACTTGCACCCGGAGGGTGCATATATTTGCTAGTATATATATATATATATATATATATATATATATATATATATATATATATATACCCTACGAGTAGGATTTGTCACAAGTCTGGGGGCACTCAGCGAAGATCGAACTCGCTTTTCAGTTGTGACGAAATTGTGAGATTAGCTCGCATTACACCACGCCGGGATGTGTGTGTGTGTGTGTGTGTGTGTGTGTGTATGGGTGGGTGTGTGTGAATGTGAAAAAACGGCACATGTTAGCGAGGTTTTTGTTAGAGCAATAAACTTCGAGAATACAGCATTTTCCAGTCAAATTTATAACGGTGTGATCATTTTATAGATGCGCGTTGCTCCGAACGTTATTTTTTTAATCGTTCAAATTTGGTTTTGATATAAACAGACATAATGATGAAATACTAATTAGAATTATTATCTCCCTTCTTAAATGAATAGAAGTATCAGTATCATTATGGATCACAATTGCAACTCTAACGGGCCCACGGAACCTCTAGTTTGAGGTATTCACACCAGCCGTAGTCGGTGGTTCACTGGAGTTTGAGTGACAGCAAGTTCCCTCATGTCTCCAGGACTTTTCTGAGTATTCTAGCCGATAACAACAGTACTGTAGTTTGGATGGTCTCGATTCTTCCCCTGATGTCCAATTCACCCAAATTCTTTTCCAGACCTTTGGGGACCGTTCCTGGGACACCAATTACAATTGGTACAACTTTCACTATGTTCCACAGTTTCCTCAGTTCTCTGGCAAGGTCCAAGTATTTGTCTATCTGGCAAAATCCACGAGATGACAGGTTCTCTTCTTCTTGTCGATTAATACTAGGTTTATTATAATTATTATCAGTAGTAGTATTAGTATTATTAGCATTAGTATTAGCATTAGTAGTAGTAATAGTAGTAGTAGTAGTTGGTTGCGTGGGTGGTTGGTTGCATTTTACGGCATGTAAACACTTGTTGGGTTATTTTATGCCGAAGACATTTTGTTTTATTTATTCTTGATGGGTAATTTTTAAAACTATTTTTAAACACATTTTTAATACTCATCTTTTTTATCTATTTAACACATAGATGGGACCCTAACAGGTAATACCACTCCGGGTATGGGTGGACCTGGGAGTAATAGCGATAAAGGGATACTCCACATTCCCCAGAATTCCAGAATTGGAATTTCACCATTAGTTGCAGTTTAAAGTAATAGTAATAAGTAAAGTCTGCAGCGGGAGTCTATCCTCTTTTCTCTAGCACTAGACCAGAGAGATTGTTTTGCTGGGGTGGAGTGCCGCACCTACCGTAGGCTCCAATATGCTTTTGCGCATAGATCATATTATCCAGATTGTGCTGCTCGTGCACTGAGTCAGCGAGGACCGGTATCGAACCCGGAACCTTGCGATTCATAAGTAGTAATTATTTACTAAGATTAACTTGGTTGTGACACAAGGCCGCAAGCATGGGGTACCCAGTGAGAATCGAACTCACAAACAATGATTTGCTAATCCAGCTTACTAACCATTACACCACATGAGCAGTAGTAGTAGTAGTAGTAGTCAGGGATGCTGATAGCTTTTTAATTTAGAGCGTCCTGGGACGCACGGATTTGATTTGAATGAGTCCCCGGGAAATTTGATGGGTCCCAACTAAAGTTTCTTAATAAATTATAGAGTTTATATCTATGAACAAATAAAGCCGTTTAACCCCTACCTCGCAGCCCATACAGTGTAATTCATTTCCAAGAAAATATAGAAATGTATTTACAGTTAGCTGGAAATGGTGGGGGAAGAAGAAAAAAAACTAGGATGCATGGATACAATTTTACTGCGTTCTTTTAGATTTTTATGCGTCGGTGACGCAGGACACGTAACTATCGGCATCTCTGAGTAGTAGTAGTAGTAGTAGTAGTAGTAGTAGTAGTAATTTTGTTTCTACGAATATTGTAAACATCGGAATGGACTACAAAATAAACGGAAGAATTAATCAAATCTTATAAAGAAATCATTAGAAATGATACAAGAAAACAGTTTGGCTAATAGATTCATATATATATATATATATATATATATATATATATATATATATATGATAAGTATGTAAACACGATGTGTTTGGATATGGCTTTTTTGCCGACAATTTTTGGGAGAATATGTGCTTAATTGAAGTCGTACCTAATTTTGAAAATTAATTAATTAATAATTAATTAATTAGGCGGGAATGCCTATTTAAATGTAAGGCTAAACAAATCGAGAAAATGTCAATCCCTGAATGTACATTTCGACCTATTATGGGATTGACATTTTCTCGATTCGTTTAACCTTACATTTGAACATATATGCCCGCCTAAAATTCATTAATTATTAACTAATTAATTTTCAAAATTAGGTACGACTTCAATTAAGCACATATCCTACAAAAATTGTCGGCTTAAAGCCATATAAAAATAAACACATTTGTTTGTTTACTTAACCTCATATATATATATATATATGTGTGTGTGTGTGTGTGTGTGTGTGTGTGTGTGTGTGTGTATACTTGTATGTATTTATCTCACTGCGGCTATGTAAGATTATTCTTCTTTCGGGGTATTACCAGTTAATTCCGTCGAAAGATAAGAACCGCTACGTGAAGAAAAAGAACTACCAAAATAGCGGGAAGATTTTTGAGCGCGAAACAGCGAAGAAAGAAAGAAGAAAGAAATGTACACATGTCTCGTTTCGCCACGTGGAAAGGTACATCCTAGTCGCCCAACCCAAACTCTCTATCACACTCTCTCTCACTCTCCCTTTCTCTCCAAACCTCTCACCTCCTTTCTCATCGACACCCACCCCCCTCATCTTCTAATAGAAAAGTCAGCCAGACCCGTTGCCTTCAGTAAAGGGTTGGGGATGGGGACAACAGCGCGGATGCGCGCTCGGCATCTTTATGCACTGTTATTATATGTTAGTTTCACATCGCAATACACATCGCCTCCGTGGCCCAATGGATAAGGCACCGGCCTCCTAAGCCGGGGATTGCGGGTTCGAGTCCCGTCGGAGGTATACTATTTTTTTTTTTTTTTTTTAATCTCTGAATAAATTGAGTTTTTCACTTCAGTACTGAATAAATAGTCGTTACAATTTGTTATTTGACACTTCCTATAGAAAATAATGGATAAAGATAATTAATTTTAATTATGAAAAAGAGATATTTTTTTTTATTAACAAAAAAATTCTAAGTAATAAGAACAAAGGATTTTTTATTTAAAATTCTATCAATTCATTTCTACAAGCAGTTATAGTTGTAATGTCATTGATGTTGTCGATTGAATAGTAGTTTTTTGAATAGAAATAATCGATCACCTCAATTGGAGTTAAAGCAGTAGTACTAGTAAGAGTACGAGTACTGGTACAATTACTAGTAGTAGTAGTAGTAGTAGTAGTAGTACAATGGTAGTAAAGTAGTACTAGTAGTAATACGTACAGGTAAGTAAAGTCGTCGGGGTGGCCTAAAGTCGGTATCAGCCAAAGAGCGAGGGAGTCTATCCCCTTTCCCTAACGCTAGACCACGAGGTTGTTTTGGCATCTGAGGTGGAGCGCCACACCTACCACCAGCTCCTTACTTTACCACACAGATCCCTGTCCTACTCATACACTGAGTTGGCGAGGACCGGTATCGAACCAGGAACCTTAAGGTTCCTAGTCGAACACTCTACCGGCGGAGTAGTAGCACTAGTACTAGAAGTAGTAGTAGGAGGAGGAGTCTTATTAGTAAAAATTGCAATAATGTACACTTTTAAATTTAAGATAAAAACGGTTAACTGGAAGATTTTGAATAACTTTTACAATTGTAAAAATAAAAAAAAAAAAAAAAATAAATAAAAAGGACAATCTTCAATTATTTATTAGAGAAATGTATGGATTATTTACTTAGACTGAAATTGATGAATGATTTAAGAAAACTATATTTTATGGGTTTTTTTTTTTAATTTTCTAATTTGAATAAATGAAATAGAATAGAATAAAATATTTAAACTATAAATGGCAAAATGTTATTTTTCCTTTATCAATAACTCTAGACTGACCTTAATTTTAAGAGGGTATGACATTTTTTTTATTTAATTATACATAGAGATGAATATTATGATTACAGATCTACAGGACTCTTCTGAGTATTCTACCCGATCTTAGGCCGGCCATCTCAGTGGGTTTCAAACCATCTTTTATAAGGAGAGAAAACTCGCTACATCTTCTACAATATCCCCCCTCCCCATGGTTTAATCTGTTGTACTGCAGGAATTAAAAACAAAAACTTTCTCATAGTTGTTTCCACAGAGATGATCTATGACCTGTAACCTGTACATCAAAGCCTCCACTCTTCTATTGGGTTTTAAGAATATTATTAGGGGGCATTATATAATAATGAAACCCATACATTTACTGAACAAGTATCAATGAATATTAGGCACATATATGAACTTTTATGATATGCTGACATCCTTAGACATGTTGCAAAATTTCAATATCGACTTAGAGCACAAAAAAGGTAAAAAAGAATATATTTGAAACTAGATCTATTCGTCCATAACTGGAACCTTAGCAAGTATTACCACTCCGGTCAGAGTGGACCTGGGAGTAATGATAATAAAGGAGTACTCCACTCTCCCTATATCTCTATACTTTCCTTCTACCCGGCACTCGTGTCGGGGGTTCAGAGTGCTTCGGTCTCTGGACCGGCTAAGTAAGATTAACAGCGTTGGTCCCAGTGGGAGGGCTTTCTCCCCAGGTAATACCTGCCCCTTGATTTAAAGGGACAGGGCTAGGTTTATTGTCCAGTGCCCGAGGCACCCTCTTAAGAGGGAATGCCGACGGGATCAATGCATTTTTTGTGCTTACCACCCATGAGCTTCGGCTTGTAGGTGAGCCCACATAAAAATATCCTTGTGTCACACCCTCATGAGTGGAGTGAGAAGCAAATACTCTCTCCCCATATCTCCAGAACTGGAGCCCCACATCGAATAAAATTTAGTGTCATATCCAGGAAAAATCTTTTTAAATCAAGTGCCAGCAAGTTTTCTTAGTACTCCAGTACTTTTCTGAGTATTTAAGATGATTTTAGTAATACTGTTGTTGGGATCAGATGCGGGGAATCTTAAAGCCCTCTGCGACTTTCTAAACCATCGTGCGGCCTTCCACATCCTTGACAAAAGAGAAATTAAAATTGCTAACCTCTATTGAATTATATATAGGTATAAAATGTATGCAAAATCGTCACTTCTATTTATGAACTTTCCCAACAACAGCAGGCATTTCTGGTAAAAATTGGCCAATGAGAGACAAAGATAAAAAAAAAAACAAATGCAACTGCCCTCAAATCAATTACTTTCTGTCAGCAAAACCTATCTTTTGCATTATCAACAGAGGAATACTACAGACTTGGATTTATACATATGACAAAGAACACTACAGACTAGTGTTACATAATCTATGCGGTTGCATAAGATTATTGTCAATCCCCTGTATTTCTAAAGGGATGGCCCTTTTCATATCACGGGCGGAACTTTCCATGGAAGATTACAGAAAGCCCGCGAAATACGTGAAGTCACGTGGGACCTGGTTGGGTCCCCAGTTTCAGTTTGACGTCGAGCAGAGAAGATGTACTGCCTTAACTGGAACTCACTGCATACGCGCGCTATGTTAGTCAGATGTTTAGTTACATGAAATGTTTAGTTAAGTAAATAAAAGCTTAAGAAAATAACACGGTTTTGTAGTTGGTGAATGTCTTGGTAACAAGACTGATCTAGAAGAAGAAATGAGTTAATTGCGACCGACCACCAAGACGAAGTCCAGATGTTAGAAGAGATGTTAGAAGAACTTAAGATATCAAAGACGCCAGAAGAAGAACAGAAGAAAGTAAAGAAAGGGTATACAACACTAGGATTACCAATTCACTAAAGACTTGTATTCCTATATTACAGAGAATTAACCAACATGATTCCTTGATCAACAGAACAACTGAAATCCTGAAAAGACAACAAGGATTCTAACAACCTCCACTTTCGAACCCGATATTCCATTTATTTTTACAGAAAAAGCAATCTAAAAACATATGAAAAAACTACTATACATACATATCAAATAAAATACGAATAATATTTATTGAATTATTTACTTAATAACACTATTCTAATAATAATTTATTATTCATAATTATATTATATTTGAAATCCGAAATATCATGTTAGTGTTTGTTTAGATAGGTAACTTTTTTAAAGCTTCGAAGAGCTTAAAAAATATAACATTGACATTGCCGCTTTGGGCGAAGTCAGATTTGCTGAGAATGGAAGCATCAGAGAGGAGACAGGCTACACCTTTTACTGGAGCGGGAAGCATTCAACAGACAGAAACGAATCCGCTGTAGCTTTTGCGGTCAGAAATGGTCTTCTGTCAAATATGTCTGAGGATCCTAAGCCAGTAAGTAATAGACTTATCAATCTCAGGCTACCGCTGGTCAAAGGCAGATATTGTACTCTGATCGCTGCCTATGCCTTGACTATTACCAACAGTGCGGCAAACATAAACATCTTCTATGACCAACTTGACTAAACACTTCGTGCTATTCCAAACTCTGACAAAGTCATCCTTCTGGGAGACTTTACTGCTAGGGTTGATAAATCACACTCTATCTGGCCGAAGGTTCTCGGTAAGTTTGGGACGGGTAAGGTCAATATATATTTACATTTACATAAATAATATCTGTTTTCATTGCTTAATTTTCCATTAAAAATGATAAAATTCTGTTATCTTGAAGAAAATAAACTTATATTTTTTTAATTATTAGGGTTGTACTTATTAATGGGTAATACTGTTAATACATTTTATGAACATTTTTGAAAAGTGTGTAGACCATGCTGATAGATATGAACATATCAAGTAGATAGATAGATAGATAGATAGGAACATACTAAGATAGATACATAGATGGATAGATAGAGCATTTATTAAAAAATAGATAGAAAGCAGTGCATAATGAACATATTTGGTAACTTAATGGACATTGCTATATATATATATATATATATATATATATATATATATTATATATATATATATAAACACAATGCTTCAAGAAATTATAAAGACATATATATATATATTATATATATATATATTATATATATAATAAATTAAGTGTTTTTATAATAGTTTAAGGAAATTATAAAACACTTATATATATATATATATATATATATAATATATATATATATATATATATATATATATATATATAATATATATAAAAGTGTTTTATAATTTCCTTGAAGCATTGTGTTTATATTCTGCTGAATGGACGAACACTAACAATAGCTTCAGTTTCAGAAATCTTCTGTCGAAGAGATTCTATCTCGAAATATTAAGAATAAATCAGATGTTAACAAACAACACCATAGTTACCTTATTTTTCTTTACACTTACATTGTGATAGCCTTCCAAACCAACCACCGAACCAATATATATATATATATATATATATATATATATATATATATATATATAGTGAGAGAGAGAGAGACAGAGACAGAGACAGAGAGACAGAGAGACAGAGAGAGGAAGAGAGAGAGAGAAAAGAAGAGAGATATGAACAGATTAAGATAGATATATAGATAGGTCATTTATTAAAAATAGATCGAAAGCAGTGCATAAAATGCGTCATAAACATTTTGCCTTTTAACCCACCGTCAAAAAGAATGCCATAAAATCCACATTAGTGTCCCCCTTCTAGCACCACCATCCCCAACGATATTTACATATTAAGTTACAGAGCACCCCACTCCCCAGTTCTTTGTTATTTCTTCTTTTCTCTCGTTCTTTTATTCCAAGAGGTAGAGCGGGATTTATCGAGAGGTGCCCCGACTAACCTGGCACCGATCGACATTATTTACAATAGCTGACATTAAAAAAAAATAAAGATTTTACTTGGCGCGAATTAAGTGATTTGACAAACATGATAGAAGCCTTGATATATTTTGATTACGAGACTTGAAGAGCCGACGATCAGCCCAGTGGTTAAAGCTTCAAACAGGCAAACACGGGGACTCTGACAAGACCAACTAGAATTACTATATCGGTGGCCTCGACTCTGAGGAGTTTTAAAACCGCTTAAGGGAAAATGTAATTATAAATATTCATTTATCAGATTTATTGATTTTTCTAGTTTTAAGATTAAGACGTTAGTCAGGGTTTTTAAATATGTCTTTTCTTTACTCATACTAGCAAATATATGCACCCTCCGGGTGCAAGTATTAAAGTTTTAATCTAATAAAATATCATGTTAAATTAGAAAGGCTAATAAAACTGAATAAGAATGCAAATAAAAAGATTGTAAACAGACGGGGGTATGATTGAAAAATAGAACAACTTTGAAACTAACTCTTCCATCATTTTCCATCACTCTCGTCTTTCATTGGTAACTTTTCCTAATTTAACTATTTAGTTAAAATAGAAAGTAAAGAATAATATTAGTAATTTCTTGTTAATTGATTTCTTTTCAGATTTATCCCCAAGATTTTTGCTTATATTCATTAAGATAAACCCAAAGAATTAGAAATCAATAATACTAAGCATATATTTATTAAAATCAATTTTTTAAGATCAATATGCAAATTAGCCTTCCCATTCACTCTGTAAACCGCTATTTTGTTGTATATATAAATACAATTGCATGTTATTAGTATGTAGATATAGTCAACAGTATTAATAATGTAAAACAATTTTATTAATAATTGAGGTTTAAATAAAAATAAAATCATGGAGAATGTGATGTAAATAACAAAGGAAATTGTGACTTGAGTAGTGATATAGTTTCGGTTACAGACAGACAAACACACAATATCCATTATAATAAGATTTCCTGATCATCAAAAGCAGACACACACCAAAAGCAGAGGCTCGGCTCACAGACTTCTGTTTTCATTAATAATTTATTTTTCCTTAAACCAACGAAAGCCCTGAGGAAGTTTTGTTAAACAAACCGAAACACTGCGGCGTCGGCTTATTAAACATCATTCGTTAATTCAACTTGTGTTTTTTCAATTTTTATAATATATATATATATATATATATATATATATATATATATATATATTTGAGCACTTTGGAGGGGATTTCGCTGACGACCGCCAACTAAAGCGTAAACGCAACGCTCTCCTATAAAAAGGGATGGAGCACTCTATGACAGCCTTTACATACATACAGATGTGTGTATTAAAACAGTTAAAATCCCCTTCGCATTTTGTGAGTGATGATAGCCGAGCGGTTAAGCTGTCCGACTGTTGCTGAAACGATCGGATTTCTATCCCGGCTGTAGGTAGCTCACAAAATGTCTAGCCACACTGAAGAGATTTGGTAAGTCGAAACACGTGTCTTTGGATGACTATATATATATATATATATACAGAGAGAGAGAGAGAGATTAACAGACACACACCAATTGAACAGTGAGTTTAAGATTTTTCACATTAGGTTTTTCGAGAAATGAAGGCAGGCCTATTTTATTATATACTGGACTTATGATAGAAGCCTTGATATATTTTGATTACGAGATTTGAAGAGCCGACGATCATCCCAATGGTTAACGCTTCTAAAAGGCAAACACGAGGACTCTGGGGAATCTTGAAACCCCTTACGGTTGCCCCCCCCCCCATGGCGTAGTGGATAACGTGGTGGGCTGCGATATTGCAATAAGCGATTTCGAACCCCAGTCACGCTATTGGAAAAATTTAATCATAAATATTCATTTATCAGGTTTATTGATTTTTCTATGTAAAAAATTCTATGGATATGTAGATTAGTAGGTACCACCAAAATATGTCACGTGATCAGTTTAGGCCATATTGAAGGAAAAAACGTAAATATTTTTGAATTTTTTTTTAAATCTTGCAAAAAAAAATAATGAACATAAAGAGTTGTTACAAAGAAAAATAGTTAATTCAAAGATCAAATTATCCGATTGGAGAAAAATTACTCACCGTTATCTTGAAAAATAAGTAAAACAGTCCGGGGTTGTTTTTACAAAAGGGGCAGGGTTGGGTTTATTGCCCAGTGTCTGAGGTGCCTCCCTTGACGAGGAATGCCGACGGGATCAACGTATTTTTGCAGCCGCCACCCATGAGTCACGGCTTGTGGGTGGTCCCACATTAATAGGGCGTTGTGCCTAATCCGTACACGTGGGGTACGTTGTAAATACCTAGTATGTTGATATGGTCAACAGCATTAATATTGTGACATTAATAACAAAGGGAATTGTAACTTGGGTATATCCAAAATTGACCTAAAATCCGTTTTTGACAAAATGAATTTTTAAAACCCTACAGAAAATAATTTACCAAAAATCAGGGAATCATCGGATTTTAATGAAATTTTCAGTGCTGATTTATCAATGAATGAACTTTATAATGCATTATTTATTTTATTTCAGAACTCTCTGATTTTTTCAGGTCACTTAATTTTGATACCCCGCCCCTTATTTTGGGGGCGTAAAATCTCGGCGAGTTGGTTAGCGTTTGATACTAATTACAGTAGAAATAAAAAGATAAAAGACCGAAGTTGTGAACAGAAAAAACATTTTAAGGGGAATATTCTATGAGAAAATAAGTACCGAAAATCGGAAAATAAAATGTAAAAAAAAATTAAATAAAATATTTTTTGGAGATTTCTTTTTTACTTATTTCGATAATTATTTAATTGGCTATCATCCTATAAAAGAAAAAATTATACATCGATATTTTTTCTGCTTAAACGTATACTTTGTTTGACTAAAATAAGGTTTGCATTAAATAGATATTTATTTCTAGAATCTAAAAAATATAACATTTTAAACTTAACATCAGAATATTCATATTTTAAATGAATTTTATATATTAATTTTTCATAGCAAAAATACTTAATTAAATTTTTGAAATAAAATAACTGATGCATTATAAAATTCATTAATTGATAAATATATACTGAAAATTTCATTAAAATTGGATAATTCCCTGATTTTTGGTTATTTCTTTTTAAATCGCTAATGTTACATTAATTTTGTACACACGCCATTTTTAAAGAGCGTTTATGGACGAACACGATTGAAATTGACCAAAAAATCGTTTTAAATGTATTAAAAATGAATTAAATGTGTAATATTATTTTACTTTTTTATTGATGGTCTACTTATCTATTTAGACAAAAGTTTGACCATAAATAATAGATTTAATTAATTTTAATTCGTTTTTAAAAAACAGTAGCAGACGATTTTGGGAATATCTAGAGTAGTAATATAGTTTCGGTTACAGACAGAAAAAACACAGAATCTCCATTATAATAAGATATGTTTGTTTTGAAAAGGCAATATTTAAGGGAATTGGGTTTTATTTATTTTCTTAATTTCGATTAAATCGTGTTAAATGAAACATTAGTTTCATTACTCAATTTTCTTTGATTTTAACAAACGACTTTTTTTAAATTTTATTTGGTGAATTCCCCAAAACAATTAATATCGTTCGTAATTGGAAGAAAATTAAAAGCAGAAATATTTCACGTGATAATCGTGAATGAAAAACGAAAAAAAATCTGCAGATTTCGTTGTGTTTGCCTCGATTTCATTCATTAATTTATGACAATTATTTCACAATTTTGATTTTTTTCTCTCTCATTTTCTAAATTTCCAATCAACTAAGGTGAATAAATCTATCTATACATATATAAAGGGCAGTTGGTGTGTATGTATGTATGTCCGGAGGAAATTACGAAAATAAAACAGCTAACGATAAAGTACATATATATATATATATATATATATATATATATATATATAATATATATATATATATATACAAACATGCCTGCACTCAATGGGACCACCCCCTTAATCTTCATTCATGAAGCCCAAGTCATTGAAATTGAATTTACGAGTGGAATGAATTAAACTCGTAAGTCAAGGTACTGATGTATATATATATATATATATATTATATATATATATATATATATATATATATATGTGTGTGTGTGTGTGTGTGTGTGTGTGTGTGTGTGTGTGTGTGCGTGCGCGTGTGTGTGTGTGTGTGTGTGTGTGTGTGAGAAAGGTAGACAAACACGGGATGTTGTAGAAAATGGATGTTTATTGTAGGTATATATATATATATATATATATATATATATATATATATATATATATATATATATATATATATATATATATATATATATATATATATATATATATATATATAGAGAGAGAGAGAGAGAGAGAGAGAGAGAGAGAAATGAATAAATAAAAGGTTTAGCTTTTTTTTATTTTTTTTATTGGAACAATTTTTACGACCGTTCGGTTTCTTGCTATGGTTTTCCTCAGGTAAAACGAAATTGCTTTTGGAAATGATGCAAATAGTTTGATTATGGTTGAATCAACTATATTCATACTATTTGCTTCATTTGCACACACACACACACACACACACACACACATCCAAAAATACTAGGGTCTTTCAATGAGTTGTTGGGGTAGGATTCAGGGTACAAAAAGGGTGTACTAATTGAGTCTGGCTTCCATGTATGTTGTACTACGTGAACCTTTCCGAGTGTAAACACACAGGATTCCCTTTCTTAGAAATAAATAAATAAATAAATAGATGTGTAAATAAAGTTTTAAAAGGGCATCAAAATGGATATGTTTATCAAACTGTCCCGTCCACCCCAGTTCGTCTGATGAAAATTTACTATCAATGGCTTTCGTTTTGCAACTAAGTGAAAGATTTCGCAATTTTCACCACAAACCATTAAAAAAACAAATAAACAAAAAACAAATAAACAAAAAACAATTACTTTCCATTTTAGCGGCTTATGAAAGAGAAAGTAATAATTCATTACTTTTCTTGGATATCTTAGGAGTACTTGAAACGAGTACATGAAACCATATAACTATTTGTAAATTATTTGTACTAGCAAATATATGCACCCTCCGGGTGCAAGTATTTAAGTTTTAATATAATAAAATATTGTATTAAATTAGAAAGGCTAATGAAACTAAATAAGAATACAGATAAAAAGATTTGAAACAGAGGGAGTATAATAAATATTTGAAACAGAGGGAGTATAATAAAAAAAATGGAACAACTGAAACTTACTCTTCCATCACTCTTGTCTTTCATTGTTATTTTTTCTAATTTAAGTATTTAGTTATAAGAGGAAGTAAAGAATAAAATGACAGTTATTTTATCTTGTTAATGGATTTCATTTAAGATTCATTGAAGAGATGTTTGCTTATATTCATTAAAATAAAACCAAACAGTTAGAAATCAATAATACTAAGCACATATTTATTAAATTCGATTTTTTAATATTAATATGCAAATTAGCCTTCCCGTACACACTGTAAACCGCTATTTTGTTGTATATATAAATGTGATTGCATGTTGTCAGTATGTAGGCATAGTTAACAGTATTAATAATGTAAGACAATTTTATTAATAATTGAGGTTTAGATAAAAAATAAAATCATGGAGAATTTGATGTCAATAACTAAGAGAATTGTGACTTGAGTAGGAATATAGTTTCGGTTACAGACAGAAAAACACACAATCTCCATTATAATAAGATTAGATTGGAACAATTGAAACCATATGTTGTATACCCTTTCTTACTTCTAGTCGTCTTTTCTTCTGGCCGGCTTTGGTTCTTCTATCATCTATCTTGGTCTGGTCTCTTCTAAGGTCTGGACTTTCTTGGGGACTTCGGGTCTGGTTTCTCTTAGGGATTTCTCCTTATCAGAAGCCCTGTGTCATTGTTAGTTTTTAGGTAATAAACACAAGACTTCGATTTACTTTGATGTTACTTTATTTGTAAATCCCCAAACCAGACATCTGCGCACATCCTACGAGCTCGGCTCCTACTTGCTAACTCACTGAGAGTTACTTACTATCCTTAAACCGGAAGACAGGGTCTTCTATGCCTTCCGGTTCTCACGATTTATCCCCGGAAAGCGAGGTGAGAGTGAGGTCAAGCGCCGTCACTCACCCTCAAGGCCATCAGCTGCACTAATCGCCATTATGTTTCTACACTACCTTATATAAGTATTAGGGATCCAATAATTATGTAACACATATAACTGTGTTTAAATTATTTGTATTAGATAGGAATACTTGAAACCATATAACTGTGCAAATTATTTGTATTAGATAGAAATACTTTAAACCACATAACTGTGTTTAAATTATTTGTATTAGATAGGAATATTTGATACCATATAATTGTACAAATTATTTGCATTAGATAGGAATACTTGAAACCATATAACTATGTTTAAATTATTTGTATTAGATAGGAATATTTGAAACCATATAACTGTGCAAATTATTTGTATTAGATAGGAATACTTGAAACCATATAACTGTGCAAATTATTTGTATTGGATAGGAATACTAGAAACCATATAACTGTGTTTAAAGTATTTGTATTAGATAGGAATACTTGAAACTATATAACTGTGTTTAAATTATTTGTATTAGATAGGAATACTTGAAATCATATAACTGTACAAATTATTTGCGTTAGATAGGAATACTTGAAACCATAAAACTGTGTTTAAATTATTTGTATTAGATAGGAATACTTTATACCATATAACTGTGTTAAATTTATGTTAGATAGGAATACCATATAACTGTGCAAATTATTAAGTGCAACTTTAAAAACATACAATGGAACATTGAAAATATAATCTTGATTGTAATCAAACATTTAGAAATGAATCAATTCCTGCCTTAAATAACCCATAAGGGGTTGATATCTTGTTAAACAAACCAAACCAAACCAAGAATTTAAGTGCTGAATCTTTTGTTGCTTTAGAAGATTCAAATTTAGTATAATGGAGATCCGGTGTTTATTTGTGTGTAACCGAAACCACGTCACAACTGACGTTACGATTTCCTTAGTTATTGAAGTTATGTTCTCAACGATTATGAAATAGGCATTATTTAATTTTAATTATCTTTTTATTCAATAACGTTGTCTCTATTAAAGTTTAGTAGAGTTAGATTTGCCGCAAAACTGCCCATATTATCAATGCATTAAAAGTCCTAAAATATATGTTATATATCTCTAAGAAATAAAGAATTACATTTTATGTGGTAGGAATGATTTGCATAATGATTTTAACAAAACTGAATTTAATAAATAATTATTTGCTGTTACTGATTTCTAATACTATCATGTAATTCTCAAACATATTTAAAAGCAATCCTATATATAATTTCATGTAATATTATGAAAAAATTGAAAAACACAAGTTCATAAACGAGTAATGTTTATTTCGCCTACACTGCTGTGTTTCGATCTGTTTCGATAGATCTTCATCAGGGCTTTCGTTAGTTTGAGGTGAAAATAAATGTATTACAGAATATAATAAATCTGCGAGATTCTTTTGTTTTATGGTCTCTCAGTCTATTTAAAATTGTTGATGAAAACGCGAGCGAGACTGACCGACCATAAAACAAAAGAATCTCGAAGATTTCTTATTTTCTGTGATACATTTATTTTTTCCTCAAACTAACGAAAGCCCTGAAAAAGATCTATTGAAACAGATCGAAACACTGCAGCGTAGGCGAAATAAACATTATTCGTTTATGAACTTGTGTTTTTCAATTTTTTCATAATATTAAAGGAATAAAAGTATATATTATATATATATATATATATATATATATACAAACATGCCTGCACTCAATGTTAAGGGGGTCTTAATCTTCATTCATGAAGCCAAGTCATTGAAATTGAATTTACGTGTGGAATGAATTAAACTCGTAAGTCAAGGTACTGATGTATATATATATATATATATATATATATATATATATATATATGTGTGTGTGTGTGTGTGTGTGTGTGTGTGTGTGTGTGTGTGTGTGTGTGTGTGGAGAAAGGTAGATAAACACGGGATGTTGTAGAAAATGGATGTTTATTGTAGGTATATATATATATATATATATATATATATATATATAGAGAGAGAGAGAGAGAGAGAGAGAGAGAGAGAGAGAGAGAGAAAGAAGAAAGAAATGAATAAATGAATAAATAAAACGTTTAGCTTTTTTTTCTTTTTTTTTATTGGAACAATTTTTACGACCGTTCGGTTCTTGCTATGGTATTCCTCAGGTAAAACGAAATTGCTTTTTGGAAATGATGCAAATAGTTTGATTATGGTTGAATCAACTATATTCATACTATTTGCATCATTTGCACACACACACACACACACACACACACACATACATCCAAAAATACTAGGGTCTTTCAATGAGTTGTTGGGGTAGGATTCAGGGTACAAAAAGGGTATACTAATTGAGTCTGGCTTCCATGTATGTTGTACTACGTGACCCTTTCCGAGTGTAAACACACAGGATTCCCTTTCTTAGAAATAAATAAATAAATAAATAGATGTGTAAATAAAGTTTTTAAAAGGGCATCAAAATGGATATGTTTATCAAACTGTCCCGTCCACCCCAGTTCGTCTGATGAAAATTTACTATCAATGGCTTTCGTTTTGCAACTAAGTGAAAGATTTCGCAATTTTCACCACAAACCATTAAAAAAAAACAAAAAAACAAATAAACAAAAAACAATTACTTTCCATTTTAGCGGCTTATGAAAGAGAAAGTAATAATCCATTATTTTTCTTGAATATCTTAGGAGTACTTGAAACGAGTACTTGAAACCATATAACTATTTGTAAATTATTTGTACTAGCAAATATATGCACCCTCCGGGTGCAAGTATTTAAGTTTTAATATAATAAAATATTGTATTAAATTAGAAAGGCTAATGAAACTAAATAAGAATACAGATAAAAAGATTTGAAACAGAGGGAGTATAATAAAGATTTGAAACAGAGGGAGTATAATAAAAAAAATGGAACAACTGAAACTTACTCTTCCATCACTCTTGTCTTTCATTGTTATTTTTTCTAATTTAAGTATTTAGTTATAAGAGGAAGTAAAGAATAAAATGACAGTTATTTTATCTTGTTAATGGATTTCATTTAAGATTCATTGAAGAGATGTTTGCTTATATTCATTAAAATAAAACCAAACAGTTAGAAATCAATAATACTAAGCACATATTTATTAAATTCGATTTTTTAATATTAATATGCAAATTAGCCTTCCCGTACACACTGTAAACCGCTATTTTGTTGTATATATAAATATAATTGCATGTTGTCAGTATGTAGGCATAGTTAACAGTATTAATAATGTTAGACAATTTTATTAATAATTGAGGTTTAGATAAAAATAAAATCATGGAGAATTTGATGTCAATAACTAAGAGAATTGTGACTTGAGTAGGAATATAGTTTCGGTTACAGACAGAAAAACACACAATCTCCATTATAATAAGATTAGATTGGAACAATTGAAACCATATGTTGTATACCCTTTCTTACTTCTAGTCGTCTTTTCTTCTGGCCGGCTTTGTTTCTTCTATCATCTTCACTTGGTCTGGTCTCTTCTAAGGTCTGGACTTTCTTGGGGACTTCGGGTCTGGTTTCTGTTAGGGATTTCTCCTTATCAGAAGCCCTGTGTCATTGTTAGTTTTTAGGTAATAAACACAAGACTTCGATTTACTTTGATGTTACTTTATTTGTAAATCCCCAAACCAGACATCTGCGCACATCCTACGAGCTCGGCTCCTACTTGCTAACTGACTGAGAGTTACTTACTATCCTTAAACCGGAAGACAGGGTCTTCTATGCCTTCCGGTTCTCACGATTTATCCCCGGAAAGCGAGGTGAGAGTGAGGTCAAGCGCCGTCACTCACTCTCAAGGCCATCAGCTGCACTAATCGCCATTATGTTTCTACACTACCTTATATAAGTATTAGGGAACCAATAATTATGTAACACATATAACTGTGTTTAAATTATTTGTATTAGATAGGAATACTTGAAAACATATAACTGTGCAAATTATTTGTATTAGATAGAAATACTTTAAACCATATAACTGTTTAAATTATTTGTATTAGATAGGAATACTTGAAACCATATAACTGTGCAAATTATTTGTATTAGATAGAAATACTTTAAACCATATAACTGTGTTTAAATTATTTGTATTAGATAGGAATACTTGAAACCATATAACTGTGCAAATTATTTGTATTAGATAGGAATACTTGAAACCATATAACTGTGCAAATTATTTGTATTAGATTGGAATACTTTAAACCATATAACTGTGCAAATTATTTGTATTAGATAGAAATACTTTAAACCATATAACTGTGCAAATTATTTGTATTAGATTGGAATACTTTAAAACATATAACTGTGCAAATTATTTGTATTAGATAGGAATACTTGATAACTGTGCAAATTATTTGTATTTTAAAACATATAACTGTGCAAATTATTTGTATTAGATAGGAATACTTGAAACCATATAACTGTGCAAATTATTTGTATTAGATTGGAATACTTGAAACCATATAACTGAGCAAATTATTTGTATTAGATAGGAATACTTGAAACCATATAACTGTGCAAATTATTTGTATTAGATAGGAATACTTGAAAACATATAACTGTGCAAATTATTTGTATTAGATAGAAATACTTTAAACCACATAACTGTGTTTAAATTATTTGTATTAGATAGGAATACTTGAAACCATATAACTGTACAAATTAGTTGTATTAGATAGGAATACTTGATACCATATAACTGTACAAATTATTTGTATTAGATAGGAATACTTTATACCATATAACTGTGTTTAAATTATTTATGTTAGATAGGAATACCATATAACTGTGCAAATTATTAAGTGAAACTTTAAAAACATGCAATGGAACATTGAAAATATAATCTTGATTGTAATCAAATATTTAGAAATGAATCAATTTCTGCTTTAAATAACCCATAAGGAGTTGATATCTCGTTAAACAAACCAAACCAAACCAAGAATTTAAGTGCTGAATCTTTTGTTGCTTTAGAAGATTCAAATTTAGTATAATGGATATCCGGTGTCTATTTGTCTGTAACCGAAACCACGTCACAACTGACGTTACGATTTCCTTAGTTATTGAATTATGTTCTCAACGATTATGAAATAGTCATTATTTAATTTTAATTATCTTTTTATTCATTAACGTTGTCTCTATTAAAGTTTAGTAGAGTTAGATTTGCCGCAAAACTGCCCATATTATCAATGCATTAAAAATCATAAAATATATGTTATATCTTATTATAATGGAGATTGTGGGTTTGTCTGTCTGTAACCGAAACTATATTACTATACAAGTCACAATTCCTTTAGTTATTTACATCATATTCTCCATGATTTTATTTTTATTTAAACCTCAATTATTGATAAAATTGTTATACATTACTTACACTGTTGACCATATCTACATACTAATAACATGCAATTGTATTTATATATACAACAAAATAAAGGTTTACAGTATGAATGGGAAGGCTAATTTGCATATTGATTTTTAAAATTTGATTTTAATAAATATCTGCTTAGTATTATTGATTTCTAATTGTTTGGTTTTATCTTATTGAATATGAGCAAAAATCTCTTCAATAAATCTTAAAAGAAATCCCTTAACAAGAAGAAATAACTGTAATATTATTCTTTACTTCCTATTTTAACTAAACAGTTTAATTAGGAAAATTTACCAATGAAATACGGGAGTAACAGAAAATGATGGAAGAGTTAGTTTCAAAGTTGTTCTATTTTTCAATCATACCCCCTCTGTTCAAAATCTTTTTTATCTACATTCTTATTCAGTTTCATTAGCCTTTCTAATTTAATATAATATTTTATTATAAAATTTAACTAAAATACTTGCACCCGGAGGGTGCATATATTTGCTAGTATCTCTAAGAAATTAAGAATTACATTTTATGTGGTAGGAATGAATTGCATAATGATTTTAACAAAACTGAATTTAATAAATAATTATTTGCTGTTACTGATTTCTAATACTATCATGTTATTCTCAAACATATTTAAAAGCATTTCTATATATGATTTCATGTAATATTATGAAAAAATTGAAAAACACAAGTTCATAAACGAGTAATGTTTATTTCACCTACGCTGCAGTGTTTTGATCTGTTTCAATAGATCTTCATCAGGGCTTTCGTTAGTTTGAGGAAAAAATAAATGTATCACAGAATATAAGAAATCTGTGAGATTCTTTTGTTTTATGGTCTGTCAGTCTATTTAAAATTGTTGATAAAAACGCGAGCGAGACTGACCGACCATAAAACAAAAGAGTCTCGAAGATTTCTTATTTTCTGTGATACATTTATTTTTTCCTCAAACTAATGAAAGCCCTGAAGAAGATCTATTGAAACAGATCAAGACACTGCAACGTAGGCGAAATAAACATTGTTGGTTTATGAACTTGTATTTTTCAATTTTTTCATAATATTACACACTGTCGGATTCACTTCCACTTTTTCCTCACATATAATTTCATATAGAAATAAAATAAAGTAATATTTTTTAAAAAGTGTAATGTTTTATATTCGTTCTTATTTAGCTTCGTTAGCCTTTCTAATTTAATAAGTTATTTTATGACATTAAAACTTTTTAAAAACTTGCGCCCAGGGGGAGCATACTTTTGCTAGCTTATAATAATTTTTGAAAATATATTTAACAATGTAATTCTATGGTCTATTCATGCGACCCAGATTTACATACTTTTGTTGATAAACAAGAAAACCTTTCTTAAATATCATTCTTACATCTCCGTTCCTTTTAATCAAACATGCATATATATATATATATATATATATATATATATATATATATATATATATATATATATATATATGTTTGATATATTTTAGGTGTTAAAAACAAAATAAACATTTGTTCTCTGTGCATTAATTACTTTTTTAATTGTTCTAAAACTTACATATTTTTCTTCATTTTACTTGCAAAATTTTTAGACCTGTATAAATATATATATTATAATATCTATATTATATATTGTAATATCTACATACAATAAAATATATATACATATATATGTGTGTATACATATATTATGTATATATATTATGTTTATACATATATATGTATATATATATATATATATATGTGTATACACACACACGCGCATATATATATATATATATATATATATATATATATATATATATATATATATATTATTTCTAAATTATCAAAAAGCCAGGAGAAATTTTGAGATTTTATGAAAGAAATAATGTTTTTATTTGTTTTACTTGCAAAATCTTTGTACCTGCATAAATATATATATAATTTATCTATATTATAT
>CM042165.1:51483197-51503197 GCA_023376005.1 Doryteuthis pealeii | reverse complement strand
TATATATATATATATATATATAGTCATCCACAGACAACTACCTCTGGCCAGGAGCGAACTCCGACTAACTTGTCAAATATATATATATATATATGGCAAAAAGTCAGTCGAAGTTCGCTCCTGGCAAGAAGTAGTTGTTGTGTCTAGCCATACCGAAGAGGCGTGAAACGCCGATACACGTGTCTGTGGATGATTTATTAATATATGCTCCCAAAACTTGGCAGAGCTCTCTAGAGGTGATTTAAATTAACTTTCACTGCCAACATATGCAAAGCAATGACCGTCTGCTCGCAGACTGGATCTCTCTGGTGATCGTAAAATATATAAAGAAACGTATGTATTTAATAGTTAAAACGCCACCCCGTTACAGCAGCTGTCATATGGCCAGGGGTAGTTGTTGTGTCTAGTCACACTGAAGAGGCGTGAGACGCCGAAACACGTGTCTGTGGATCACCTATTAATATATATATATATATATATATATATATATATATATATATATATAAACATTTGGCATTAAATAATCCAGAAGGGCTGATATGCTATCAAACACGAACTAACCGGGTAATACTCCTGGCGTAATGGTAAAAGTGCTGGACTATGAAATCGCAGTACGCGAGTTCGAAACCCAGTAGCGCTATCACGTTTATTTTCGGACTAATACCCTTGAAAAGGCTATGAATCCCAATATCCCCCAACTATGGTCTAAATAGTATCTCTGCTGTTCTATAATATACATCTGTCGTTAAATAGTATCCCTGCTTTTGCATTGAATAACCCACGAAGGTTGACATGCCATTAAAAAACGAAAAGAAAACCAACTAATCTATTGCACAGGCTCATCGATGTTTAACCTTAAGTCATCAGCTCCGTTATTATTTTTTATTAAGTGTTACGATTAGGGTTAGCCATTTTAGGACTGTAGTTGAAAGTAGTTTTACAGTGTATATCCCATGCAGCATAGTTTGATCCTTTCTTGATGTAGAAGGATGTAGTCTCAATTTTAATCCTTGTCCGCTGATCCGTCCTGAGTTGTATAATCATCTCTGTTGGTCTGTCTTTCTCCATATTTAACTTTGTTACGATTCGTGCGGCCATTTTAGAGCTGTAGTTGAAGGCAGTTATACAGTGGATAGCCCTTGCGGCATAAAGTTTGGTCCTTTCTTGAAGTAGAAAGATGTTGTATCAGTTTTAATCCTTGTCCGCTGATCCGTGCTTCCAGCGAGTAATTTAGGACAGAATAGTAAATTAAATACATGTTTGGGCGTTTTTGATTGGCTGTTTCAGCCACCGTTGTTTTAGAACAGTCTATAAATACAAGTTGTGATCTTCAGCACACCTTATACACAAAAAAATATGGAGGCGCGTGGTCTAATGGTTAGAGTCGTAGGAAATGGACTCGTCGACCCGAGACTTTGAAAGAGACATCATTAATAAATGAGATGCTAATTAACATTAAATAATGACTAATTCATAATCGATGAGTATATAACTTAAATAACTAAGCAAATCGTAACGTCAGTGGTAACGTACTTTCGGTTACGGACAAACATTTACATAATCTTCATTATAATAAGATATCTATCTATTTATCTATCTATCTATCTATTTATCTCTGTTCATATCTATCTATCTATTATCTATCTATCTATTTATCTCTGTTCATATCTATCTATCTATCTATCTATTTATCTCTGTTCATATCTATCTATCTATCTATCTATCTATCTCTGTTCATATCTATCTATCTATCTATCTATTGATCTATCTATCTATTTATCTCTATCTATCTATTATCTATCTATTTATCTATCTATCTATCTCTATCTCTGTTCATATCTATTTATCTATCTATTTATCTATCTATCTATTTATCTCTGTTCATATCTATCTATCTATTTATCTATATCTATCTATTTATCTATTTATCTCTCTCCATATCTATCTATATCTATCTGCATGTACGTAGATGTACATACATAAACGTATTTTCCTTTTTCACAGATTTTACTACAAAGCTTATCGTGTACTGGGTTTGACGTTAAACTGCATTTAGTGGTGAAGTTCCAAATCTGGAACTCTGGGAGATGTGGAGTACCCATTTATTGTACTTACTTCCAGGTCAACCTTGACCCGGAGTGGTAGTATCTGTTAAGGTCCCACCTATAGGTTGAATAGACCAAAGAATGAGTATTGAAAAATGTGTTTAAAATATTGAGTTTGAAAAAAAATGAGCGAAAGTGGACACCTTCGGCCAAATGACCCAAACGGAAGATACAAGAAGATATTAAAGTTTGGAAATGAACAAGAAAAAGAAAGGAATATATATGTACCAATCTCTCTGCATGAGTAGGATGTGACACAAGGTCAATTTCTTATGCGAAGTTTAACATGTCTGAATTCAAAGTTTTCTTTCTTCTAGATCGTTAGAATACAAAGATTTAAGAGTCTAGCCAGCCCTGGTATTTACCCATAGCTAAAGGAGAAAATAGTTGGATTCATACCTTTCCCGAGAGTATAAAGCGAAATGCAAAAAGCCTCGTCAAGAAAGAAGAAGAAGAAGAAGAAGAAGAAGAAGAAGAAGAAGAAACTGCAGCAGCAGAAGAAGAAATGGGAAATTTCCTCGATTTTTCTAATTTTTTTCATTCATCATTTATGGTTACGGTTAGGGTTAGGGTTACGGTTAGGGTTAGGTTTAAATGTAGTATTAGCATTAGCATTAGCATTAGAAGAAGAAGAAGAAGAAGAAGAAGAAGAAGAAGAAGAAGAAGAGAAGAAGAAATGGGAAATTTCCTCGATTTTTCGTATTTTTTTTCATTCATTATTTACGGTTAGGGTTCGTTTAGGCTTACGGCTAGGGTTAGGTTTAAATTTAGCATTAGAAGAAGAAGAAGAAGAAGAAGAAGAAGAAGAAGAACAACAACAACAACAACAACAAATGGGAAATTTTCTCGATTTTTCGTATGGTGATGATGATCGTGATGATGATGATCATGATGGTAGCTGTTAGGGTGAAATATAAAGAATGAGAAACTGCGATAGAATAGACGAGAAATTATTGAGCGTTGTGGGGGGGGGGAGTTTGATGGGGGGGGGCGGCGACAAGGAAATCTGAGACGTAAAAACGAAACTGAATTGATGAAGTGCGAAGAGGGAATAAAAAGAAAAGACGAGGGAGACGCAAACAAACCTCCACCCCCTCCAAAAAAACATTCGACTTGGGGGGGGGGCATATGAGAAAAAGAGAGAGACGTCTATTGAGATCTATTCTTCTTCTTTCGACTTAATGTTGAAATGGGCTTTTTAAAAAGTTTCAGAGAGTGGCTCCTTTAAACAGGGTCAAGGTTACAGCTAATCACACATTTTTTTTAAAAATACAAGGACCCGGAAAGGGGGGGGTCTGTGTTGCGAGCTCGTTGTGTCAATTAGCGAAATGGGCAACTTAATCTCTAGCCATTCGAACCTCACCCACCCGGCACACCTCTCATAATTCTCCTCTCCATCTAGAGTTTTACTCTCTATTTTAAGGGGAATGGTTGGTTGGTTGGTTGGTTGGTTGGATTTTTATGGCATGTCAACCCTTACTGGGTTATTTTATGCCGAAGAAGTTTTGTTTTAAATAATTTTGATATTTCGGACTGTTGTCCTCATCTTTATCGTGGTATGTATAAGCACAATGTTCAGGCCACAGTAACTTCACCCACCTGGCAATTCTCAGAATTCTCCTCTCCACGTAGAGTTTTACTCTCGATTTTGAGGGAAATGCTTGGTTGGTTGGTTGGTTGGTTGGCTGGTTGGTTGGTTGGTTGGTTTTACGGCATGTCAACCTTTGTTGGGTTATTTTATGACGAAAAAGTTTTGTTTTAAATAATTTTGATATTTTGGACTGTTGTCCTCATCTTTATTGTGGTATGTATAAAAACAATGTTCAGGCCACTGTAACCTCGGGTTCTGTTTAGCCATTCGAACTCTCCCACCCTCTCTCAGAATTCTTCTATCCACCCAGGATTTTACTCTCGATTTTGAGGGGAATGTTTGGTTGGCTGGTTGGTTGGATTTTATGGCATATCAACCCTTTCTAGGTTATTTGATGACGAAGAAGTTTTGTTTTAAAGAACTTTGATATTTCGGACTGTTATCCTCATCTTTATTGTAGTATACACACAATGTTCAGGCCACTGTAACCTCACCCAACCGGCACTTTTCAGAATTCTCTTCTCCACCCAGGATTTTACTCTCGATTTTGAGGAAAATGGGTGGTTTATATATATATATATATATATATATATATATATATATATATATATATAAGTTAAAAGAAAGGAAATGAATCCGACAATATGAGTATGAAAAGGTGGAATGAAAACATCACACAATGCTGTTAAAGTGAAAATTTAAACCGACGCTGCAGTAATGTTAAACAAACCTTTCTCAGGGTCTTCGTTGGTTAAAATAAAAATTTAAATTTCATTTTAAATTATCTTCATTATTTTTTCTCAAGAAGCAAGATCTGGTGATAGTGAATGTGCATATATATTTACTCTGTCATTAATTGTTTTATTTTCATGGTTTTTCATTCCACCTTTTCATACTCATATATATATATATATATATATATATATATATATATATATATATATATATATATAAGTGTTCAGGCAACTGTAACCGCGAGCTCTGGGTTTGAACTCACCCACTCGGCACTTCTCAGAATTCTCCTTTCCACCCAGGGTTTTACAGCCGTGCAGCGAGGGAGTCTATTCCCTTTTCACTAACCAAGGGGATTTTTAGCTGAGGCGGAACGCCACACCTACCGTCGCCTCTCTACTTTGCCACACAGATTATATTACCCGAGCTGTGCTACTCATACGCTCAATTTGCGGGGAGCGGTATCGAACCCGGAACCTTGGTATAACATGGTGAATGCTCTACCGACCGAGCTACTAGGCAACCCCACTAATTTAGCAAAACTATGCAGCCCTTTCGATTGAATAATTAGTTAGTTGGTTGTAATTTATGGCATATCAAACCCTATTGGGTTATTTTATGCCGACGAAGTTTTGTTTCAAATAATTTTACTAATTTAAACTAATTTTAATGGATAGAAAATTATTTTACTATTAAAATTAGTTTCCAAGAATTTTCGGGAAAAATTACGTCATGTAGTTTTGAATTAAGACGCCGACGTTAATCAGCGTTTTAAAGTATGTATTTTCTTTCCACATATTTAAATATCAACAAAAGCAGCCACATACCAAAAAACAGAGGCTCGCAGACTTTTGTTTTCATTAATATTTTATTTTTATTTTAACCAACGAAGGCCCTGAGAAAGGTTTTTTTTTTTAAATATCACTACAGCGTCGGTTTATTAAACATCTTTCGTTAATGAAACTTGTGTTTTTTCAATTTTTATAATGATACATATTGTCGGATTTACTTCCACTTTTTCTTCACACACATATATATATATATATATATATATATATATATATATTATATATATATATGTGGAGAAAGGTAGACAAACACGGGATGTTGTACAGGATGGATGTTTTATTGTAGGTAGTACAAAATCCCGTGTTTGTCTACCTTTCTCCACATATTGTCGGATTAATTTCATCTTATTTCTCCCATATACATATCTATCTATCTATCTAATCTATCTATATATATATATATATATATATATATATATATATATATATATATATGAAAGTACATAAATAAACATTATGTTTATTTGATATGGCTTTTAGCCGACAATTTTTGGAGGATATGTGCTTAATTGAAGTCATACCTAATTTTGAAAATTAATTAGTTAATAATTAATGAACTTAGGCGGGCACATATGTTCAAATGTAAGGCTAAACAGATCGAGAAAATGTCAATCCCTGAATGTACATTTCGACCTATTGGGTCTCATCAGCAAGGTTATAGACATGATATATATATATATATATATATATATATATATATATATATATATATATAACCCACAATTTAATTGCCTGAAAAGGGTCTGTAGATACCCGAAATATGTGTAGCAGATATATACATATACAAAATAAATAGTAAAATAAAATAAAAACCAAATTGGAAATCTTTTGCAGAGTTCTACTTTATAAGATACTAGAATCGGCTACCCGGTATTGCCTAGGTAGTGGTGGGAGATTTTTATTTTTCAAAAGTAGTTTCTCAGATCCATTCTTGTTGGATCGCGAGATGGATCCTCACAGAATGCCCCATTAAAATCCCTATGTAAAAAAGACCATGTGTTGATCCAGCCAGTCTGAAAAGAAGATTAATGTCTACTATTTAGAATATTAGATGCCAAAAAAAAAGAAGGAATATTTTAATGCTGTTATCATGTAAATTTCATTTTTAATTGTCTTTATGAATATAAATCAAATCTTCATTATTTTTGCTCAAAAAGCAAGGTCTAGTGATAGTGAATGTGTATGTATATTTACATTGTCGTTAATTGTTTTATTTTCATAGTTTCCTCCGGACATACATATACATAAACTGCCCTTTATATATATACTAGAAGCGGCTACCCGGCGTCAGAGGGGGGATATTTTTTAAGTTAGTCTCGCAGATCCATTATTACTGAATAGTGAGTTGAATCCTCACAGAATGCCCCATTAAAATCCCCACATAAAAAAGACCTAGCATTGATCCAGCCACTTGAAATAAATTAATGTCTATTATTTACAATATTAAATGCCAAAAAATCGATGCTTTTATCATTTTATTTTTATTTTTTAATTATCTTCACGAATATAAATCTGATCTTCATTATTTTTTCTCAAAAAGCAAGATCTGGTGATAGTGAATGTGTATATATATTTACTCTGTCATTTAATTGTTTTATTTTCATGGTTTCCTCCGGACATACATATACACAAACTGCCCTTTATATATGTAAAGATAGATATAGATTTACTTTTCTTTTGTTGGGTCTACAACATTCTGTTTTATATATATATATACTTTATTGTTTCTTCTTCACTCTCTTTCTTTCTTTGTATTACTGCGTCTGTATTTCCTTCCTTTTCTTTCATTTTTTCTTTCGAATTCTTTCTTTCTTTCTTTCTTTTCGAGCCTTTCTCCTTGTTCCTTTCTTTCTCTTTCGCCTTTTTTTTTTGTATTTTTCCTTTTATTCTTTTCTTTTGATTTCTTTCTTTCTTTCTTATTTACTTGTTCTTTCTTTCTTTCCTTTTTTTTGATTTTTCTTTCTTTCTTATTTTTCTTATTTACTTTTTCTTTCTTTCTTTTTTTGATTTTTCTTTCTTTCTTATTTTTTTCTTATTTACTTTTTCTTTCTTTCTTTCTTTTTTTTTGATTTTTCTTTCTTTCTTAATTTTCTTTCTTTTTCAATCCATTACCCCCCTCTTTATTTATTTTCCTTTCATTCTTTTTGTATTTTCTTTTCTTGCCTTCGTAGTAGGAACTAAATGCCTCTATTATCATGACCATGTTTCCGACTAGGGTCTGCTCTGTAAGTACAGGCACAAGGACAGCCAAGGATGGAAAAAAGTAGATATAAGTAAATATTGAGAAGGCGTTGGATGCATAGGCCATTTGCACTGGTGTATGCGCATGCGTCAAACTGCCAACTGATCATTTCCGTTTCCGTTTTAAATGTGTAACCTGTTTTTAAGCGGTAGAATAATAGATATTTCTAGGGGTAATGTTATTTACTTTGTGTTGAGAAGTGGGGGGGGGGGGGTCAGGTGGGTAATGATTATAAGTGAGACCACTCGGGAGGGGGTGATTAAATCCTCATCAGGGTCGACAGAGAATGGGTTTTTGAAGGGAAAGGGAAGAAGAAGAAGAAGAAGGAAGAAGAAGAAGAAGAAGAAGAAGAAGAAGAAGAAGAAGAAGAAGAAAAGAATGTTCGATTAAAGGAATAGTAATAAGTTCTGGTTAGAAGGGGAGAAAAGAAAGAAAGAAAAATGAAATGGAAGTGGGAGAAAGGGAGGTGTGAAAAAGAAAAGGAAGGGGAAGGGAAGGGAAGGAAATATTGGAGAAAGAAAGAAAGAAAGAAATGAAAACGAAGTAAGAAAAAAGAAAAAAGAAAGATGTAGTAAAAAGAAAAGAAAGAGAGAGAGAGAGAGAGAGAGAGAGAGAGAGAGAGAGAAAGAAAGAAAGAAAGAAATGAAAACGAAAGAAGAAAAATGAAAAAGAGAGAAATATGTAGCAGAAAGAAAGAAAGAAATAATGTGAAAGAGAAATAAATGAACAGAAAGAAAGGATGGATAGATGAAAAAATGAAGAAAGACAAAACAAAAAAACAAAGAAAGAAAGGCACAGTAAAAAGAGAAAGGTAAGAAAAAAGAAGGAAGAAAGAAAAATGAAAAAGAAAGAAAGAAACCAAAAGAAAGCAAAATTTAAACGAAGATATGGCGGAAAAAAGAAATAAAGAAAAGCGTAAAAGAATGAAAGACACACCCTATAAAAAGAAAGAAAGAAAGAAATGAATGAATGAATGAATGAATGAAAGAAATCAAAAGAAAGGAAGAAAATATAGTAAAAAGAATGAAAGACAGACCATGTAAAAAAGGATAGAAAGGAAGAAAGAAAAGGAAGAAAAATACAGACGCAGTAAAAAGAATGAAAGACAGACCCTGTAGAAAAGGAAAGAAAGAAAGAAAGAAAGAAAGAAAGAAAGAAAGAAAGAATTCGAAAGAAAGAAAGAAAGAAAAGGAAGAAAAATATAGACACTGTAAAAAGAATGAATGACAGGCCCTGTAAAATAGGAAATAAAGAAAAGAAAGAAAGAAAGAAAGAAAGAAAGAAAGAAAGAAAGAAAAATGAAAAATAATGAAAGATAGATCCTATAAAAAGAAAGAAAGAAAGAAAGAAATCGAAAGAAAGAAAGAAAAGGAAGAAAAATATAGACGCAGTAAAAAGAATGAAAGACAGGCCCTTTAAAAAGAAAGAAAGAAAGAAAGAAAGAAAGAAAGAAAGAAAGAAAGAAAAAAAGAAAAAAGAAAAATGATTTGTCTTTTTTTTATTTTCTTTAAAGAAGACGATATTTGAAACCATGTAAGAACTGATAATGTTTCATCGAATAAAAGTCAATGTCTGGCGGTTGGAAAGCGTTTTGTCGTTTCTTATCAAGCAATCAGGATGCATGCTCACGTTGGCTGCGTACGCGCACGACCGGATGTCAGAGGCGGCCAACGGAAACAGTCATTGTGTTTACTGATCAGTCGCCATTTTCTACTTGTCTGGCGCCTGCACAAGAAAGCTTTTGGTATATTAACTAATAATTCACAACAGTTCAATACTGCATTTCTTTTGCCTCTCTGTTTTGTTTGTTTGTTTGTTTTGTCTTGTTTTTTCGCTTAAAAGATTTTCCCAATAATAAAGGACTAGCAGACCCCAAGTCTTCTTTTTCTTAATTTTTAGATGATGTTTATTAGTGGTTGATTTTTTAATACATACAATACCCAGCTATGGGTAAAATAGTACAATGACTGTACTTTTATATGGATGGTCTTTTGGGATTAGATAACCCATTAAGGTTGATATGCCATTAAACAATGAAACCAAACATGCTATTCATTTCTTTCTTCCTTTCCTTCACCTTTTCTTTACATTGTTTGTTTCTTTCTTTCTTTTTCTCCTTCTTTTCTTTGCTTTCTTTCTTTTTCTCTTTTTTTTGTTTCTTTCCTTTTCTCCTTCTTTGCAGTCTTTCTTTCTTTCTTTAGTATCATGATTTTATTTGTATTTCTAATATTAAAATAAATAAATTAATGCGATTATGAAAAATAAAAAAAGGCTTTGTTTACAATTGACGAACGACGGGAATTTTTTTTTTTTTTTAATTGAGTTATCGTTAAATGTTTTTGTTTGATTTGTTATTTAATTCATTGTAAAAAAATAATTCAATATATGAAAAGACATACTAATTACATATTTTAGAAAGATTATTCTATTTTCTTTTTAACCAAATGAATATTTTTAGGATAGGAACAGAAATATGCGATTAATAAGATTTGATTGTGTGTTAAAATTTAGTATGAAAAAATTACTACGAATTCTAGGCTGACTGAAGCAAGATATAATATTTTTAACTCGCTGTAAAAAAATAATTCAATGGATAAAAAATTAATCAAATTACATATTTAGAAATATTATTTTATTCTCTTTTTAACCATAGATAGAAGATTGATGCGTAAATAGGCGAGAAAAAAGAATTTGTTTTTCCTTAAAATCTAGTCTGAAAAGAAAAACATACTCATCAGTTCACCAAAGCCAATTTTTTTTAACTCGTTGTAAAAAATAACTCAATTGATAAAAACGCATACAAATTACATATTTAGAAATAATATTTTATTTTCTTTCCAGTCATATAGATATTTTAAAGATTGGATCCAAAATAGATGATAAATTCCGAGTGGTACGGCTTAGACTGCGAAATTTATTCACTAAAATTAAACTTCACTGCTGGTATCGCTGTAAATCGCTGTAACAAAAAGTCAGGCATTGAACAATATTTTATTATCAGCAGGTGCTGGTATACGGACAGTATAATTGGGTGATTTTGGCTTAATTAATTAATTATATCCCTTAATTAGTAAAAACCAATAACCAAATTTGGCATGCTTCTTAGTTAGAAGAATATTAATCTATATGGAAGATTTCAAATCTGAGTTACTTCTCTTTTGTGAGTTATAGATCGCCACGTACATACCAAAAAGCTTTCTTTTATATATATAGATATATACGCGGCTAGAAACCGCAAGGTTCTTAATTCGATACCGGCCCTCGCAAACTCAGCGTATGAGTAGCACAGGGATCTGTGCGGTAAAGTAATGAGCTGATGGTAGGTGTGGCGCTCTACCTCAGAGACAAAAGGCCACCCGACGACTTTACTTTTATATATATAAATATATATATATATATATATATATATATATATATATATATTTGGGAGAATATGTGCCTAAATGAAGTCGAACCTATTTTTTGAAATTTAATTCATTAATAATTAATTAGGCGGGATTAAACTATTTAAATGTAAGGCTAAACAAATCGAGAAAAATCAATCTCTGTATGTACATTTCGGCCTATTAGGCCTCATCAGCAGAGCTATAGATACGAAGACCGCCCCGTGTGTGATTCGAAACCTGTCTGTCAAATTAGCAGGCAAGTGTCTTACCTCCACACCAAACGGACTTAGCCAGATTTTCTTCGCTTTGTTAAGTAGTAGTATTTTATATTCCTTTAAGTGTTTCGAATCACACACGGGGCGGTCTTCGTATCTATAGCTCTGCTGATGAGGCCTAATAGGCCGAAATGTACATACAGAGATTGATTTTTCTCAGTTTAGCCTTACATTTAAATAGTTTAATCCCGCCTAATTAATTATTAATGATTTCAAAATAGGTTCGACTTCATTTAGGCACATATTCTCCCAAATATTGTCGGCTAAAATAGCCAATCACAAACATCGTCTGTTTGTTTACGTCTCGTAAGTTCGTGTAGAGGTCACTTAAGAGAATATAAAATACTATACTTAACAAAGCGAAGAAAAATCTGGCTAAGTCCGTTTGGTGTGGAGGTAAGACACTTGCCTGCTAATTTGACAGACAGGTTTCGAATCACACACGGGGCGTCTTCGTATCTATAGCTCTGCTGATGAGGCCTAATAGGCCGAAATGTACATACAGAGATTGATTTTTCTCGATTTGTTTAGCCTTACATTTAAATAGTTTAATCCGCCTAATTAATTATTAATGAATTAAATTTCAAAAAATAGGTTCGACTTCATTTAGGCACATATTCTCCCAAATATTGTCGGCTAAAATAGCCATTCACAAAATCGTCTGTTTGTTTACGTCTCGTAAGTTCGTGTAGAGGTCTTAAGAGAATATAAAATACTACTACTTAAAAGCGAAGAAAATCTGGCTAAGTCCGTTTGGTGTGAGGTAAGACACTTGCCTGCTATTTGACAGACAGGTTTCGAATCACACACAACGGGGCGGTCTTCGTATCTATAGCCTGCTGATGAGGCCTAATAGGCCGAAATGTACATACAGAGATTGATTTTTCTCGATTTGTTTAGCCTTACATTTAAATAGTTTAATCCCGCCTAATTAATTATTAATGAATTAAATTTCAAAAAATAGGTTCGACTTCATTTAGGCACATATTCTCCCAAATATTGTCGGCTAAAATAGCCATATCACAAACATCGTCTGTTTGTTTACGTCTCATATATATATATATATATATCAATTCATGTTGATGGGTTAATGGCGTCTTTGCACTCTGTGTCCACATATAGATAAATCTAGATCAGTATACTTGAACATTCATGTTCGAACATGTGCACCCATCATCTAACAGTGCCATTGATCGGTACGGGGTTAACTTAAGGGTGTCACCTTTAATAAATTAATCGATATTCAGTTACCTATTCCGGTCGGCCATTTTTTTTTGCTTACTGTCGTCTTTGTGTCATGAAACAAACGAAGACACGTGACACCGCAGCGAGGACGAAGATAAATCGGAAACGAGGCAACCAAAAAAAAAAAAAAGACATAGTCAATAGTTTTTCTTACGAAGTGTATATAAAATGAACCAGTTTCATTATTCTTTCTCTTTAAAAAAAATTCTTAGATGAAGTATAGTCAATTATCATCACCGCCCTGTCGGCTGGGGCGTTAGAATGCACCGACTGCACCTCTGCAGTTTTTCTTACGAAGTGTATATAAAATGAACCAGTTTCATTATTCTTTCTCTTTAAAAAAAATTCTTAGATGAAGTATAGTCAATTATCATCACCGCCCTGTCGGCTGGGGCGTTAGAATGCACCGACTGCACCTCTGCAGTTTTTCTTACGAAGTGTATATAAAATGAACCAGTTTCATTATTCTTTCTCTTTAAAAAAATTCTTAGATGAAGTATAGTCAATTATCATCACCGCCCTGTCGGCTGGGGCGTTAGAATGCACCGACTGCACCTCTGCAGTTTTTCTTACGAAGTGTATATAAAATGAACCAGTTTCATTATTCTTTCTCTTTAAAAAAAAATCTTAGATGAAGTATAGTCAATTATCATCACCGCCCTGTCGGCTGGGGCGGTAGAATGCATCGACTGCACCTCTGCAGAGGGGTAAGACTCCCCCAATGGGGCCACCTGTTGGCCGTGGGTGGCGACCCGCGATGCTTAAGGATAGAGCCCAGGTGGATGAGCAGTTCATGACGTGCAATACTCCACTTTGGCCCTATCTTGGGCTAGACGGGCGGTCGGAGAGGCCCCCTCCGATCAATCGGCTGGTCACGTCAAGCCCTAGCACCTATATGATTTTCCCAACCCTATTGCCCTTATGGCAAGCCCCAACCCCTTTTTATCATATGGGTGCTAGAAGGCGGTGGCTGCAGGTCTATATGCCCTGGGAATGACGTTAAACTCTATCTGATGGTGAGGTTCCAGTTCTGGAGGTTTGGGGAATGTGGAGCACCCCTTCATCACCATTGCTCTCTGGTCCACTATGACCCGGAGTGGCAGTACCTGTTAGGGTCCCATCTATGGGTTAAATAGAAAAATGTATTTATAAACAAAATTGTATTATCCATTAAGAATTGATTTATTTCAAAACTTTATCGGCATTAAATGACCCACTGAGGTTGATATGCCGTAAAACAAAACAACCCAAACCAAACAATTATCATCAACTAGCAGGACCTGCGGATATACTTTAATTATTCCAATAATCCGATATGTAAAAAGTATAATAATCTTGAATTCTCTCTCTCTCTCTCTCTCTCTCTCTCTCTCTCTCTCTCTCTCTCTCTCTCACACACACACACACACACACACACACACACACACACACACATCTCTCTCTCTCTCTCTCTCTCTCTCTCTCTCTCTCTCTCTCTCTCTCTCTCTTTTCTTTTCTTTCTTTCATTCTTTTCCTCTTTTCCATATGTTCGATTAAAACAGATTAGCTGTATCGCTTTCGCGAACTCATCCCCTCTCACTCTGTCTTGTTCCTACTCTCTTTCTATATTTCTTTCTTTCATATCAATAGCAATAAGCCGGTACAGTGAGGGGGTCTATCCCATTTTCGCTAGCGCTAGACAGAGGAGATTGTTTTGCCGAGATGAAGCTCCACACCTATATGCTCGTTCACAGATTCGATGAGGACCATTTAGTAAACCGAAACATTGAAATTTATTAATCTGACTTCAGGAAAAACTGCCAGTTATTACTGAGGAGTGAAAAATAATAATAATGATAATAATGCAGACATGACTGGGTGGAGAATGTGATCCACTGGGAATTGTGCAAACGATTACAAATGGTACATACAAAAACCGGAATGTGTATTGGAATGCAAGAACGTCGAATTATCTGGCCCCTTGAGATGAAGACGATCACCCAATGCCGGTCAGAAGACCAGATCCAGTTGTAATTAGCAAAAAGAAATGAACATATTAACTAATGGATTTCGGCGTTCCAGCAGATTTCCCAATGAAAATAAAAACTCAGACTCCAGTGAAATACCATCAGCTAAAGCTGATGTGAAAAACTCAAAAGGAGTGAATAATAATAATAATAATAATAATAATAATAATAATAATATAATAATAATAATAATAATAATCTTTGAAAAAAAGAATGGAGGATCTGGAAATCAGAGGAAGAATTGAGACCATCCAAAATACTGCATTGCTACAATCGGCTAGAATACTCAGAAGAGTCCTGGAGACATGAGGAGACTTATTGTCACTCGGACTCTAGTGAAATACCATCAGCTGAAGCTGGTGTGAAAAATTCTCATCATCATGTTCATCATCATCATCATCATCATCAATAACAGCAACAAATTACATTTTTAGAATATTTACGAATTGTGCAACAATTACTGTAAGATAGTCTCTGCCTTTCCCTCTCTTTAAATTTGAAAAACGGTAAATTAACAAATAATTTCAATAACAAAAACGCTATTTCTTTTTTTTAATCTTTTAAAAACGCTTTCATGTTCTCATTGCTTTCATTTTGTTTCTTTTGTTGAATTCAAATACAATTGAAAGCTGAAAACAATAGGAAAGGATTAGAAAGGTTCATACAGAGAGAGAGGGGGGTCAGAGATAGAGAGAGGGGGGGTCAGAGATGAGAGGGGGGTCAGAGATAGAGAGAGAGGGGGAGTCAGAGATAGAGAGAGAGTGTGTGAAAGAGAGGGGACAGAGATAGAAACAGAGAGAATGACTCACACATCACACACACACACACACACACACACACACAAATGCGCGCATGATGATACTAATACACGCTCATTCACACACGCACATAAACACGCACCCTCGGCACATACAAACACACACATGCGTTAACACACACACACACACACACACACATATACACACACACAGACACACACACACACACACACACACACATACACATACACGTACACGTACACAGTACCAAAGGCAACTCCATGTTCCCTCATACATACGTACTTACATATAAAAACTCTCTCTCGCAAACGTACGGACAGGCATGCTCGGGTACACAATATCATTCAGACACAAGTATACACCATTTCTCTGAATTTTTTAGATAAGGCTTGATAATTACGACAAGAAGGTTCCCGAGTTCAAAAAGAAAGGTTCCCGAGTCCGAGAAGGTTCCTGAGTCCGACAAGAAATACCTGAAGAAGGCCGGAGAGCATATCGGCCGAAACGTTGTACAGATAACAATGAAGCTGAGGACAATAGTCCGAATAATACAAATAATACTAAAAGAAAAAGATTTGGCATTAAATAGTAAACTCTTATTGGTATTTCTCTGAATTTTGAGATGAGGCTTGATGATTAGTATTAGGTATTTCTCTGAATTTTTGAGACGAGGCTTGATGATTAGTATTATCTGCATTATTCAGACTATTGTCCTCATCTTTATTGTTATCTACACTATTTCTCTGAATTTTTGAGACGAGGCTTGATGATTAGTATTATCTGCATTATTCAGACTATTGTCCTCATCTTCATTGTTATCTGTACAACGTTTCGGACGATGTGGGTTCAAAGTTCCATGATGACTCCCGATTACGACAAGAAGGTTCTCGATTTCGACAAGAAAGTTCCCGAGTCCGAGAAGGTTCTCGAGTCCGACAAGAAATACGCGAAGTAGGCTGGAGGGTACATCGACCGAAACGTTGTACAGATAACAATGAAGATGAGGACAATAGTCCGAATAATACAAATGATAACAAGTATACACATTTAACTTTACACGCAAAATTTAGATTTACACATTCACAATCAACAGATATATTCGGGGGGGGGGTCAAAAAGTATCGAGACTAAATCTGTCTTGACCAAGACAGAAATGAAAAATAAATGAAACATTAATTTTCATCAAGATAGTTTCCTTGGCATTCGACATGTGCATTCCAGGGAGTTATCTATTAGTCGAAGCACCCATCCATTAGTCGAAATTCCTCTTTAGATATGGTTCGCCATAGTATTTCTTTTAATGTTCTCCACATCCTCAAATCTTACTGTTGAATTTACGGTTTAGAAAACAAGAAAAAGCCGCACGGAGCTCGTACTTTTCTGCAAGACTACCTAAACTTCGTTTGGCACAAGGCTATAAGAGAGGGTGTTCCCGCTGTGTAATATTAATGAATAACTAGTTGGACCGGTGGATATACCAAAGTATGATAATTTAATTATTACAACGTTTGATATGTTTACATAAGAGCTATTGCCAAATAGTTCAATATTGATTTAACTCTCTCTCTCTCTCTCTCTCTCTCTCTCTCTCTCTCTCTCTCTCTCTCTCTCTCTCTTCTTTTCTTCTTTTTATATTTCCATTATGTTCGATTGAAACAGATTAGGCCCTATGAAAGAGTGTTTGAGAGGCAAACATTCCAGTGACGAGGAAGTGAAATCTATAGTGGAGAAGTGTCTCAAAGAACAGTCAACAGAATTTTACGGGGCACAGATACATCCTCTCATTCAAAGGTGGAACATTGCTATTGAGAGAAACGGTGACTATGTGGAGAAGTATGGATGTGATCCACAGAGGAACAGTTTCATTTTTATGTATAATACATGTTCCTGTATTGGTAATTATACCCGTCCTAAACAAAACGGTATTACTTTTTGACCCACCTATGTGGAGAAGAAGGGATGTGATCCACAGAGGACCACCTTTATTTCTATGTATGATATATGTTCCTGTGTTGGTAATTATACCTGTCCTAAACAAAATGGCATTACTTTTTGACTCACCTATGTGGAGAAATAGGGATGTGATCCACAGAGGACCAGCTTCGTTTTTATGTATGATACATGTTCCTGTACTGGTAATTATACTTGTCCTAAACAAAATGGCATTACTTTTTTACTCTCCCTCATATTTTAGCGTGAAGTGAACGCAAACTGTTTTAGCCGCAGTTTGAACTCGGCTCGCCGGTTCTGTTCTCTGTTCCGTTAACTGTAAGACCAATTGCTCCACCCATTCTCTCTTCAGAAATCAAAGAAATGAAGAAAGAAAGGAAAGAAGGAAGGAAGAAAGGAAAGAAAGAAGGATGAAAGGAAGAGGCTTGTTTGAAATTTTAAAATTTTAGGTAAAGTCTTTAAACTTTTGTTCACAGCAGAAAAAAAAAAATCATAGAAATAAAAAGTAAAAAAAAAAGAAGAAAATTTCGGTATGGAAACAAAAATGTCTCTTTAGTTCGTAGCCATTTTAATTCTTAAGGTTCGAACGGATCTGCTTTGTCACATTTATAAAATGGGGGAAAGTCTTTCAAAAAAGCGAAATTAAAATACAAAACGAAACGAAAACAAAAAAAAAAGGAATGTAATAAAAAGAGACATAAAACCGACACGAGCAAAAGGAATAGCAATGCAAAAGCGATCGATCGTTAGATTCTCTATTTGAATATAATAAACTAGAAAATTAAAACTAGACAAATTTATCCAAAAATTGTTTTTGTTGGAGGTTTTTTTTGGGGGGTGGGGGAAGGATGTTTTGTTTTTGTTTTTTGTTGTTGTTTTTGTTGGATTTTTTTGGTTTGTTTTTGTTTTATATTTTGTTTTTTGTTTTTTTGTTTTTTTGTTTTTATTTTTTAAATTTTGTTTTTGTTTTATTTTCAAAGCGAAACGCAACCTTCATTGCACAAACAGAATAGCTTTCTTCGTTTTCAAAACAACAAGGGAAAAATAAAATTGAATAAATAAATAAATAAATAAATAGATAAAAATATTTAAAAATAAAAAAAAAACAGCCGATTGGTTGAATATCCTTCACCGATTTTTCCCCATCACCCACGTCTTTCTCGAAATCAAAATAAATCCGTAAATAAAAATCACTTTCATCTTAATTTGAATTAAATCAAATTTTGTTTCTAATTCGCGCGTTGCTATTCAAATTTCGTTAAAACAAATTTTCGTTCCTTTTTATTTTTCCTTTGTCGGTTTTCAACTTTTTTTTTCAATATCGAACTGGAATGCCAACAAGAATAAACACCAGTTGCGATACTGACTGGGCGCCCCATACTCGTGGCCTTATGTCAAATCGGAGCTAGACTTTTTTTCTTTCACGGATAGACTAGCAAATAACTACTAACGAGTTCAATTCTCTCTGGTTCATCGCTTTAAAATCATAGACTGATTTGGAAGCTTCTGTTGTTAACGTGACTGCCTGTTAAACACGTTGAGAATGTGAAGGCAAATCCGGCAAGTTCAGCTCAGTGCCATTCATTAAGGATTCTCAAATTTCATTTTCTGAAAATCTTTCTGGGAATGGTAGTTCACAAACTCCATTTTGTGACAAATTTATTAATTAGGTCCAATGCATAGCTTCAAAATTAATTGTTGTTATTTTTTCAATCTATTCTTGGCTGGCTTTCAACTCATGAAAGATATAAAATTTAATCTATCTCTTATATTACTCTTTACATATCGGGTATATATATATATATATATATATATATATATATATATATATATAACAGTGCTACCCAAGGGGCTGCTCAGTCACTCAAAACCTCGCCGAGGCACGTTGCTGTTCAATCAACAATGAAGTGGCGTTAGATGGGTCAAGAGCCGCGCCACGTGTAGATTCACAGCTGTATGCTTCCAGCCCGTCAAGTCTCCACATGTCGCCCTTCGTCTATCGCCGTGGGACTTGTAAAAATATCTGCACATGTTGACATGTTGTGCGCTTGTGCGACACGCACCGTATGCCCTCCTTCCCCAATGTCCAGTATCAATGATAAGCCGAGGCAAGATGACTGAAAGGCTTTGGGGAGTGCAGGTAGATGATTTGTCAAGATCTACCACAGGTAGATGATTTGTCAAGATCTACCACATCGAAAAAATACTTAGCTTTTTTCTAAGTTTTAACTTAGTATAAGTCCACAGGTACCGTTTTCTATTAAATAGGTGACATTGATAAAGTTATAAAAGCTTAATAATGAAATAAAAGCTTAATAATGAAATAAATGCAATATATTACAAATTAAATACAATACGCCGGCATTTTCTATTCTAAAAAAATAAAAAAATAAATAACAGTGACTTAGCTTTTAAGAGAACCTTCTGTACAACACGACTATATATATATATATATATATATATATATATATATATATATATTCCTTCTTTATATATTCCTTTACATTATCTTATCCCCCCTTTTACCCAATTTATACATTTTATCAAATTATTATTTATATTTTTGCTTGAAGGCAACCACAAGTGCATGTATCGCATAAAATCGATAATTATAGAAAATAATCTTGACAAGTAAATCCCGCAAAGGATGGCTCGCTATGCAGAACACCGTACAGACTGTTTCGACTTTATTAAGTCTCTTCAGCGATGTATACTAACGACTCCCTCCGACAGGAATCGAAACCGGGACTTCACAGGCATAGTCAGAGACCATATCCGTTCGGCCGCCGGTACATAGCGAACAATCCCTGCGAAATTAACCTTGTCAATGATACTATTATT
>CM042165.1:51473197-51478197 GCA_023376005.1 Doryteuthis pealeii | reverse complement strand
TTTATACTCATGGTGAAAATCTGAGAACTGGAAGTGAGGGAAGAAGTCATAAAGAATAAAGATAAACATTTATTCATATAAAACTGACTAAATTAGTTATGCCGATTAATAGAATTATTTTAAAGTTTTATCAAATTTTGCCATAAAATATAAAAGCAGTACGAATTGCATTTTTTTAAAGATGACTTAGTTGTTCACATAATTCATGGGTAGCCTATAAATTAAGTTAGTGTAGCAAAAGTTCGGCGAAGATTGAAATAACGAGAAAATGTTAAATTACCATTACCATTTTAGCTGGTAAAGGTTATTGAGTGGATGAAGTAAGGCGTCAGAACAGAACTAAGTTAGAGTGCCGTAGAAAACCAGTGGGAGCACATATTTAAAGGATCGTTGCCCTCATAGATATCGCAATCTCACCCGCGCGGTTTTAAAAAGGCTTTTGGGGCTGGTTGTTTCAGCTTTTATAAGACAAAAAACAATGAAGTCTGGTTTTTTTATTATTAAAAAAAAAGAAGAGCCAAACAGCACAGAGAAGAGAAAATCAGCCAAAAGGAAAATGGCCACCGAACAAGAAGCAGAAAACTAAGACCATCTCATCCACTCTGCTCTCTCTCTCTCTCTCACTCTCTCTCTCTCTCTCTTAATATATATATTATATATATATATATATATATATATATATAATATATTATATAAGTTAACAATATCAACTTTTATCATAAGATCAGCTAATAAACAATTAAATAAAAAAAGTGAATAGAGATAGAAACTTAAAGGACATTTCGATCGGTGCTTTTTCAAAAGTCCTACAATGTTACTTTTGATAAATAAGTTTGTCAAGATTATTTTCTATAATATCGAATTTTATGCGATACATGCACTTGTGGTTGCCTTCAGCAAAAAATTTATAAATTAATTAATTTATTTCAACCTTGCTTCTATAAAAAAAACAACATCCAAAAATCTTATTCACTTCGCCGAAGAGCTTACGGCCGGTTTGTTTTACCTAAATAAACCGTCCACTTGCTAAGCTATGGCAAGGGGCGGTGTATAATAGTATCATTGACAAGGTTTAATTTCGCAGGGATTGTCGCCTATGTACGGCGGCCGAACGATATGGTCCTCTGACTATGCCTGTGAAGTCCCGGGTTTCCGATCTGTCGGAGGGGAGTCGTTTAGTATACATCGGGGCTGAGAGACTAATAAAAGTCGAAACAGTCTGTACGGTGTTTCGCATAGCGAGCCATCCTTTGCGGGATTTACTTGTCAAGAATTATTTTCTATAATTATCGAATTTTATGATGGATACATGGCACTTGTGGTTTGCTCAGCAAAAATATAAATAATAATGTTGATAAAATGTATAAATTGGGTAAAGGGGGGATAAGATAATGTAAGGATAATATAAAGAAGGTAATATATATATATATATATATATATATATGATATATATATATATGTCGTGTTGTACAGAAGGTTCTCTTAAAAGCTAAGTCAACGTGTTATTTATTTTTTATTTTTTTAGATAGAAAATGCGGCGTATTGTAATTTAATTTGTCGCGTAATATATTGCAATTTATTTCATTATTAAGCTTTGTATTTCATTAATTAGCTTTATAACTTATCAAATGTCCCTATTTTAATAGAAAACGTACCTGTGGACTTAATACTAAGTTAAAACTTAGAAAAACTAAGTATTTTTTCGATGTGGTAAGACTTGACAAATCATCTACCTGTGGTAGATCTTGACAAATCACTACCCTGCACTCCCAAAGCCTTTCAGTCATCTTGCCTGGCTTATCATTGATACTGGACATTGGGGAAGGAGGGCATACGGTGCGTGTCGCACAAGCGCACAACATGTCAAACATGTGCAGATATTTTACAAGTCCCACGCGATAGACGAAAGGGCGACATGTGGAGACTTGGACGGGGCTGGAGCATACCAGCTGTGAAATCTAACACGTGGCGCGCTCTTTGACCCATCTAACGCCACTTCATTGTTGATTGAACAGCAGACGTGCCTCGGCGAGGTTGAGTGACCTGAGCAGCCCTTGGGTAGCACTGTTATATATATATAGTATATATATATATATATATATATATATATACCCGATATGTAAAGAGTAATATATAGAGATAGATTAAAATTTTATATCTTTGCATGAGTTGAAAGCCAGCCAAGATAGAATTGAAAAAATAACAACAATTAATTTTGAAGCTAATGCATTGGACCTAATTAAAATTTGTCACAAAATGGAGTTTTTTGTGAATACCATTCCCAGAAAGATTTTCAGAAATGAAATTTGAGATCCTTAATTGAATGCACTGAGGCTGAACTTGCGGATTTGCCTTCACATTCTCACGTGTTTAAGCAGGCAGTCACGTAACACAGTAAGCGTTCAAATCAGTCTATGATTTTAAAAAGCGATGAACCAGAAGAGAATTGAACTGCGTTTAGTAGTTATTTGCTAGTCTATCGTGAAAAGAAAAAAGTCTAGCTCGATTTGACATAAGGCCACGAGTTGGGGCGCCGCAGTCAGTTCGCAAGCTGGTGTTATTCTGTTGGCATTCCAGGTTCGATATTGAAAAAAAAAGTTGAAAACCGACAAAGGAAAAAATAAAAGGAGCGAAAATTTGTTTTAAAGAAAATTTTGAATTAGCAACGCGCGAATTAGAACCAAAATTTGATTTAATTCAATTAAGATGAAGTGATTTTTTATTTACGGATTTATTTTGATTTCGAGAAAAGACGTGGGTGATGGGGAAAAAAATCGGTGAAGGATATTTCAACCATCGGCTGTTTTTTTTATTTTTTAAATTTTTATCTATTTATTTAATTTATTTATTATTCAATTTATTTTTCCCTTGTTGTTTGAAAACGAAAGAAAAGCTATTCTGTTTGTGCTATGAAAGGTTGCGTTCGCTTTGAAAATAAAACAAAAACAAAATTTAAAAAATAAAAACAAAAAACAAAAAAAAAACAAAATTTAAACAAACAAACCAAAAAAATCCACAAAAAACAACAAGCAAAAAACAAAAAACAAAACATCCTTCCCCACCCCCCAAGAAAAAACTCCAACAAAAACAATTTTTGGATAATATTTGTCTAGTTTTAATTTTCTAGTTTTATTATAATTCAACTGAGAATCTAACGATGCGATCGCTTTTTTGCATTGCTATTCTTTTGCTCGTGTCGGTTTTAAATGTCCTTTTTTATACATCCTTTTTTTTTTGTTTCGTTCGTTTGTATTTTAATTTCGCTTTTTTGAAAGACTTCCTCCCATTTTATAAATGTGACAAAGCAGATCGTTGCGAACCTTAAGATTAAAATGGCTACGAACTAAAGAGACATTTTTGTTTCCAATAACCGAAAATTTTCTTCTTTTTTTTTACTTTTTATTTCTATGATTTTTTTTTTCTGCTGTGAACAAAAGTTTAAAGGACTTACCTAAAAATTTTAAAATTTGCAAAAATCAAGCTCTTCCTTCATCCTTCTTTCTTTCCTTTCTTCCTTCCTCTTTCCTTTCTTCTTCATTTCTTTGATTCCTGAAAGAGAATGGGTGGAGCAATTGGTCTATACAGTTAACGGAACAGAGAACAGAACCGGCGAGGCCGAGTTCAAACTGGCGGGCTAAAACAGTTTGCCGTCACATTCACCGCTATTGCGCGGAGAGGTAAAAAGTAATGGCCATTTGTTTAGGACGTATAATTACCAGTACAGACATGTATCTCATAAAAAAGAAGCTGGTCACCTCTGTGGATCACATCCTATTTCTCCCATAGGTAGTCAAAAAGTAATGCCATTTTTGTTTAGGACGTATATTCCACACAGGAACATATATCATAACATAGAAATAAGGTGGTCCTCTGTGGATCACATCCCTTCTTCTCCACATAGGTGGGTCAAATAGTATACCGTTTTGTTTAGGACGGGTATATTACAATACAGGAACATAGTATTAATACATAAAAATGAACTGTTCTCTGTGGATCACATCCATACTTCTCCACATAGTCACCGTTTCTCTCAATAGCAATGTTCCACCTTTGAATGAGAGGATGTATCTGTGCCCCGTAAAATTCTGTTGACTGTTCTTTGAGCACTTCTGCCACTAATAGGAATTTCACTTCCTCCGTCACTGAATGTTTGCCTCTCAAAACACTCTTCATAGGGCTATCTGTTTCAATCGAACATATGGAAAATAATAAAAAAGAAGAAAAGAAGAGAGAGAGAGAGAGAGAGAGAGAGAGAGAGAGAGAGTAGAGGAGAGAGAGTTAAAATCAATATTGGAGCTATTTGGCAATAGCTCTTATGTAAACATATCAAACGTTGTAATATTAAAAATTATCATACTTTGGTATATCCACGGTCAACTAGTTATTCATTATAATTAAAGCAGCGGGGAACACCCTCTCTTATAGCCCTTGTGCCAAACGAAGTTTAGGTAGTCTTGCAGAAAAGTACGAAGCTCCGTGCGGCTTTTTCCTTGTTTTTCTAACGCGTAAATTCCAACAGAAGATTTGAGGATGTGGAGAACATTAAAAGAAATCTATGGCGAACATAATCTAAAGAGGAATTTCGACTAATGGATGGGTGCTTCGACTAATAGATAACTCCTGGAATGACATGTCTGAATGCAGGAAACCTATCTTGATGAAATTAATGTTCATTTATTTTTCCATTTCTGTCTTGGTCAAAGACAGATTTAGTCTCGATACTTTCTTGATCCGCCCGCCCCGAATATATCTGTGATTGTGAATGTGTAAATTCAAATTTTGCGTGTAAAGTTAAATGTGTATACTTGTTATCATTTGTAATTATTCGGACTATTGTCGCTCAATCTTCATTTGTTATCTGTACAACGTTTCGGTCGATGTACCCTCAGCCTACTTCGCGTATTTCCTTTCGGACTCGAGAACGTTCTCGGACTGCGGAACTTTCTTGTCGAAAATCGGAACCTTCCTGTCGTAATCGGGAGTCCATCATGGAAGCTTTG
>CM042165.1:51471474-51473097 GCA_023376005.1 Doryteuthis pealeii | reverse complement strand
AGAGAGATAAGTTTCATGTCCTTAAAGATATAATTTATTTTTTATATGTTTTGTATACAATGAAAATGAATATAGAATAATTATAGTTTCAATTAAAGCAAATTTAGGTTTTCTTTTCCTCAAATAATCTACCAAGTGTATTTATTATTGCAGAGCAAATTCTTGGCCTCTTTTTCTAGTAACTCGTAAAAATTATATTGGTTGTAAGTTCCTTCAGCCTCCCATGTTTATAACCTTGCTGATGAGACCTAATAGTTGAAATGTACATCAGGGATGACATGTTCTTGATTATTTAAGCCTTACATTTGAACATATAATGCCCGCCTAATTCATTAAATTATTAACTAATTAATTTCAATTTAGGTTATGACTTCAAAATCAAGCCACGTATCCTCCAAAAATGTCGGCTAAAACTCCATATCAAATAAATATATTGTTTGTTTACTTACTCTATGTGTGTGTGTGTGTGTGTGTGTGTGTGGTGTGTGTGTGTGTGTGTGTGTGTTCATATGCTCAGATAAGAACATTGCTATACATGTAATTATTTCATGTACATTAAATTTTATAATAACTATGTGAATATATTGTTTTTATTAGGTGTAAAGCTTAACTATTATAGCCCGTGTGCGTATATGTGTGTGCCTATGTGTGTAATAGCAACACACATATATGTGTATGAGTCAGACAAAACACCAGATCAGCAGACAACATTGCTGTTTTATTTTGACCATATGGAAGAAACTAATCTGAGTAAATGTAAGTAAAAAGCACAACTTGTATTGGTATTATTACCAATGATCAATATAAATATCGGGTAATCATAAACTTTGGTTTAGTAAATTCCTACCATAAAATTATGCTTGCGCATTATTTGAAATGAACTTAATTGTTATTAAGAACACATTTTATGATATTTTTGTGTTAAAGTATGCAGTTGAGGGACTGGGTTAGCTCAGTCGGTAGAGCGTTCGGCTAGAAACCACAAGGTTCTTAGTACCGGTCCTCGCCAACTCAGCATATGAGTAGCACAGGGATCTGTGCGGTAAAGTAAGGAGCTGATAGGAGCTCAGTCGGTATAGTTCCTAGTTCGGGTCCTCGCCAACTCAGCGTATGAGTAGCACAGGATCAAAGTAAGGAGCTGATGGTAGGTGTGGCGCTCCCCTCAGACGCTAAAATAATCTCCTTGGTCTAGCGCAAGTGAAAAGGGCTAATACCGACTTTAGGCCGCCCCGACGACTTTACTTTTACTTATGCAGTTGTATTGATTCGAACAAGGTTGTTGTTTTTATATATATATCGCACGATAATTCAAAATGTTTTATTAATAACAATTAAGTTCATTTCAGATAATGCGCAAGCATTATCTAAAATTAATTTAAATGAACTTAATTTGAATTATCGTACGATATTAAAAAAGATACAAACTTGTTCGAATCAATACAAATGCATGCTTTAACACAAACATATCATAAAATGTGTTCTTAATAACAATTAAGTTCATTTCAGATTATGCGCAAGCATAATTTTATGGTAGGAATTTACTAAACCAAAGTTTATGATTACCAAATATTGTTTGAAAAACTCAGAGAAAGGTCCTTAATCTTTAATATTTCTTATTCTTAG
>CM042165.1:51401474-51463974 GCA_023376005.1 Doryteuthis pealeii | reverse complement strand
AAGAAAAAGTTGAAGAACAGAAAAGGAAAAAAAATTGCCGAAATGGACGAGAAAAAAAAAAGAAAATGAAAATATACAAAGACATTTTGCCAAAATAAACGTAGAAAGAAAAAAAAAATGTTCCAAGAACGCCCAAAAAGAAGAAGAAAAAAGAAGATGAAAAAGAAAAAAGCAAAGAAGAAGAAATCTTCCAAGAACGTCGAAAAAGAAAAAAAAAGAATGAAAAGAATAAGAAAAGAAAAGTAAAAAGAAAAAAATTTCCAAGAACACCCAAAAAGAAGAAGAAAAAATGAAAAAGAAAACGAAAAAGAAAACTGAAAACAAATTTGGCCAAAATGAACGAAAAGAAAAAGAAAAAATGTTCCGAGAACGCAAAGAAGAAAAAATGAAAAAGAAACGAAAAAAATGAAAAAAATTTGGCCAAAATGAACGAAAAAGAAAAATGTTCCGAGAAAGCAAAGAAGAAGAAAAAATGAAAAAGAAAATGAAAAGAAAAAGAAAAAAGCAAAGAATAAGAAATCTTCCAAGAACGTCGAAAAATAAGAAGAAAATGAAAAAAAGAAAAAAGAAAAAGAAAAAATGAAAACAAATTTTGTCGAAATAGATGAAAAGAAAAGGAAATAGAAGAGAAAAAGAAAAATTTGCGGAAATGGACGAAAAAACTGAAAAAGAAATGAAAAAGAAAAAAAAATTGAAAAACAATTTTATCAAGATGAACGAAAAAGAAAAAGAAAAAGGAGAAAAAATGAAAAAGAGAAAGAAAAGGAAAAAGATAAATATCTTCCGTGAATGTCCAAAAAGAAGAAGAAAAAATTGAAAAGAAGAAGACAAAAGAAAAAGAAAATTCTTCATTCGAAAGATCGTCCATTTTTCTATTCACTCAAAAGCGAAGTTGAATTTATTTTCCGTTTGTGAAGAGAAGAAGAAGAAGAAGAAGAAGAAGAAGAAGAAGAAGAAGAAGAAGAAGAAGAAGAGAAGAAGAAGAAGAAAATTGTGGAAAGTGGGGGGTAGTTTAAATAAGGGGGTGGTGTTGGCGTTTTTGAGGTAGGTGTTAGAAGAAAGTGGTCGAATTGATTGGAGGGGAGGTGGAGGAATCGAGAGAGCAAGAGAGAGGTGGAACGAGAGGGGCAAAATGAAACCGGCCTTTCAGAGTGAGTCTAATAAACAAACATTAAGAGCAAGAGGTCAGAGGATGAGAGAGAAAGAAAAAGTTATTTGCATAATAGGGAGTTAGTCATGGCGACGCGCATCCGGTGAGAAGAAAGGAGAAGGAGGAGGAGGAGAAGAAGGGAGAAGGGGAGGAAAGGGAGATATCGAGTTGGGCAAGATGCAGTGTTCGTTTGATTTACATTCACCACCCCCACCCCAGTCCACCGTTCGTTTCCTTTCTTTCTTTTTTTTCTTTCTTTTTTTCTTCGACCTTTCTTTCGCTTTTTTATTTGCATTTTTTATTCATTTCTTTTCCTATTTTTCAACTCATTCGCTTTTTTTTATCCCTCTTTTTCTTTCTTTCTTTTATTTAGCAATTCTTTCATTCTTTCTTTTCTTTCTTTTCTTTCTTTCCTTTTTTTCTTATTACGGCTATTTAACTGCAAGGTTCGATACCAGTCCCCGACAACTCAGCGCATGTGTAGCACAGATTGGGTAATCTGATCTGTGACAAAGTCGTGTCATTCCTACAAAAAAAAACACCCAATTAATCAATTATAATTACATGAAATAAACCACTGGAAATTAAAAAAAAAAAAATGTATTATTATTATTTGGGCCGGTTTAGCTCAGTCAGTAGAACACCCGCCTAGGAATAGCATGGTTCCTGGTTCGATACCAGTCCCCGACAACTCAGCGCATGAGTAGCACAGATTGGGAAATCTGATCTGTGTGGTAGGGTGAGAAGCTGATGGTAGGCGTGGCGCTCCACCCCAGCAAAAACAATCTCCTTAGTCTAGCGCTATCTTTGAGAATCTGTGTTACGTCTCAAAGATACTTGTTTCAAAATTAACTGACATGAAAAAATGTAAAAGTTTTTAAATAGAATAACTGGAGCATTATGTCTTTTATTAATTAATATATCAACACTGAACATTTCATTAAATTTGGTTAATTCCCTGATTTTGGGTATTTTGTTTTCTTTCGGCGGGGTGACATACAATGGTGGAATTTAGTTCGTTAAGTTCGATTTAATCATTATTTATATCCTTATAGATTAAAATATACTTTTTTTAATGTTTTAAATTGATAATATTTTAAAATATTTTAAAATAATATGTAAGTAAAAGTAAAGTCGTCGGGGCGGCCTAAAGTCGGTATCAGCCAGTCAGCCTATCCCCTTTTCAATAGCGCTAGACCAAGGAGATTGTTTAGCATCTGAGGTGGAGTGCCACACCTTCCATCAGCTCCTTACTTTACCGCATAGATCCCTGTGCTACTCATACGCTGAGTTGGCGGGGACCGGTATCGAAGTAGGAACCTTGTGGTTTCTAGCCGAACGCTCTACTGACTGAGCTAACCCGGCCCCATTAACAATATGCAATTATTGAAATCATTTAATTATGATATTATGATATTATTATTTGATATTATTGACTAAAATGTAAATATGATTATTCTTTTTTTATTATATGATTATTCTTTTTATTTATTATTATTTATTATAATATAAATATGATTATTGATATTATAAATATTATTATGTCTTATTATAATATTATTTCATCATCATCATGTCGCACAATTAGCACGGATATCCATGACAATCTTTAGCCAACCTTCCCTATCATTCATTGCCCCGGGAGGTCCTCTGCGCAGCATCCACTATCCGCGCAGAGTTGGTCAATATATGTCCTTGCTGTGCGGCCCACATTAGGATGTCCACAGGAGAACGTCTCTTATGAGTTCGTTCTTACTCCTCCAGCAGTGTCCAGCATGTCTTGCCCGTCTCACTCGGATGGTTTGTGAGATTAGGGGCAGATTAAATAATTATAATATTTAATTATCTAAATAATATTTCATAATAATATTTTTATATATATATATATTTTTAATATTTCATTTTTTTTTAAATATGATCTGAAAAAAATATAGTCTTAAAAAAATAGCGGAATATGGCCAGGAATGTTTTATGTATGGAAGCTTAAAAGGGTAATAATCAGTTTTGAGTCTTTTTTCTTTTTTTTCTTTTGTGTGTGTGTGTGTGTGTGTGTGTGTGTGTGTGTGTGTGTGTGTGTGTGTGTTTTGTCCCTTAAACGGTATATGGTCTGAATCAAACTAAAAACAAAGGATAAATATATCTTGAAACAAAAAAAAAAAAAGTAAAAAGAAGAAAAAAAGCTTGAAGGTTTGTACAAACAAATGGACACAGACAATTATTTTGTGTCTGAAGAAAAAAAGTCTAGCATTTAATAATCGAAATGATTATTCCCCCTAAACGGCATATCTATAACACTTACAGGCATACAAATAGATAAATAAAACAATATATATATATATATAATATATATATATATATATATATATATATATATATTATGTATGTATGTGTGTGTGTGTGTGTGTGTGTGTGTGCGTGTGTGTGTGTAATATAATAAAATGAAGAATGAATGAGAAAAGTATTAGCATATGAAGGTGCTCAATGTCAAAATAGCAGAGCAGTTTAAAATCAGAGATTAAATATTATGGATTTAATATCCTGTAACTATATTTTGACCGATTAATGATTGCAAGTTCGCATGAAACTGTAGTAATGGGATATCAAATTCATAATATTTAATATATATATATATATATATATATATATATATATATATATATAAAGCACGCGTAAAAGCATATGCATGTTGTAAAATAAATTGTTTTTGTTTTTTTTCCTTAAAAAGAAAAGTAAGGGTACCCTAGTTAGATTTAAAATCAGAAATGATTTTCTTTTTTTCGCTCAATGCTCCTCAGAGAAAAAAATTCATTGAAAGATGGTAATGTAGTTTAGTTTTTTGTTGTAGACAAAGGCACTTCAAGCCTCAACTTATCAAACGGGGGGCACTCGTAATTTTCGAACCCCCCCCCTTGTGTGTTGTAAGTTTCGTAATTTTACGAATTCTCTTGTCTTATTGAGAGAAAAAAAAATTCCCTTTTTCTCATTGCTTTCTGGCTTTTCCGTTGTCTACAACAAAAAACTAAACTACATTACCATCTTTCAATGAAATTTTTTCTCTGAGGAGCATTGAGCGAAAAAAAGAAAATCATTTCTGATTTTAAATCTAACTAGGGTACCCTTACTTTTCTTTTTAAGAAAAAAAAACAAAAACAATTTATTTTACAACATGCATATGCTTTTACGCGTCCTTTTTAAATTCTGTACTGTAAATAAACTTTTCATATATATATATATATATATATATATATATATATATATATATATATATATATTATTGTTATTACTATTATTATTTATTTATTTATTCGGTTGAGACGATTTCTGACAAACAGAAAATAAAGGGTTACGTTTTATCTCTCCCTTTTTTTTTTTGTTTTTTGACAGGCCCCAGAAAACAAATTTGTTTACTGTTGTTTGTCATGAAAATTGTGTTCTTATATGAGCGTATGAGAAGACTTAATTCTGGTGATAAATTCCCTTCATTAGTAAAATCTGTCTGAAGAGGCTAGATTCATCTAGACTTTCTGACCGAAATAAACATTATAATAATTGACGGTTTGTCAAGTTTTTCTTTCTTCGAAAGTTAAATATTGCTCTGTATATAATTGATTTATTGGCTATTATACATTGAGTTCTCTTATAGGAGTTATAAAAATCATAGTATGAATATATATATGTTTGCACCTACAAGAGCATACAGTATGGTTGTACAGTGAAATTTGGATGATCCCAAACTTACCAGTCATTCGAATTATCTTACACACACACACACACACACACACACACATATATATATATATATATATATATATATATATATATATATATATATATATATATATATATATATATATATATATATATATATATATATATATAAGGAAGAATTATGAAAGTGTAATAGTATATGAAAATGAAAGAAAAGTATGTTTCATCGAAAGATGATATTTATTTAGCTGGCACTACGGCGTTTCAAACCATCGTTGGGGCCATCATTTGTGTAAACAGAAACTGTTTATAAACAGAACTTTGTGAGCCAACAGTAGCCACCACACATTAAGAATAAAGGCTCGCAAACTTCTGTTTATCAACAGTTTCTTTTTACATAAATAATGGCCTTGACGATGGTTTGCTGAACAAACCGAAACGCTGTAACGTCAGCTATAGAAATAACATCTTTCGATGCAACTTGCTTTTTTGTTTTTATACTTATATATATATATATATATATATATATATATATATATATATATATATTATATATGTGTGTTGTGTGTGTGTGTGTGTGTGTGTGTGTGTGTGTGTGTGTGTGTGAAAATGGAATGAATCCGACAAATATGTTGAAGAAAATGGTTGAAAGAGAAAATTATATCCGATGTTAATGATGAAAATTATTGTTTCAGATGACTTACCCGTTGTGTTAGAATTAATAATGTAAATGATACTGGACTTATGAGATATTAATAATAATTGTAGTTTGTCGGTTAGGGCAGTGAAGTCGCCTGGTGTAATTTTTTTTTTTTTAAGTTAAAGGATTTTTATTGAAAGATGGTTTGTACATTGAAAAATATTTAGAAAATCATCAAATGGTTTTGTAATTAGTATTATTTGTATTATTCGGACTATCGTCCTCATCTTCATTATTATCTGTACAACCTTTCAGCCAATGTGTCCTCCGGCCTTCTTCAGGTATTTCTTGTCGGACTCGGGAAGTTTCTCGGACTCGGGAACCATCTCGGACTCGGGAGCCTTCTTTTCAAACTCGGAACCTTCTTGTCGTAATCGGAGCCTTCTTGTCGTAATCGGGAGCCATCACGAAACTTTGAACTTAACCCTTTATTCAGTCCACGGGAGGAATAATAATTAACACCCCCAAATATGGTTAGCGGAATGAGAACAGGATACCATCCCGAGTCCTAATTATCAAACCTCATCTCAAAAAATTCAGAGAAATAGTTTTGTAATATTCTAACTAAAGAGAAATTGGATAATTCTTAAAATGTGGCAAGTTGTTGGCAAATTGAATTTTTGTCGCATTGCATTCAAACTGATGATCGACAGTGACACAATGATGTGCGAATTAATAATGTAAATAATACTGAATTCAGGAGATAAGTGTTTCGATCTCGTTTTGTTAACATATATGGAATATTTGGACCATATGACCTTCTCGATTAAGAAAGGACATGTTTTTCATTTACACCGTCAATATCCGGTTGTTTTAACAGACTATTTTTAGATTGTTTTAAATTATAAAACTAACCCTTAATTCTAACCCTAACCCTAACACTAACCCTTAACCCTAACCCCTAACAAACAACCGGACATTGACGGTGTAAATGAAAAACATGTCCTTTCTTAATTGAGATTAAAAAGGAGTGCTTTAAGGTCATATGGTCCGAATATTTATTCAAAAAATTATTTTAGGTAAAATAAAGTTGATAAAATAACGGGCATGCGAAATTTTGATAATCATCAGGTCAGATAAGTATATATATATATATATTTACCAACCCCTCTGCACGAGCACGATGTGACACAAGGTCAATTTCTTATGCGGAGTTTAACAGATTTTCTTTTCCTAGACAGGTTACCTAGCCATAGTTAAAGAGCCCAGTCTGCCCTGCACATAGCTGAAGGGAGAATTGGATTAATACCTTTCCCAGGGGTATTAGCGACATGTGAAATCAAACAGCTTCGTCCAGGAATTGAACTCGGTTCAACGAGTCCATTCCCTATGACTCTAACCACGCGCCTCCATAGGTCAGATAGGTATAAGTGTCGTTGACTTCTGCTTATCAATAGGGACGCATGGTGAGAGACAGGGTCATGGGAATCCGTGCTGTCAGCATGACTTGATGATGCAGATAATAATGATGACGATATACAAGGTGTGTCAAAAAAGGTATCGAGATTTTCGGTACTTTTATGACACACCTTGTATTCTGAAAAAAAAATTAACGTTCCATTCATTGTTCATTTCTATCTTGGTAAATACAGCTTCAATCTCGATACTTTTATAACACACCTTGTATTCTGAAAATGGCGACCCGTGATACTTAAGGACGGAATCCTGGTGTGTAAGCAGGCCATGACATGCAACACTTCACTTAGGCCCTTACTTAGGCTAGACGGGAGCCCCCTCCGATCAATCGGCTGGTCACATCAAGCCCTAGCACCTATATGATTGTCCCAACCCTATTGCCTTTATGGCAAGTCCCAACCTTTTTTATTATATATGTGCTAGCAGGTGGTAGCTGAGGGTCTGCATGTCCTGGGAATGATGTTAAATATCTGATGGTGAGGTTCCAGTTCTGGAGGTCTGGGGAATGTGATGCACCCCTTCATAATCATTGCTCCCAGGTCCACTCTGACCTGGAGTGGGAATACCTGTGAGGGTCTCATCTATGGGTTAAATAGAAAAGTGTGTTTATAAAATAATTAAGTATCCATTAAGAATGAATTTATTTCAAAACTTTGTCGGCATTAAATGACCCACCGAGATTGATATGCCGTAAAACAAACCAAAACCAAACCAAAGGTAGAACAACCCTGCTGAGACTTTAGAATACACCGACTGCACCTCTACAGAGAGGTAAGAACCCTCCAATGGGGCCACCTGTTGGTCGTTAGTGACAACCCGTGATGCTTAAGGATGGAATCCTAGTGGCTTTGGCTCTTACTTAGGCTTGACGGGCAGTTGAAGTGGTCCCTCCGATCAATCGGTTGGTCATGTTAAGCCCTATCACCTATATGATAGTCCCTATTTTACTTATGGCAAACCCCGACCCTTTTCTATCATATATATGCTAGAAGGTATTGGCTGAGGGTCTTAGTGTCCATGGTACAACGTTAAACTCACTGGGGAATGTGGAGTACCCTTCATCAGCATTACTCCCAGGCCCACTCTGATCCTGAGGGGTAGTATTTTTTTAGAGTCCTATCTATGGGTTAAATAGAAAAAAGGAATTTAAAAGTGTGTTTAAAAAAAACAGTTTTAAAAAAATTGAGTACCCGTCAAGAATGGATAAAATAATATGTCTTCGACATAAAATGACCCAATAAGGGTTGACATGCCGTAAAACCAACCAACCAACCAACCAACCAACCAGTATTAAAGAAACTTTGTTGGACCATAAATAAAGATTGAGGAATATAAGCAAACAATCCCCTGAATTGTGCAGGGGATTTGTGTTGGAATTATTTTGGCATATAAGGTGTGCTCCAATTCGCCACCTGGATTTATAGACTAGCCGTAGTCACGTGGTTTATTCCTTCGCCAACCACCAGCCATACTGCGTGTCTGATACACTACTTAAACACTGATACTGGCCATAGTTCTACTAGCACTCATCGAGGAGGGACTTACAATAATCAGAACTCTTTACTAAGAGAACCAAAGGATTCTTTATCAGTGGATTACCAAGGAACCAATTCCACTGGACAAGCGCCCTTGCTTAAAGCCTACAGGATGGCCCATAAGATTGTAACAATTTGTTAAAACAAAAAAGAAAAAAATTTCCGTATTGTTCAGAACTGTTGAAGGGTTTATTATAATAGATTTTAATATCAGTAGTTTTGAAACTGAACGCTACTAACGACAATAGAATGCTAAGATTTTTTTCATTTTTCTTTCCATATCTAAAATTGAATATTATTCAGAGGATTCATCATTACATTTTGACAATGCCCTGATGATGATTTCATATTAAAAACCGAAACTTTTAACGTTGGCTAATACTTCCGACTATAATAAAATCATCGTCTGAATAACTTGTTTTTTATAGGACCGGTTTAGCTCAGTCGGTAGAGTGTTCGAGTGACTCAGCGTATGAGTAGCACAGGGATCTGTGCGGTAAAGTGACGAGATGATGGTAGGTGTGGTGTTCCGCCTCAGACGCTAAAATAATCTCCTTGTTCTAGCGCTAGTGAAAAGGGGATAGACTCCCTCGCTATCTGACTGATACCGACATTAGGCCGACCCGACGACTTTAATTTTACTTTACATACCGCCAGGCAGAAAGTTACAGACTGCCTATTAAGGGCATTGGGCTCCTCCTCAGACCACCTACCCAACCTAGCCCAAACCCAGAAAGCACAGTGGAGAACTGTATCCCCTTTTACCCCCAATCCCCACCACAATGTCTAATTCCCCACACCCCGGTAACAAGTGAGTCTGCATGTTTACGAATTATTCCGAGAGAGTTTTGACGCATTGGTCACGTCAGCGATTTCATTATCTCTGAAATCTCAAAACTGGCCATTAGTGATAGTGGTCAACCGGGCAAAATTTTCGCTGACCATCGGCTAACGTCATTAGCCGAGACGAGACAGAACGAAAATTGCACGTAAATGACGAGAGGCTGATTCGAAAGAGAGGCTCAGACAAAAAGGCGGGAAAGAGAGCAAAATGTCTGGCGTTGTCCCATTGGCGCGTAATACCAGAACGTGTCGGAAAGGCTTCGAAGGGTTCGATGTTTTATTAGAGATCTAACCAAGCAAGACCTTAGACGTTCAATTAAAATATTTTCCTTCCCCGGGATATACAAAACAGTTTGGGGGTTAGGGGTGGGTGGGGACCACTTAAAAGAAAAATACTTATAAATATTGACGGTTTGTATAAGTTATTGGCTGTTTCTTTTTATCTAGCAGAAACTTTTTAGTTTTAACCAAGTTCAATTCCCATTCACCTTCAAATGAATTAATCAATATATATATATATATATATATATATATATATATATGATTCCAAATGATTAAAAAAATATTCTTTTTTCGAACATTTTAAAATTCTGTTTTGTTTCCAACGGTTTTTTGTCTCTACTCAAAAAATAAAAAATTCACTCTGATGAAGGTCGTAAAAAATCCCTCTGTGTACGGAATATTTTTACATTTTTCCTATTATTATTATTATTATCATCTCAAATTCATCTGATTATTTTAATAATAATAATAGCGTAAATCCGTATACATTTTGATAAACTGACCGAAACACATGAGTAAGTGATATCGATTAAAAGTGATATCGATAAAATTCATTTTTATCCATCTACATTTCTTTTCTTTACTCATTTTATATATATATATATATATATATATATATAATATAGAGAGAGAGAGAGAGAGAGAGAGAGAGAGAGCTCTTAAGTAAACATTTTAAACGTTGTAATAATCAAATTATCATACTATGGTATATTCACAGGTTCTACTAATCTATATATCAATATTCGCGTTCCTTAATTGCACGACCGTTGCATATTGCAACACCCCCTGATTAAAAATGAGACCGTGCAAATCGTGCAAGACGAAACGCAAAAATATAAATCCTGATTATCTGGTTTTGCTTATCTGCTGATTTCTTATTTCTTATGAGTGTCGTCACCTCAGCTAAATAATGGATCATTCCGTTTTTATCATAAAGAAAGAAAGGGAAGAAAAAGGATACACTACACACAAAAAAATAATAGAAAGAAACAAAGAAACAAAGAAAGAAAAAAAGATGGTGAGTAAGGGAAAGATAGGGAGCAGGTGCGGAAGCGATAATGCTAATCTGTTTCAATTGAACATAAGGAAAAGAGGAAAACAGGGAAAGAAAGAAAAAAAAGAGCGAGGGAGAGAAAGTTAAATCAAGATTATTATACTTTTTACATATTGAAGTATTTGTGACGCCGGCAGCAAGGATATCCATGACAATCTCTTACTAACCCTCTCTATCATTCATTGCTCTCGGGAGATCCTCTGCGCGGCATCCAGTATCCACGCAGAGCTGGTCAATGTATGCCTTTGCTGGACGGTCTACACTGGCGTGCCTATTTGCTGTCTTCCATTAAAGAAAGTCATTTATGAGTTCATCGTTTCTTCACCAGCAGTGTCCGGTGTGTCTTGTTCGCCTTAAACGGATGCTTTATGTGATATGTGGCAGGTGGCCGTACAGTTGTTTTTTCGTGGGGTGTTGTTTCCACGTCTTGTTTAAGATTGCACGCAGCATTCTTGTGCAGCTACCGTCTAGTTTATTCTCCAGTCGCTTCGTTAGGGTACAGGTGGTGCAGTCGTACAGTAGCACTGAGTTCTTAAGTAAACATATCAAATGTTGTAATTAAATTATCATACTGTGGTATATCCGCAGGTCCTGTTAGTTAGCATTGTTATGATAAACGTTGTTTTTAGTAAATATAATACACATTGAAAAGTTACTAAATAGTAAGGAAGTTATGTATTAAAACGGACTTTATTTTGTTTCAGATCAGTACTTCTCAAAGATATTCACTTGATGTACTCATTAATTTCCATTCACCCCAAATAAATTAATTGAATATCTAAATATAATGGAGATTCAGTGTCTATAAACGAAACTACGTCACCACTTACGCCACAATACCCTCAAGAATTGCGTAAGTTTATCAATGAGTATGTAATTCTTTTATTCAATACATAGAATAAAGAACCCTGTATTATATACTATTTCTAGAAAAAATTTTTAGATGAGGCTTTATAATTAGTATTATTAACACAGCTTAACACCTGTACCCCAGCTATAGTAAAAGTAAAGTCGTCGGGGCGGCCTAAAGTCGGTATGAGCCATACAGCGAGGGAGTCTATCCCCTTTTCAATAGCGCTAGACCAAGGAGATTGTTTTTAGCGTCTGAGGTGGAGCGCCACACCTACTATCAGCTCCTTACTTTACCGCACAGATCCTTGTGCTACTCATATGCTGAGTTGGCGAGGGCCGGTATCGAACTAGGAACCTTATGGTTTCTAGCCGAACGCTCTACCGACTGAGCTAACCCGGCCCTTACCCCAGCTATAGTTAGCGGAATTAGAACAGGATACTGAACTGAATAAAGGGTTAGGTTCAAAGTTCCGTGATGGCCCCTATTACAATAAGAAGGTTCCCGATTACGACAAAAAAAGGTTCCCTAGTCCGAAAAGAAGGTTCCCGAGTCCGACAACAAATACCTGACGAAGGCCGAGGGGTACATCGGCCCTTTGTACAGATAATAATGAAGATGAGGACAATAGTCCGAATAATCCAAATAATCCTGTATTATATATACTCAGAAATTAAGTATGCAACGTTGAACGATCTACATTGTTTGTTAAAACTAATTTTAAAAATACATGTCCGGTTTTATACATTTATATAAAGTTTTTTTTTTGTTTTTTGTTTTAATATATATCTAAAGTTATCTAACTTTTGGGAGAAAATTATTTACAATCAAGAAATAGTCACATAAAGTTCTTCTACATTTTATATTTCATTATACGGTTTAAAAAACGTTCTGTTTTGATTATCGTCTGTCATAAAATTTTGTTTTACGACAGATGATAATCAAAACAATGTTTTGACGCCCCCAAAAGAAAAACCTTAAATATTTGAATTAATTTGAATTTAACTGTTAGAAACTTGATTTTATTAGAAAGAAAACATATTCATTTGAATTTTAGCAGCAAAACTATTTTTATGTCAATTTTCAAAAAAAGTATGATATTTCATAAATCTGTTTACATTTTTTTTACGAAAGAGCGTTTCAAAAATTAATTTTTACACTGCCCGGAGGTCAGTTTTTGTTTTTTTTTTTTTTTTGTTTTTAGTTTTTTTTTGGGGGGTGAATTTTAAAAAATAGGTATGGCTAGAATTTCACGTGTTTTATTCTCCTTCCCATTGATTAAAATTCAACAAAACTCAGAATAAATGAATGAAACTTAACGTTATTTTTGTTGTATTATGGGAGCTACACAAGTAATTATTTATTAAACACAGTTTTGTTAAAACCAGTATGCAAATTATTCACATCATATCTTATGTAAATGTTATTTCTAAGTGATATATAAGACACATTTCGGGATTTTAAATGTACTAATAACATGGGCTGTTTTGAGGCAAATCTAACTCAGATTTTCATAGAGACATCATTAATAAATAAGATTTATTCTATGTATCAATGATTTTGACTATAAATGAAATACTCATTGATAAACTTACGCAGTTCCTAAGGGTATTGTGACATTGTCTTGAACAAATCTTGGAAGCAGCATCCTACAAGAAAACAACTGTACGGCCACCTGTCTCCTGTTACACGAATCCAAATGAGAAGAACAAGATACGCTGGACACTGTTGGAGAAGCAAGGACGAACTCATAAGTGACGTTTTCCTATGGACACTTACATATGGACACAGTGTTGGGCGACAAGCAAAAACCTACATCAACCAACACTGTGCGGATTCTGGACGCCGAACGGAAAACCTGTCAGGGGCGATGACTGATAGAGGGAAAAACCGCCCTTTTGGCTGGAGCTGTAGAATACATCGACTGCACCTCTGCTAAGGGGTAACCCCCCCACACACACACACACACAAAATGCACTAACAATCCTCGTTTTCTAAGGCTAAATTTTGCGAAAACGAGGAATTTTAGTGCATTTTAGTAGACGATCTTTGATGCTATTTCCTCAAACAATGTTGCAAGTAAAAGATCTCATTTTTGGTATCAGTATTCAGTATACTAACACACAACTTTCGCTTAGATGGATAATTTGATATTTTTTAAAAGTGAAAAATCGACCTACCCTAATGTCCGGGAATATAATAAGTAGGTCACCCAGCTTGATGAGAGAGGCTGTTCCCCTAGGCAGCACTCCTCCATTGCAGTTATAAGGGGTAGGGGTAACGGGGCAATCCCAATTGCTTCAGGCGCCCCTGAAGAGGAATGACGGAAGAGCTGAATAATCTCTGCCCCCCCCCCGTCATATGTCCGCGTGAGGGGGGGGTCAGCTTTAAACTTGACATCGTGTCGCGTGCTGCACTTAAAGGGGGGGTAAATAGTGTCATAAATGCTGGGGATGTTGTATATGCAGAATTTAGTCGTATTATTCACCTACGGAAGACCAGCATTTGGAGGTTGGTTAGATAATACAAATTTGCAATGAACGATTACCCTTATTCCATTATAACGACGGATCTTTTGGATGACCCCCCCCCCCTCCTCTTCTTTTTTTTTTTTGGGGGGGGGGCAAGACACTATTTCATTATTGTTGATATCCTTAGGATTTTCCTGTTTCTTTTTATTTAACGCCTGACATTTATCTGTTCTCGCACAAAAAAACAACAACCACAATTTCCGATGAGGCGCGAACACACGTCCTATGCCACATGGAGACCGAAGAATAGATTACCATTGTTGTTGTTGTTGTTGTTGTGGTTGTGGTGGTGGTGGTGGTGGTGATGGTGGTGGTGATGATGGTGGTGGTGGTGGTGGATATTCGGAGTCTGTCTTTAACCGAAACTATATCACTACTTACATCACAAGACCAAAGAATAGATTAGTTGTCCATATATATATATATATATATATATATATATATATATATATATATATATATATGAAAAGGGAATGACTTACCGGTGAAATTGGTCTCAGTGTTTAGTTGATACAAGTTTTACCATGATAAGTCAGCGTTATAACAAATATAAAGTATCAATACGTAAGTAGACGAATTTATTATTATAGTATGTACAGAAATAACCTACTCTAGTTTCACCATAAGGATATTCAGGGTTAAATCCACTGAATTAGTCAAGATATTGATTAATCAATTAAACAATGTACCAGCGTTCATTCACAGCGAATCTGTTTTTAACGGTCATAACTACAGCACAAACCCCTGCAGTTAGCTGTAATTAATCAATATCTTGATTAACTCAGTGGATTTAACCCTGAAGATCATTATGGTGAAACTCGAGTAGGTTATTTCTGTACATACTATAATATATATATAATTATTATTATTATTATTATTATTATTATTGAGATTCGGTGCTTCTCTGTCTGTAACCGAAAGTACATCACTTCTTATATCACAATACCCTCAGTAATTGCATTAATCAATCAGTATTTAATTTATCGTCAAAAGCATTGATATTACTACATAGATTAAATCTTATTTATTACCGATGTTTCTATGAAAATATAAGTTAGATTTGCTTCAACTTGCCAGTAAAAAATAAAATAGCTGGAACATTTATAAAATTGGTCGATAAACACTTTTCTGGGTCTCCCTGGCTGAAAAAAGCTATTTAATAAAAATAATCTAAAAGTGAGCTACAGTTGCACGAGCAATATAAGTAAAATAATCAACAATCATAAGAAATTGTTAGAAAAAGATCAAAACAAAAATAAAAAGGAACCAACGTGTAATTGCAGATCCCAAATCTGCCCTATACAAGGAAAATGTTTAATAACTGATGTGGTATATGAGGCAGTGGTTAAATCACCAACCACTAAGAAAATTAAGACATATGTAGGGGCGACGCAGCAATCTATTTGGTGTAATGGTTAGCAAGCTGGATTAGCAGACCATTGTTAGTGAGTTCGATTCTCACTGGGCGCCCCACATTAAATTTACTTTGTGTCGCATCCTGATTTGTGCGAAGTGGTTGGATAAATAGACATTAGCATTTAGTTCACTAAATTACGCAGTTTTTCATCCGATTAGGTTGCAGAAAAAGATGTGTAGGAAGACTGTATAGCGCCAATCTCTCAGTTAAAAAATCAGAGAATAGAGATAACGGTAAAAAGTCTGGCCTTGTGCTATATCTAAGCAAAGCTTAGTAAATAACTATAAAGCATGGGATATCGCAGCATAGGCTATCATTTTAGGGATAGAAAATACGGAGAAGTAACCACACTTGCAAAATATGTGTGGGAGTTAAAGGAAAAGTATGGTAGAGATCCAGGGGTGGAGTGGAGAATCATAAAAAGGCCACCTTCACATAAAGGAAACGAAAACCCTTGTATGCTGTGCTTACAAGAAACTAAAAATAGCGAAATGCAGAGACCCAGAGATGATCTTGAACTCGCGATCAGAGTTGATAAACAAGTGTAGGCATTTGAACAAACATAAACTGTGACTGGTAGGTTCTGGCATTACGTAGGGTGGGAGGCACACCTACGTACTTAAGAATGGCTACAACCCGGATACAAATAAAAGTAGATGGCTGGAATAAGAAATAATTCCCTGAAGAATTTCTACGGCAAGAAACTGCAGTCGGAATATTTTATAACATTCGCTTTTAAAACCGTATATATATAGGCGTGAAACGCCGAAAGACGTGTCTGTGGATGACTTATTAATATATACTCCCATAAATTTGGTAATGAGCTCTCTAATTGGTAATTTAAATTAACTCTCACTACTAAGCAAATAAGCAATGATCATTTCTCCGGAAATTTGATCCCGTAAAATACATAAACATTCCTATGTACTTAATAGTTTAAAAACACCAGTCCCCGCATCAGCTGTTAGTGGGCGAGGGGATAAGATATCGAACTACCATGCGGTCAGTGTGAGTTCGACCCTACCCAAGGATAGTTGTGTCTAGCCACACTGAAGAGGCGTGAAACGCCGCCGAAACACGTATCTGTGGATGACTTATATACATATATATATATATATATATATATGTATATATAGTGGTACCTTCATTTACAAGTGTCCCAAATATTTCGATAGATTTTTTGCTTTGTGTTCAGAGTTAAAAATTTGAGATACGAGCGAACTTCAGATACGCTTATGTTAATAAGTTTACTAAAAACATTTGCAGTACATAATTAATTGCATTCTATTTTATTGTTTTAATAATAATAATAATAATAATAATAATAATAATAATAATAATAATAATATCCTTTCAGCTAGTATATTAGGTCTGAGACCTGTCAGCTGTTCCTTATAAACATTTATCTTAATTCCACAGAATATTTATAATCTTTCCACAGATTATCTAACCTTTCCTTAAAGGAGTTTAGCGATGGGGCATTCACTATTGATGATGGTAGTTTATTCCATGTATTCACCACTCTGTTACTAAAATAATTTTGTCATGCATTTGCTTTACAAAATTTTTTAAAGAGTTTTAATTTATGACCCCTAGTATTGATATTTTGAGCAATGTTTAGTAGATCAAAGTTCGTTGAATAAAATCCATATGTATATTTGTAGACTTCAATCATATCCCCTCTTGTTCGTCGATAAACCAAACTTGGTAAGTCAATCTTCCTAAGTCTTTCTTCATACGAAAGGTTTTTTTAAATCGTTCACTAATTTAGTAGCTTTTATACAATACAATGCTATTCTTTCTTATTTAAAAGAAAAATTAATAAAAAAAGACGATTTTTTGTTGTTTTTGTGTTTTTATGTGATTAATAGCATTTCAGTTTATTTCAATGGGGAAAATTGATTTGATATACGAGGAAATTGAGTCATGTGCGGAACGAATTAAACTCGTAAGTCAAGGTTAACAGGTTTGAATTCAGTTTTCCTTCTCTAAGGTTTGCGCATGTCCGCTTTTCCTAACGAATTTAAATTTAACGACAGTTTAATCAATCATGCTTACTCCCTGCTTAGAAATAAACTCGGTAGCAAAAATAAACTTACTCTCTCCAATGAGAATTCCATCAATCATGCTTACCCCCTCTGCTTCTTTTTTCTTTCTTTTTTTTTTTTTTTTTTCAGATTCAATGACACAGGGTTTAAAAAATAAAACGGTGTTCTGTAGTTAAATTTGTTATTTTGAAATAAAAACATTTATTGATATTAATTCATAATATAATCTTATCAATATCAATTAATGATATTTTATTATACGGTAAAAAACAAAGTTCCGTTTTGATTGTCGTCTGTTGTAAAATTGAACAAAATTTTTTTTTTCATTTGACGGCCCCAAAAGAAAACCTTGAATTTTTGAATAAATTTGAATTTAACAGTTCGAAATTTGATTTTATTAGACAAAAACATATCTATTTGAATTTTAACAGCAAAACTGTTTTTTATGTCTATTATCAAAAAATAAAGGTGACACATTTTTTTATAAACATTTTGTTTGGTTTGGATTGATTTCTTTCTTTTCCCTAATTAGCCATGTCCAGCTCTTCTCATCTGAAATCTCTCCAATTTATCGCTCGAAGTATCCATATAGTTGTTTTTCTTTCTATTTCCGCTTTCTTGTTTTTTGTTGTTTTTCTGTTTGTCCATGTGTTGCCATTACTGTTATTAGCTCCGGTAATTAATCTTTCTTTGCTCTTTTTAGTGTATTCTTCGGGTCTACGAATTGTTGCATCTACGCAATCAACAATGTTGGTAAGACCCCCCACCCTTCTTTCCTCAACACATATAATATATCTATGTTATCTTTATGCATTGTCAACAATTTCCTTGTCATTTGGTCCATCTGCCGGAGTTCCTCCCAAGTTATTTTTTTAGAATGGTCCAGAGTATCTTACAAGGGAGACAACTCTTTGTTTGTTTGATAGTGTCCGCTTCCAATATTACCTTTCATTTTCACTCTGTGATCCGTCAGGACGGCAAAATCCACGAGATGACAAGTTCTCTTCTTCTTGTTAATTAACACTAGATCTGGTCTTCTAGCTGGGACTAGGTGATCCATCAGTATCTCAAAATCTATTATTATTATTATTATAAGGGCTTACTACAAAATCCACGAGATGACAAGTTGTCTTCTTCTTGTTAATTAACACTAGGTCTCATCTTGATACAACTCTCTATCACATTTTTCTTTCTTTCTTTCTTTCCTTCTTTTCATCTTTTCATTATGTTTCATTAAAACAGATTAGCTTCCGTGCGCTCACCCGCTGTCTTTTTATTTCCCCTACTCTCTTTCTTTCTTTCTTTTTTATTTTTTCTGTGTAGCATGTCCTTTTTCTTCTCTTTGTTTCTTTATGATAAAAAACACAATGGTCCATTATGATGGTTAAATGATGATTGTTATACTTTTTACATATTGAATTATTATGCAATAGTTCTTAAGTAAACATATCAAATGTGATAATTAAATCATACTGTGGTATATCCATTATTTATCTGAGGCGACGTCACTCATAAGAGATAAGAATTTGGTGGATAAGCAACACCAGATAATTAGGATTTACATTTTTGCATTTCATCTTGGACGATTTGGACGGTCTCATTTTTAACCAGTAGGTGTTGCAACATGATAACGGTCATACTTTTGAGGAATAAGAGCAATGATATATAGATTGCAGAACGGGCCCTTTCAAACTGACAAAACTATTATTCATTTATAGTTTAAAATTTAATTTTTCTTAAATTTTTAAAAAGACAAATACTCATTGGATAAGCCCCCCCCTGCCCTGATAAATAAGACCAGATAATCAGGATTTACACTTTTGCATTTCATCTTGGACGATTTGGACGATCTCATTTTTAACCAGAGTGTGTTGCAAGATGATAACGGGCGAACAATTAAGGAACACGACTATTATTTAGTTTATCACGTCTGCCGTAGCTGATGGTTCACTGGAGGCTGAGTGACAGCAAGTCTCCTCGGGTCTCCAGGACTCTTCTGAGTATTCTAGACGATCCCAACAGTGCTGTCGTTTGGATGGTCTCGATTCTTCCTCTGATTTCCAGTTCACCCAAATTCTTTTCCAGAGCTTTGGGTATTGTTCCAAGAGCACCAATTACAATTGGTACGACCTTCACCTTCATGTTCCACAGATTCCTCAGTTCTCTGGCAAGGTCTAAGTATTTGTCTATCTTTTCGCTTTCTTTCATTTTCACTCGGTGGTCGGCTGGGACGGCAAAATCCACGAGATCACAAGTTCTCTTTTTCTTGTCAATTATATTATTATTATTATTATTATTATTATTATGAATAGTAGTAGTAGTAGTAGTAGTAGTAGTAGTAGTAGTCGTCGTCGTCTTTGCAGCCTTTCATTCTTTTCTCTTGTAGTTTTTTTATTATTATTATTAACAGAAGAAACAATAGGACAAGCCGTGGAATAAAAAAAAAAGATCGTACAAAGGAAGTAGTGTCATTAACAAGAAAGGGTGGCAAGGCGTCGTTCGCTACAGGGGTTCGAGCCGAGTAGGCGGAGTTGGGAGGAGGTGAAGAAGATAAAATAACAAGCCGAAAAACAAGTGGGAGTAAGTTGGGGGGCGGGCGACGGAACCGCCTCGATCTTTTCAACTCTTGTTATGTTGTAAAGCTCACCCGTTGGTTTTCTTGTAAAGAATACGGTTATTATAAGATTATAATGACAAAGAATTAGGGGGGGTCGGGAGGAGAGGGGGATGGGGGTTGAGGGAGGAGGAGATGAGAATAGGGATCGGAAAAAGAAAGAAAGAAAGAAAGAAAGAAAGAAAGAAAGAAAGAAAGAAATGGAACAAAAATAAAATGGAAAGAAGAAAGAATTTAAAAAGAAAGAAAGAAAGAAAGAAAGGAACAAAAATAAATGGAAGAAGAAAGAATTTAAAAGAGAGAAAGAAAGAAAGAAATGGAACAAAAATAAAATGGAAAGACGGAAGAATTTAAAGAAAAGAAAGAAAGAAAGAAAGAAAGAAATGGAACAAAAATAAATGGAAAGAATTTAAAAGAAAGAAAGAAAGAAAGAAGAAAGAAAGAAAGAGAAAGAAATGGAAAAAAATAAAATGGAAAGAAGAAGGAAAAGAGAAGATGAAATGGAAAGAAGAAAGAATTTAAAAGAAAGAAAGAAAGAAAGAGTGGAAGAACAAAGAAACAAAGAAGGAAGAATGAAAGAAAGAAATGGAATGTAGACGGAAGAGAAAGAATTCTTTTTTCTTTCTCTCCCGTCTTCATTCCATTTGAGAAAGAAAAAAAGAAATGGAATGGGAATGGGAGTGAAAGAAGAATGAAATTAAGAGAAGGAGGGAAGGAAGGAAAAAGAAAGAATGTGAAAAAGAAAGAAGAAGACAAGACTCGAACTTCACATAAACAACACAACAACAACAACAACAACAACAATAAGAAAAAATGTGCAAACGACAAAATAAATGAGTGAGATTAAAAGTTAATAGACGATGTAAAACTAACAATGATACCGTTTCCAGGGGTGGAGGTGCGCCCTAATAATAATTATAGGGCATATTGATTAAGTCAGACTTACGTGAATTTGAGCCGCTGGGTGGGCCACCCGTCCAGAGGGACTTCCTACCCCCTCCCCGACCTTCCATTCACTCGGCTTAAGATGTTTAATTGCCATTTGAACACCGAAAGTAAAGCAAGATAGTCTCAGGCCTTTTACGAATGAGTAACCTTTTTATGAAAAGAATATTTTTCCTTCATAGAATTCGTTAACAAAAGATAATCCAGGATTAATGAATACTAAATAAAATGAAATTTTAGGGGAATTTACTAATCGGGTAATCGCGGATTATCAAAATGATCTACGATATTTTTAATCATTTATTTATTCTTAGAAGAAGATCTGGTTATTATTATTATTTACTCCTTTTGGAGTTTTCACATCAGCGTTAGCTGATGGTCTTTCACTGGAGTCTGAGTGACAGCAAGTCTCCTCAGGTCTCCAGGACTCTTCTGAGTATTCTGGCAGATTGCAGCAGTGCAGTGTTCTGGATGGTATCAATCCTTCCTCTGATATTCCAGACTTTCCAAACCCTTTTCCAATCCTTTTGGGACCGTTCCAAGTGCACCAACTACAATTGGTATCACTTTCACTTTCATATTCCATAACTTTTTCAGTTTCCTGGCAAATCCAGGTATTTGTCCATTTTTTCATTTTCGTTTAGCTTCACCCTGTGATCTGCTGGAACTGCAAAATCCACCAGTTGACAAGTTCTTTCTTTTTTGTTAATCAATACTAGGTCTGGTCTTCTTGCTGGGATAAGGTGATCCGTTTTTATAAGTCCCAGAGAATTTTATGCGTTTCGTTCTCAAGAACAGATTCTGGTTTATGCATATACCATTTTGTTGTATGGTCAAAATTTAATTTTTTGCATAATTCCCAGTGGATCACCTTCCCAACCCAGTCGTGTCTAGTTTTGTATTCCCGTTGTGCTAGTTTGCTACATTCGCATAGTACATGGTTTACGGTCTCATCTCTATTATCGCATAGTCTACATTTACTATTTGTTGGGTCTTATCAATTTTTGCTTTGATATAGTTTGTCCTTATGGCATTATTCTGTGCAGCAATTATTAGTGATTCAGTTTCTCTTTTAAGGTTTCCTTTTCTTAACCATGTCCAGATTTTTCATGTGCAACCTCTCCGATTTGTCGTTTGAAGTGTCCATATAATTGTTTTTCTTCCATTTTTGTTTTCTAGTCTTTGTTGTTTTTCTGTTTGTCCATATGTCACATCTACTATTGTTGGCCGCCATAAGTAATCTGTCTTTGCTCTTTCTTGTGTAGTCTTCGAGTTGTTGGATTGTGGTTTCTACGCAGTCCTCTATGTTGGCAAGACCTCTTCCCCTTCCTTTCTTGACACATATAATCTATCTCTATCGTCTCTAGGGTGGAGAGCCTTGTGCATGGTCATTAGTTTTCTCGTCCTTTGGTCAATCTGTCTGAGTTCTTCTTTTGTCCATTTTAAGAATGGTCCTGAGTATCTTATAATGGGGACAGCCCAGGTATTGATTCCTTTGATCAGATTTCTGCTGTTAAGTTTGGTTTCTAGAAGTTTTCTAGTTCTCCTGAGATATTCTTTTTTAAACTTTTCCTTTCATTTCTGCTTGTTTGATATTGTCTGCTTCTAAAATTCCTAAGTATTTGTAACTTTCATTTTCATCAAGTGATTTTATAGTGTCCTGATTTGGCAGTTGTATTCCGTCCATTAATTTTCTTTCACCCCGTTTTATTACTAGCATAGCACATTTTTCAATTCCAAATTCCATCCTATATCTTGGCTATATATTCTAATAGTTTGTACTAGGGTTTCTAATTCTTTTTCATTTTTTGCAAAATTTTTTATGTCATCCATGTACATAAGATGGTTTATCTTTTCTTGTGAGTTAGTGAATTTGTATCCCCCTGTACATTTTTAAGTATATGATTGAGTGGCATCATTGCTATAATAAACAGTAGTGGTGATAACGAGTCTCCTTGGAAGATACCTCTTTGGATTTTTACTTCTGCCAGGGATTGTTTTCCAGCTTTTAATTGAACTCGCCAGTTTTCCATGGCTTTTTCAATGAAATTTATGATGTTGTTGGAAATTTTGTACATTTTTAAACATTCTAAAATCCAGGTATGTGGGACCATGTCATAGGCTTTTCTGTAATTATCCACGCCATTGCAATATTTTTCCGTCTATTTTTTACTTCTTTAAGAATGTTGGTCTATATACAGTAAGTCGTGTGTACCTCTTTTTCCTTGCTACATCCTTCCTCGATTTCCAAAGTTTTTTTCTTATCCATCTTCTTCTTTCCATACACTCAAATTTCTGTTCTGTCATTTGGTGTAGCCGTTTTGTTCTTGATCATTAATTTGTTCATATTTCTTTTTATCGTTTTGGAAGGTCCTATTTTGTTTGTACTGTTTAGTTCTTTCTCGATATCTTTTGAGTCTTCCTTCTATAGCCAATATCTTTTGATTTACTTCTTCCATCTTAATTTGCTGTTGTCTTTTAACCTTTTTAGCTAAATGTGTGTTTGTGTTTTTTGTTTAAAGTATTTGTTAATTTGTCGTAGTTTTTTATTTTTTCCAATCTGAACTCCCACCTAGCTTTAGTGTTTCTGTTTGTTTCTCTGTTTGTGTTAGTATTTGTAGGGGTGCACCAATTCTATCGCAGACTAGCTTTGCTCCTGCATACATAAGGTTGAGTTCAGTGATATTGTTTGTTGGGATGTTCATTAATATTTTGTTTATCTTTTCAGTTTCTTTCTTGATTTTTTTTCCACTCTATGTTTCTTAGGGATGGTAATGTACTCTTCTTATCAGCCAGGATTTGTTGTATAAGTTCTATATCCATTCTCTGTTCTTGTGTTAGTTCTGTGTTTTTAAGGTAGGTTGTACAAGGTTTTGATTGCCAGTGTGTTTTTCATTTTGTTTAGTTGTTTCCTGATAGATTTGTATTCCTTGATTTTCCTGTCCACATATCTCTATTATCTCAAGATCAGAGAATTTTTTTTTATTCAGGATCATTCTTGCTTGGTCTGCCAATTTTTGGCTGGTTGTGTTGAAATTATTATTGTCATTCCAAATCTGAAGCATTCTTTTTCTATAACCTCTCTGTGCTGGGTTGCTCTTAAAATAACAATGGAGTACTTGTATGTTATTTTCTCTGGTCCACACTGTTATTTGTATCTCGGCTGGCACGTCACTGGGTCGTATTATTATTATTATTATTATTATTATTATTATTATTATCATTATTATTATTATTATTATTATTATTATTATTTTATTTCACTCCATTCGAGTTTTTCACACCTACCGTAGCCGGTGGTTCACTGGAAGCTCAGGTCTCCAAGACTCTTTTGAGTATTCCAGCCGATCTTAGCAATGCTGTAGTTTGGATGGTCTCGATTCTTCCTCTGATTTCCAGTTCATCCAGACTCTTTTCCAGACCCCTGGGATTGTTCCATGGGCCCCAATTGCAAGTGGAACGACCTTCACCCTCATGTTCCACAGTTTTCTCAGTTCTCTGGCAAGGTCCAAGTATTTGTTTATCTTTTCGCTCTCTTTTATTTTCACTCTGTGATCGGCCGGGACGGCAAAATCCACGAGATGACAGTTTTCTCTTCTTGTCAATCAAAACTAGGTCTGGTCTCCTTAGCGGGATTAGGTTATCCGTCTGTACCTTAAAGTTCCAAAGAATTTTGTGTGTCTCATTCTCCAGGACAGATTAAGGCTTGTGCATATTCCATTTAGTTGAATGGTGAAAATTGAATTTCTTGCACAGTTCCCAGTGAATCACCTTTCCCATCCAGTCGTGTCTAGTCTTGTACTCTCTTTGTGCGAGTTTACTGCATTCTGTTATAATGTGATTGACAGTTTCGTCTTCTTCCCGCACATTCTACACTATTATTATTATTATTATTATTATTATTATTATTATTATTATTATTATCCTTTATCTTCCTAATTCTAGTTCCTTTTTATCACAATCATTATCATTAACACTTTTGACTGGTATTACCCTTCACATCTATCTATCTATCTATCTATCTCTCTCTCTCTCTCTATATATATATATATATATATATATATATATATATATATATATATATATATATATATATATATATATATCCAAAAGTCCAGAGAAGAAATCTTCCTTACGACACAGAGTTTATTTAAAAAACCAAGTCACAGTTTGAGAGCTCAATGTGTGCTCTTAATGTTAGAGTCACAGAGCAAATATATAAGTAAAGAAATAACAAAAAGACTTAGAGATTTAGCAATATAGTCTAAGCTCCCTGAAATAGACTATAATGCTAAATCTCTAAGTTTTTGTTATTTCTTTACTATATTATATATATATATATATATATATATATATATAGAAGATAGATAGATAGATAGATAGATAGATAGATTTATTTTTGTTTTTTTTGTCAGATTCCTGTCTTCACAGACCTTACAAGAAAATCTTGAATTAATTCAATGCCTCTAAAGGCAAAATAAGAATCTCAGTCAACCATAATGGCAAAAAAAGAACATGAGTTGTTATCGATCACATACGGATAACTAGAGATCGAAGTGTCCATTTACAATAGATAAGTATATCGAACTTTTATTAGAAAGGTCAATTGTCTAAGATAAGGGTATTGAGTGGTTTCATAAATTTTATTGGAACTTCCCACGACCTCCACTTAGCTATCTACCCCACCCGTTCGCTACGGGTAGGATGGGAAATCCAGAGAGGATTGAACTCACTATCCAGTAGTTATGGATCTGCATAACTAGCTTGCTAACTACTAGACCATTATTGGACGCCGTAATCTATCCCACCCGTTCGCCACGGGTAGGATGTGACACCACGTCATAATAATTATGGATCTGCGTAACTAGCTTGCTAACTATTAGACCATCATTGGACGCCATATTTACCCAATCCGTTCGCCATGGGCTCTGCTTACGGTTAAGTCCCATTGAAAGTACCCGTTCCTGCTAGATCACCGAAGTTAAGCAGCGATGAGCCTGTTCAGTACTTAGATGGGTGACCATTTAACCAACAGCAGGCACTGGAAGTAAACTGATATTTAAAAAAATATTTGATTCGGTATTAAATGACCCGAAAAGGTTGATATGCCGTAAAACAAAATAACCACCCAACCAACCAGTAGTATACGTCGACTGCATCTCTGCAGTGAGACCACCTGTTGGCTATGGGTAGCGATCGGTGATGCTTAAGGACGGAATCATGGTGGCTGACTAGTATAAGGTTATAAATATATTTACCACGTAACCCATGTGTACGGGTTAGTCACAAGGCCCTATTAATGGCAGGTGCAAAAAATGTGTTGATCTCGATGGCATTCCCCCTCAAGGGGGTACTTCAGACACTGGGCAATAAACTCAGCCCTGCTCACTGTTCAGTTGGTTGGTTGGTTGGATTTTAACGGCATGTCAACCCTTGTTGGGTTATTTTATGCCGAAGACGTTTTATTTTATTCATTCTTGTTGGGTATTCAGTTTTTTGACTCAGTATTTTTTAAACACATATTTTGTAAACTCATTTTGTATGTATCTAACCCATAGATGGGACTAACAGGTACTACCACTCCGGGTCAGGGTGGACCTGGGAGTAATGGCAATAACACTACCCAAAGCTCCAAAATTGTAACTTCACCATTAGATGCAGTTTAACATCATACTCAGGACACTACTATTCAGTACTTATGGATCTGCGAGACTATCTTGCTCGCCATTACACTAACATTGGACACCATTTTGCCTAACCCATTCGCCGCGGATAAGATGTGACACAAAGTTTCAAGTACGGGGCATCCAGCGAGGATCCAGCTCACTATTCAGTATTTATGGATTTACGAGATTTAGCTTGCTAACTTTGACACCACCATGGGACGCCCTTTTACCTAACCCGTTCACCACGGGTAGGATGTGACACAAGGTCATAAGTTTAGGATATCCAGAGAAGATCCAAATCGCTATTCAGTAGTTATGGATCTGTGAGACTAGCTTACTAACCACCATGGGACGCGCTATTTAGCCAACCCGTTCGCCATGAGTAGGATGTGGCACAGAGTCGCAAGTATGGGGCATCCAGCGAGGATCGAATTCGCTTTTCAGTAGTAATGGATCTGCAAGACTCGCATTATATCAGTATGTGACACCCTTTTACCCAACCCGTTTGCCATGGGTAGGATGTGACGCAAGGTCATAAATATGGGACATCCATGAAGGATCGAACTCGTTATTCAGTAGTTATGGATCTGCGAGACTATCTTGCTAACCATTACACCACCATGGGATGCCATTTATTTTAGATGAGTTGAGTTCAAGACTAGACAAACAATAGACTATTTGGAAGCCCATCGTTGTATAATGAAAACCTCAATAGCCATTGTTAATGGGTTTTTCTTCTCGTCAAGTACTTAGTTATTGCTGCCTTGTGCCAGGTTATGTTCTGCTCAATCTGTCTATGAATCACAAGGTCCGGGTTCGATAACAGCTCCTCACCAACTCAGCGTATGAGTAGCACAGGATCTGTGCGGTAAAGTGAAGAACTGATGGTAGGAGTAGCGCCTCAGATACAAAAAAAAACAACCTCCTTGGTCTCGTGCTAGTGAAAAGGGAATAGACTCCCTCGCTGTCTCGCTGATACCGACATTAGGCCACGCCGCGGACTTTACTTTCACACGTGTATGCCCACTCTACCGACACACACATTTCATACGTGTACGTTGCAAGTAATATACCAATTACAGGTACTCAGTTATTGCTGCCTTGTGCCAGGTTACATTATGTTTAATGTCTTTGTAGTAAACACGTGTATGCGCACTCTGTCAACACATACATGCATACGTGTACGTTGCTAGCAATAGATCTATTACAGACACACAGACAAACAGACACACTCACTAACACACATATACACACACACACACACACACATACACATACACATACACCCACACTCATACACACACACATACACCCACACTCATACAAACATACGTCTGCATGCAAACATATAAAAACCATCCACCATCCTTAAATGACCGACGGTGATTATTTGCCACCTCAACCGCATTACTTCCCCTTGCTTGATCACTCTTTCGGCACCGGAGGTAACAATATCATCGCAGGGTCTATTTCTCTCGTTAAGAACGAGTAGTAAAGAAATAAAATAAAATCAACTTTGGTGGGTCGATTGTCCACACTTCTCTCTTTGCGATGACAATGACCCTAAACACCAGGGTGCCGATCTTCTCGCCCTGTAAGATCTAATAATAATAAAGGACAAAGTCTCACCCCTGGGGCAACGGACCGATTCACATTTTGCGTTTCACGGCGACCCACCCACGAACAAGCAAGAATGAAATGCGGAGGACTCTTTAAGATTGATAATCAGTGCGTCGGTGTCTGGCCGACCGCCTGTGTGAGTGAAGAACGGGTCCTTTTTGGCGATTCTCTGGTTTTAGGATGGGTTCTAGGATGCTGGTTCTTGGCTGGTAGAATGGAGAGACTCTGGGGGGGGGGTATTCAGGCAAGAGAAAGAGAGAGAGAGAGGGAGAGAGATGCGCAGGTCGATCAGTCAGGTGTGGGGTATGGATGAAATATGGGGAAAAAAGAAAAAGAATGACCTGAGGGAGTGAATAAAAATGAAGGAAAAAAGGAGAAAAAAAGAAAAAAACGTAAAAATGAGAGAAAAAATATTACATGGAAAACGAATGATGAATAAGAAGAAAGACGAATGAGAAAAAGGAAGGGAGGGAGGGAGGGAGGAAGGGAAGGAAGGAAGGAAGGAAGGAATGAAGAAGGGGTTGGAAGGTAGGAAGGAAGGAAAAAGTGAGAGAGGAAGGAAGGAGGGGAAGGGAGGAAGAAAGGAGAAGAATGGAAGGAGGAAGGGAGGAAGAAAGGAAAGAAGGGGGAAGGGGGAAGAATGGAAACTGGAAGAAAGGGTGAGGAAGGAAGGAGGTGAAGGAAAGGAGGAAGGAGAAGAATGGAAGGAGGAAGGAGGGAAGGGGAATGAGAGGAAGGAAGGAAAAAAGAATGGTGGGAGTCGGGGGAAAAGAAAACTGTATGCATCGAAAAAGAAAGACGAAATGAATGAGAAGAAAAACGAAAGAAAATGAAAGTTGAAGTGAAAAAGAAAAATGAAAAAAAGGAAGTAAGGGGTGAGAAAGAAAATTGTTTATGAAAAATACAAAATGCTGAAGAAATTAAATGAAAAGTAAGAGAGAAAAAAAAGAAAGAATACGAAAGATGAAGAAAATAAAAGAAATGAAGAGGAAGGAAGTATGGAAGAAGAAAACAAAGAAAGAGTCAGAAGAAAAAAAGACAAAAAAGAAATGAAAAGAATGAAAGTATAGATTAATGAATGATATAATGAAACAAAAAGGATGGAAGTGTGGAAGAAAGAAAGACAAAAAAAGAAAGAGATCGTAAAATGGGAAAGAAAAAAGAAAGAAAGAGAAAGAAAGAAAAAAGGAAAAACAAAATGAAAGAAAGAAAGAAAGAGAGAAGAAAGAAAGAAGGAAGAACCAAATGAAAAGAAAAAGAGAGAAAAAAAGATAAAGAAAGGAAAGGAAAGGAAAGAAGGGAAAGAAAGGAAAGAAAGAAAGAAAGAAAGAAAGAAAGAAATACAACACTTAAAATAATAAATAATAAAAGCAAAAAAAGAAAACAATTATTAAATCAAATGGAAAGAAAAAGAAACGGATGTCTGCGTATTTTTTATTTTGTATATTTTATCTTTTATTTTTTATTTATTTATTTTTTTTACTTTTTTCTATTTTCTTCTTTACTTCTTCGTTTGTTTGTTTGTTTTTGTTTTTTTGTTTTTTTTTTTTTTTTTTTTTTTTTTTTTTTTTTTTTTGTTTTTGTTTTTTTCATTTTTATATTTGAAACACCATTACAAAACAACCAGAGAAAAAAAAATTTAAATCACAAAAGTAAATAAAAGTAAAAAAAAAAAAAATATCAGTCGAATAAAAATACAAAAAAAATACCAAACAAAAAAGCTTATTTTTTTCCGATTCCTGATGTATTCTTTTTTTTTTTTTTTTTTTTTTCTGTTTTTTTTTTCTTTTTTATTTTTTTTTTTTTGGGGGGGGGTTGTTATTTGTTATTTTTTTTTTATTCGCAAAAGATTGTCGCTTCCTCCTTCATCTCCTTCAACTTCACTCTCTCTTTTACACCCATTCCACTGATCTCTCTCTCTCTCTCTCTCTCTCTCTCTCTCTCTCTCTCTCTCTCTCTCTCTCTCTCTCTCTAAACACACACACACACACACAGAAAAAAGAGAGAGTGAGAAAAGTGACACACATACACAAAAAAGGGGCGGATCTTCCATTCATCCACGTGACAGTCACTTCCGCATTGCTCCAGGCGGGAAAAAATGGAAAGAAGGCAGTGGTGAGCTGAGAAGACACGTGTCCGGCAACGGCCGTCTTCTCGGCTCACCTCTTAATTACCGAAAAATTGGGGCCGGCAGCTGGGGGGAGGAGGGTCGGATTGGTGGCAGTACGTCGTTACTCCCGTTTAAGGGGCTGACAATTCATTCTTTTATTTCTTCCTTCCGTTTTTGAGTTTCCAAGTCTTTTTCCTCTTTTCTTTTCTTTTTCTTCTTTGTTTTTTCCAGCTTCGATGATAGGGTGTGTCCCAAATTACATATACACGCTTTCCTTTGTTAATAGAAATTTCTTACCTTAGAATTAATTAAACGTTTTCATAATAACACGATATAAATGTTAGAATAAAGTTAAGACAACAAACAAAAAAAGAAACATTCGACGTTTTTTTGTTGAAATTATTTTTTAATTTTTTTTATCTTAAGCAATTGAAATGTCTGTTATTAAAAAATGTTAAAATATCATTAATTTATAAATGGCTGGTGTATTTTTGTGAGCTTTTCAATCGAAGAAAATTATCTCTCTCTCTCTCTCTCTCTCTCTCTCTCACTCTCACACACACACACACACACACACACACCATACATATATATATATATATATATATATATATATATATGCACACATGCATACATATATATATTGCATACACACGCAAATATTTATATATATATCGACAGTATGAATTTAACATTTTTAGAAAAAAATGATGTTAATAGTTTGCTGACAGAATCTGTTAAATAGAGCGGTCTTCATCAGAGCCTGTTAAGTCTACCCGTACTGAAGTGACGTGATACGTGGAAACAGGACTGTCTGTGGATGACCATATATATATATATATATATATATATATATATATATATATATATATATATAAGATTAAATAGATATATATTTGTTTGTACATATATATTTATTGCATGGTAGTGATTCTGCAGCTCAGTACTTCATGCCTTTATTTCGACATCCATCAGATAACTAATATATATTATTTATTCTTGTGGGGGGGGGGGTAAACTTAACCACCCTTCCATGGTGCACCACACAACAATATATAAAGAAAAATACATGCATACATAATTCACTTGCTTTGAAAATCGCATAGGCGAGAAAACCTTACACTAGAGCAAGCGCCGTTGACTTTATATGTTCGCTACTCTAATTTAGATATATATTCACTCTCAATGATATTAAGCAGACTTTTCTTATAAATCTGACAGACTATATCACCAATATTAAAATCATCAAGTATATATATATATATATATATATATATATATATATATTATATATATATATAAAGATGAAAATATCAAATAGACATGTAGCCCTAGTACCTATATGATTGTCCCAACACTATTGCCCTTATGGCAACCCCAAACCCTTTTTATCATAGAATGTTATATCCACAGGCTCTGCTAGTTAATAATAATCTAGGCACGACTGGATGGAAAAGGTGATTCACTGGGAACTGTGCAAGAAATTCAATTTTCACCATTCAGCTAAATGGTATATGCACAAGCCTGAATCAGTCTTGGAGAATGAGACGCACAGCATTCTCTGGGAGTTTGAGGTACAGACGGATAACCTAATCCCGATCAGGAGACCAGACCTAGAGTTGATCGACAAGAAGAGGACGACTAGTCATCTCGTGGATTTTGCCGTCCCGTCCGATCACAGAGTGAAAATGAAAGAGAGCGAAATGATAGACAAATACTTGGACCTTGCCAGAGAACTGAGAAACTGTGGAACATGAAGGCAAAGGTCGTATCAATTGTAATTGGTGCCCTTGGAACGATCCAAGGGGTCTGGAAAAGAGTCGGGATGAACTGGAAATCAGAGTAAGAATCGAGACCATCCGGACTACAGCATTATTGAGATCGGCTAGAATACTCAGAAGAGTCCTGGACACCTAAGGAACTAGCTGTCTCCAGTGAATCACCGGCTAAGCTGGCGTGAAAAACTCGAATGGAGTGAAATAATAATAATAATAATAATAATAATAATAATAATAATAATAATAAACAATTATATGGACACTCCAAACGACAAATCGGAGAGGCTGCACATGGAAAAACTTGGGCATGGTTAAGAAAAGGAAACCTCAAGAAAGAAACTGAATCACTAATAATTGCTGCACAAAATAATGCCTTAAGAACAAATTATATCAAAACAAAAATTGATAAGACGCAACAAAACAGTAAATGTAGACTGTAGGGTGACAGAGATAAGACTGTAAACCATGTAGTAAGTGAATGTAGCAAAACGGGAATACAAAATAAATATTTGGACATTGCTAGAGAATTGAAAAAGCTGTGGAATATGAGGGAGAAAGTGATACCAATTGTAGTTGGTGCACTTGGAACGGTCCCAAAAATTTGGAAAAAAGACTGGAGGATCTGGAAATCAGAGGAAGAATTGAGACCATCCAGACTATTGCACTGCTGCAATCGGCTAGAATACTCAGAAAGAGTCCTGGAGACCTGAGGAGACTTGTTGCCACTCAGCCTCCAGTGAACAACCGGCTAAGTTGGATGTGAAAACCTCGAATGGAGTGAAATAATAATAATAATAATAATAATAATAACGTGTATGCCTTTTTGTCGACCCCAGAGCCCCTTAAACCTTTAAAATGGCTACAAACAATTATGGGGTCTTCATGAATCCTTCGAGAAAGGAAGACAAAAAAAATATTGTCCCATGTGTTGTGCGATACGGAAAGCGATTTCGCCTTGCCTCTTCCTTCAGTCGATCCATTCGTCTCCAAAATTGTCATGAACTCTGTCCGATCCTGTTGGCGGGACACGCTTCCTTAAACACCGGACAACCATGAAATTGTGCCCCCCCCACTTCCACGACTCTGCTCCTTATTTCTTTTCCCTCACACCCACCCACCCACGATTCTCACAAAAATTAAACCTTAAATCTCATCCACACAAATCTTGCGATAGTTTAATCCCTTCACCACAAATCTTTCAAGTCTGGTGCAGTTTGGGTTTCTAAGTTCATGACTTCTTGCTCATTTGGCGACTTTGTCAGCAAGACAAAATTATTAAAGATGGCCGACATCCTTAATCGTTAAGAGAATGTAAAAATGTCTCTGTCCGTCATGATTATCGTCATCGTCTCGTCATTGTTGCTGTGTTATTAGAATTGATAGCAAGAATGCATTTTCTATCATCTCTCTTCTTGCTTCTCCTCATCCTCCCTAACAACTTCTTCTTCTTCTTCTTCTTCTTCTTCTTCTTCTTCTTCTTATTCTTATTCTTCTTATTATTATTATTCTTATTTTTATTCTTTTTTCATTCTTCTTTCTTCTTCTTCTTCTTCTTCTTCTTCTTCTTCTTATTCTTATTCTTATTCTTTTTTCATTCTTCTTCTTCTTATTCTTATTCTTTTTTCATTCTTCTTCTTCTTCTTTTTCATATTTTCATCGCTCTTCTCTATTTCCACCGTTCTTTTTCTTAGTGACATAGTTTCGGTTACAGACACTGAATACCCATTATATATAATTATATGTAATAATATATTATTATTATTATTATTAGTAGTAGTAGTAGTAGTAGTAGCATCATAATTCTAATACTTCTTTGTGTTCCTATTCCTTTATGCATATTCCGGTTCTTATACTTTTTTACACCTTTTCAAGTTTTCTTTTTGTTGTACATTTTCTATCTCTTTCCATTTTTCATTTTCTTTCTTCTTTTTTCCCCTTTTTTTTTTTTTAATTCTTAAAAATCTTTCTCATCAAAATCCCAATCAATTCGATTCCACATGGACCTGCTTATTCCTCTTCTCGTCTTGTTAACATAATAGAAAAATAAATAAATAAATGAAAAAACGAATGAATAAAACAGACGATCAACTACATCCCTGTACTACGTGATCACCCGAACAGGCGAACGTCTGTAAGGGATAAGGATATATTTAAAAGATTAATGAAAACGGAGCGTCTTTAACTACGGAACTTCTGTTTCATCGTTTTCAAAGAAGAAGAAGAAGAAGAAGAAGAAGAAGAAGAAGAAGAAGAAGAAGAACGATGGAAATAGGAAGAAGAAGAAGAAGAAGAAGAAGAAGAAGAAGAAGAAGAAGAAGAAGAAGAAGAAGAACGATGGAAATAGGAAAGAGAGAAGAAGAAGAAGAAGAAGAAGAAGAAGAAGAAGAAGAAGAAGAACGATGGAAATAGGAAAGAAGAAGAGAAGAAGAAGAAGAAGAAGAAGAAGAAGAAGAAGAAGAAGAAGAAGAAGAACGATGGAATAGGAAGAAGAAGAAGAAGAAGAAGAAGAAGAAGAAGAAGAAGAAGAAGAAGAAGAAGAAGAAGGAAAGAAGAAGAAGAAGAAGAAGAAGAAGAAGAAGAAGAAGAAGAAGAAGAAGAAGAAGAAGAAGAAGAACGATGGAAATAGGAAAGAAGAAGAAGAAGAAGAAGAAGAAGAAGAGAAGAAGAAGAAGAACGATGGAAATAGGAAATAGGAAAAGAAAAGAAAGAAGAAGAAGAAGAAGAAGAAGAAGAAGAAGAAGAAGAAGAAGAACGATGGAAATAGGAAAGGAAAGAAGAAGAAGAAGAAGAAGAAGAAGAAGAAGAAGAAGAAGAAGAAGAAGAAGAAGAAGAAGAAGAAGAAGAAGAAGAAGAAGACCAACCAGATGAGTGAAAGAAACGGAGATAAGCAGTTATGCGCGTTCAGATCGCTTGATGATCGACGACATGTTTAAATCCGTACGGCCCTCCTTATGCGCACGCGCACAGCGAAGTACAGACAACCATTTTGTTATTATTAACCCCGAATCTGACACCAGTGATTTGTGCAGTGATCCCGAAAGACTCTTTTGTGCCTGTCGATAAATACGCCTATTTTTATCCGCTTTACAAACGGGTCTGTCTATTTATTTGTTCGTTTAGTCATTTAATTGTTTATTCTAAGTTAGTTTACATGTCCGCCATTTTAAACATTTTCCACTGGTTTATTTATTTTCTCAAAATTTAATCTGCCGGCTCCAATAACCCCCCCTCTCTCTCTCTCTCTCTCTCTCCTCTTTAGTTATTTAGTTTCGAACATATATATATATATATATATATATATATATATATATATATATGAAAGTAAGTAAACAAACGATGTGTTTATTTTTTTTATATGGCCTTTTTTAGCCGACAATTTTTGGAGGATATGTGCTTAATTGAAGTCATACCTAATTTTGAAAATTAATTAGTTAGTAATTAATGAATTTAGGCGGGCATATATGTTCAAATGTAAGGCTAAACAAACCGAGAAAATGTCAAAATGTCAAAAGGTTAAAAAGGTCGAAATGTACATACAGGGATTGACATTTTCTCGATTTGTTTAGCCTTACATTTGAACATATATCATTAATTATTAACTAATTAATTTTCAGAATTAGGTATGACTTCAATTAAGCACATATCCTCCAAAAATATATATGTATGTATGTAAGAAGAGAGAGACTACAGTCTCTCTCTCTCTCTCTCTCTATATATATATATATATATATATATATATATATATATATATATAATTATCAGAGTATCTATCAATTCGTGCCTTAGGTTTGTTTATATATTTTACGATCACAGAAAGATCTAGTTTGCTAGCAAACGATCATTTCCTATATGCTTAGTAGTGAAAGTTAATTTAAATTATCCCTTAGAGAGCTTATACCAAATTTATGGGAGAGGGAGAGACAGACAGACAGACAGACAGACATATATGCTTCCCACTCCCATGGTTAAGCACTGTGGGGGGGGACATTAATTGTAACTTCACCGTTTGGCATTAGCCGTTACCCGTCTGTTTACAGATTTGAGTTCTCTGGTGATTGTAAAAAAAAAACATACCGCCGTAAAGTATGTAGCAATTAATTGTTCACCCTAGACTAACGGTCCGCTGATAGCCGCAAGGGTAAGGAACTTGATAGACGAAAATTCTGTCGGGTTTCGATCCCTACTAGAGGTAGCTGTTAAAAGTCGAGCCGCACTGTTTCGAAGTAAACTTCGAAACACGTGTCTGTGGATGACTGATATATATTGAGAGAGAGAGAGAGAGAGAGAGAGAGATTTTAGTGGTAATGGTTTCGCGTATGCCTCACGTATTTGATGTCAAGATTATAAAAGATAAATGTACTGGGTTTTTTGGTGCAAATCGGTAAGTCAACCGTATTTCTTTAATAAAAATCCAATCGAATTATTAGTAGCACCACTCTTATACTTCTATCTATCTATCTATCTATCTATCTTAGTCTGTTTATATCTATATATCTCAGTCTTTATCTATATATCTCAGTCTGCTCCGTATCAAACGGCACCAGAATGTTCAAAGATTTTATATCAAGTCCAATTGATATTAGCTACCATACTTTTTAATCCGGACGTCTACGAATAACAATTACTATATAAATCTCCTATGTCCAGTGTCATTTACGCTATTAATCAGAACATAGCGGGTAAGTCAAGTGTTTTTCTTGAATATTAGCCCATTTGAACTCTTAGATTTACTATTCTTTCATGCTTCAAAAACCCAGTACATTTATTATTTTTCATAACCTTTAGATCAAATATGTGAAGCATACGCGAAACACTTACAATTTCAATAGTGGCCCAGTGGTAAAGTCTCTGACTCTGCGTGCTGAGTTCCCGGTTTCGATTTCTGTCGGAGGGAAATCGTAAGTATACATCGCTGATGAGACTTAATAAAGTTGAAACGGCTGCTGTACGATGTTCTACGTAGTGGGCAATATTTGTCGAGTTCGCTTGTCATGATTATTTTCATTAATTATCGAATTTTATACGATATACGCATTGTAACTGCCTTCAAGCAAAAAAATATAAATAATAATATACTTTACTCAACAATGCTTCTAAAGCAAATTACCTTAATCTCATATATATATATATATATATTATATATATATATATATATATATATATATATATAAAATCCAAAAGTCCAGAGAAGAAATCTTCCTTACGACACAAGAGTTTTATTTAAAAAACCTGTCGCAGTTTGAGAGCTCAATGTGTGCTCTTAATGTTAGAGTCACAGAGCAAATATATAAGTAAAGAAATAACAAAAGACTTAGAGATTTAGCATTATAGTCTATTTCAGGGAGCTTAGCATTATAGTCTAAATTTGTCTAAGCTCCCTGAAATAGACTATAAGGCTAAATCTCTAAGTCTTTTGTTATTTCTTTACTTATATATATATATATATATATATATATATATATATATATATATATATATATATATATACCCTGTTTCTATCTATCTATCTCAGTCAGTTCTTATCTATCTTATCTATATCTTATCTATCTATCTATCTTTCTACCTATCTCATTCTATTCAGATATCTCTATCTATATATGTATCTCAGACTGTTTATATCTATCCATCTACATACCTAACTCTGTTATATCTATCAACCAATCTCTTGTCGATTTGTATCTATTAACCTATCTGTTTCAGTCACTTTCTTTCATTCTTTCTATATATCTATATATATATATATATATCTTTCTATTTATTTAGTATTACAGTGCTCAATACTTGACGACAATCCCAAGAGACATGAAAAACTTCTCAATTAGTCCAAAATATCTATCTATATATCTATCTCTGTTTGTAAGTATCTCAGTCTAGTTATATCTATCTCAGTCCGTTTCTATCTATCTATCTATCTATCTCTGTTTATTATCTATCTATCTATCAGTCTGTTTATTATCTATATATCTATCTCAGTATGTTCCCTTTCTATCTATCTATCTATCTATCTATCTATCTATCGATCTATCTATCTATCTATCTATCTATCTCAGTATGTCCCCTATCTATCTATCTATCTATCTATCTCTGTTTATTATCTATCTTTCTATCTATCTATATATCTCAGTCTGTGAACAGACTGAAATAGATAGATAGATAGATAGATATGAACAGACTCAAAATGATAGATAGATAAATAGATAGATAGATAGATAGATAATTTTTTTCTTTTATTTCTTTTTATTGACTTGTTTGTTTTTGTTTCTTTTCTTTTTGTTAATTTTTTTTTTTTTGTCTTTTCAATTATTATGTTTTTTGCTTCCCTTGCACTTTATTCTGGTTCGGATGATTAACTCCGCATCTTTCTTCTTATGTCATGGACCTCTTCACACGATATTCGAACATTGGCCCGACCCTCCGGCATGGGTCCTGAGAATGCCACACGGTCACGTTGATATTTTCAAAAAACTAAAAACAAAAAAAGAAGCGATAAGCAAAACAAACACCCCCCACCACAAAAAGCTCGCCTTTGCGTAACTGTTGTTCTTTTCTTTTTCTTTCTTTTCTTTTCTTTTCTTTGTTTTGTTTTTTTTCGATATCCAGAGACGCATGGGTAGCCTTGCATGGTTGCACTCAGGTATGTGTGACAAAAAATATAAGAAGACAGTTTCCACATGATGGAATTTATTGCAGACAACTCACATTCATCCTCTAACTTTGGAAATATCAGATGTGTCCATGTGCAAAAGTTCCCGGCGTTTTTATTTGTTTGTTTGTTGTTTTTTTAACAAGAGACTAAACGAAGAAAAAAATAAGTTTTCTGTTGGAGTCTTATAATAATAATAATAATAATAATAATAATAATAATAATAATAATATTTGGAAATCAGAGGAAGAATCAAGACCACCCAGACTACAGCATTGTTGAGATCGGCTGGAATACACAGAAGAGTCCTGGAGACCTGAGGAGACTTGCTGTCACTCCGCCTCCATGAACCACCTGTTACGGCAGGTGTGAAAAACTCGAATAGAGTGAAATAATAATAAAATAATAATAATAATAATAATAATAATATAATAATAATAATAATAATAGGGGGATACAAATTCACTAACTCACAAGAAAAGATAAACCACCTTATGTACATGGGTGACATAAAAAAAATTTGCAAAAAATGAAATGCCAAATCAGGACACTATAAAATCGCATGATGAAAATGAAAGTTACAAATACTTAGGTATTTTAGAAGCAGACAATATCAAGCAAGCAGAAATGAAAGGAAAAGTTAAAAAAGAATATCTCAGGTGAACTAGAAAACTTCTAGAAACCAAACTTAACAGCAGAAATCTGATCAAAGGAATCAATACCTGGGCTGTACCCATTATAAGATACTCAGGACCATTTTTAAAATGGACAAAAGAAGAACTCAGACAGAGTGACCAAAGGACGAGAAAACTAATGACCATGCACAAGGCTCTCCACCCTAGAGACGATAGAGATAGATTATATGTGGTCAAGAAAGGAAAGGGGGAAGAGGTCTTGCCAACATAAGAGAACTGCGTAGAAACCACAATCCAACAACTCGAAGACTATACACAAGAAAGAGCAAAGACAGATTACTTATGGGCGGCCAACAATAGTAGATCTGATATATGGACAAACAGAAAAACAACAAGACTAGAAAACAAAAAATGGGAAGAAAAACAATTATATGGACACTTCAACGACAAATCGGAGAGGTTGCACATGAAAAAAACCTGGACGTGGTTAAGAAAAGGAAACCTTAAAGAGAAACTGGATCACTAATAATTGTGGCACAAAAATAATGCATAATGACAGACTATATCAAAGTAAAATTGATAAGACCCAACAAATTGTAAATGTAGACTATGCGGTAATAGAGATGAGGCCGTAAACCATGTACAATGCGAATGTAGCAAACTAGCACAACGGGAGTACAAAACTAGACACGACTGGTTTGGGAAGGTGATCCACTGGGAATTATGCAAAAAATTTAATTTTGACCATAACAACAAATGGTACATGCATAAACCAGAATCTGTTCTTGAGAACGAAACGCATAAAATTCTCTGGGACTTTTGAAATAAAAACGGATCACCTTATCCCAGCAAGAAGACCAGACTTGGTATTGATTAACAAAAAAGAAAGAACTTGTCAACTGGTGGATTTTGCAGTTCAGCAGATCACAGGGTGAAGCTAAAGGAAAATGAAAAAATGGACAAATACCTGGACTTGCCAGAGAATGAAAAAGTTATGGAATATGAAAGTCAAGTGATACCAATTGTAGTTGGTGCACTTGGAACGGTCCCAAAAGGATTGGAAAGGGTTTGGAAAGCCTGAAAATCAGAGGAAGGATTGAAACCATTCAGAACACTGCACTGCTGCAATCTGCCAGAATACTCAGAAGAGTCCTGAGACCTGAGGAGACTTGCTGTCACTCAGACTCCAGTGAAAGAACCATCAGCTAACGCTAATGTGAAAACTCAAAAGGAGTAAATAATAATAATAATAATAATAATAATAATAAAATATAATAATAATAATAATAATAATAATAATAATAATAATAATAATAATATATGTAAACATTTATAGGTTCAAATAACAATTCCTAATACAAATAATTCGCGATAAAAAAAATAATTCATATATCCACCACTAGATGCAGTTTAATGTTCAGAACATCCATTGTTTTTTTTGTTTTGTTTTTTTGTTGTTTGTTTTTTTGTTGTTTTTTTTTTAAGGGGATTAACTCTTTTTTGGGGGGGGGGTATGGTCAAATTATTTTTAGCTCTGACAACAGGACAAATCTCTAGAATTACTAATCATTTAGTTTAGGGTACACAGTGAGGATCGAACTCACAAGTAATTGTCTGTTAGATTTTTCACAAAGGTACAAGTGGAGAACACCTACTGAGGTATCGTAATTACTGCTCAATTGATTGCTTTCTTTGACAGGGATCCTTCGTTCGGCATTTATACAAAAAATGGGCGTCGTTATAGTATGTGGCCTACCCTTTTGATTCTGTTATAGTATGTGGCCTACCCTTTTGATTCTGTTATAGTATGTGGCCTACCTTTTTGATACTGTTATAGTATGTGGCCAACCTTTTTTATTCTGTTATAGTACGTGGCCTACTTTTTTGATTCTGTTATACTATGTGGCCTACCCGGTTTGAATGTGTCCTACCTCAGTAAGAGTATATTTATAGATATAAGTAGTAGGCAATTTATTGAAACTGATTATTTTTCACATATATTCAATTTCAAGAAATGCAATTCATTCATAAGCTGTATATAGTAATTAAGAATAATTAAAAAAAGAATTTATCCATAATTTACATGAATCAGAGATCTATTTAATTCTAAAATTCTGAAATAGGGTTAGGGTTAGCAGTTATTATTATAACTTTATGATATGTTTTTATGGTAGCCCACATAATATATGGGAGACATGATTTCGTAGGCCACATTCAAAAGGTAGGCCACATACTATAATGGAACCATCTTTGGTATAATTTTATTTCCGACCTGAGAATAATAAGCAAACCCTATCCAAAGGGATGAGTGGGTAGAAAAGTTTAGTATTAGCAGACCCTATCTAGAGAGAAGAGATTATATCACTTTCTCTACAGGATGAAGTCCAGATAATTGACAGAGAACACTGCTAGAGAGTGAAAAGTTATACAATAACTTAAATCAAACTTGTGTAGATTTCTTTGCTCATTAGGGCCAATATTGGAAACCATCCGGTTCTTTTGGGACAGGGATGCATCCTTGTCCCAAAAGAATTACAGTGGTACCCACAGAATCCAAACATCCCATTTACAATAGGATTATATAGATTTTATTTTTTAAAAAAGAAAAAAGTAACTGTTTCTCTCGCTTGTTAAAATACAAAGAAAACAGGTTTTTAAAATTGTGTCTCTTTTGTTCTTCTGTACTTTAAATAACGACAGTCAATTAAGCAGCTATAATTTTATTTCCGACCTGAGAATAATAAGCAAACATATCCAAAGGGATGAGTGGGTAGAAAAGTTTAGTATTAGCAGACCCTAACTAGAGAGAAGAGATTGTATTACTTTCTCTACAGGATGAAGTCCAGATAATTGACAGAGAACACTTCTAGAGAGTGAAAAAGAAAGAAATGTTATACTGTAACTTAAATCAAGCTTGTGTAGATTTTTTTGCTAGAATGTAGGCCACATATTATAATGGTACCAAAAACTGAGAAAAACCTCCGAGTTGTGAAACGCAGTCCAATGATCTAACCATTCGTTTTGATTGCCGGACAAAGAAACAATAGAGAAAAAAATTCGGGACAGATGAACGAATTAAGAAAAATTGAATGTAGATAAGGCCAACAGTATTACTATATGTAATAAAATTTTATTAATAACTAGAAGTGGCTACCCAGCGTCGTCTGGGTAGAGTGGGTAGCAAAAATAGTTAGTCTCGAAGATCTATTATTACTGAATCACGAGTTGGATCCTCGCAGGATGTCCCATTAAAATCCCTATGTAAAAAAAGAAAAAGACCTTGCGTTGATTCAGCCACTCTGAAAAGAAAAATTATTGTCTACTATTTAAAATCTTAAATACAAAAGAAATTCTATGCTGTTATCATTTGAATTTTATTTTTTAATTATCTTCCCAAATATAAATCAAATCTTCATTATTTTTGCTCAAAAACCAAGCCCTCGTGATATTTAATGTGTATATATATTTACTTTGTCGTTAATTGTTTTATTTTCGAAGTTACCTCCGGACATACACATACACACAACTGCCCTTTATATATGTATAGATTAAGGTTTAAATAATAATAAAACCATGGTGAATGTGACGTAAATAACTAAGGGAATTGTGACTTGAGTAGTGATATAGTTTCGGTTACAGACAGAAAAACAAACAATCTCCATTATAATAAGATTAGATATGACTTGAAACGATACTTTTTTACAAGAGATTAGCATTATAAATTACTTAATATAATTATAAGTTATGTAAATAACTAAGGGAATTGTGACCTGGGTACTGATTTAGTTTCGGTTACTGACAGACAGACACACAATCTCCATTATAATAAGATGAGAAAAACCTCCGAGTTGTGAAACAGTCCAATGATCTAACCACTTTCGTTCTGATTGCTGGACAAAGAAACAATGGAAAAATCTGAACAGATGAACGAGTTAAGAACAAAGCAGGATAAAAAAACAAAATTTGTATTGAATATGAAAGAAAAAGAGGAAGAAGAAGAACAACAATTAAAAACAAAAAAGAAGTTGTATTGAATTTTGTGGAGAGAAAAACAAATTTGCCAACCACAAACAAGTCAAATTGGATTCTCATCTGATCTGTGTACAATGGCGGCTGCATCGTTCGACGCGGCAATATGGCGGTAAAATAAAAACACTGTTTGAACTAGACCCGGACTGATGTCAAGGATTAATACACAGCACACCTGCTGGCCTTTCGCCTAAACTCCATAGCTTAGTAGTAACAATGACTAACCAGATACCAAGAGGTCCTTGCTTAGATTAGATATGTGGTTCGCAACCATTTTTTAATTATGGACCCTTTTGATTCCTATTTTACTCTTGTGGGCCCCCATAGCAATTCCATGCTTAAAAATCCTGGCCTTTCTCCTGAATTAATAACTCACTAATAACAATAACTAACTAGATACCCAGAAGTTTTTACTCATTTTATATCTGTGGTTCTCGGCCTTTTTTTTTTTTATATATATATATGAACCTCTTTGAAGCCATTCAGTGTTTAAAACATCCAATTGTATTTATATAATTACATACTATTATTATACTATTATTAAATCCTTGCCTTTCGTGTCATAGTTTAGTAGTAACAATATCTAGCCAGATACCTAAAGGTTCTCGCTTAGATTAGATATGTGGTTCTCAACCATTTTTTAATTATGGACCCTTTTGATTCCTATTTTACTCTTGTGGACACCCATAGCAATTCGATGCTAAAAAAAATCATGGCCTTTCGCCTGAATTAATAACTCTCTAATAACGATAACTAACTAGATACCCATAAGTGTTCGCTTATATCTGTAGTTCTCCACCAATTTCTAACTAGGGACCCCTTTGACTCCTATTTTACTCTTGTTGACCCCCATAGCAATTCGATACTTAAAAGTCCTAACCTTTCTCCTAAAATTATAGCTTAGTAGTAACAATAACTAACTAGATACCCAGAGGTCTTCGCTTAGATTAGGTCAGTGGTTCTCAATCATTTTAGCTATGGATCTTTACTTTTGGGATTGAATTATGTTAGAAAAACGAATGGTTAGATCATTGGACTGCATTTCACATCCTTTTTAATTAGCAGTAATTTGCAATTAAGTAATATAGTAACCAATCGCTCATTAATCTCACTGCCTATCAATTTCACCCCTCTATTATATATTAGTCTATCTGTGGGAGCAATTTGGAGAGTCACCCAGGCTGACTTTTGGCTGTTGCCCCCTGCCACCACCACCAAACCAGCAGTCGAGAGAAATCTCTGTTTACCACCCCCTTTCCCTTCTGTCATGTTAAAAATTGTCAATAATGTTTTGTTGTTGTTGTTGTTGTTGTTGTTTTGTTTTGTTTTGTTTTTGGGAGTTTTTTTTTTTGGGGGGGGGTTGTTAATTCAACTACCGAAGAAGTATAAAACATTTTACATTATTTTTAAAACTTTTTCCACTACAGTTTTGTTTGTCAATTAAAATTATGGTGAAGTAGAAAGGGATTATTTTATATTACATAAAAAAGAAAGTTCTGTCATCACCACAACTTCTCAATATCTCAACTATTAATAGAATTTATATTTTGTAATAGTCTCTTAAAAAGAGGCGCTGATAGTGTAATGGTTACCGTCGAATGAAATGGACACGACGACCATAGTTCAAATCCTAACGAGGCTGTTTGCATTTCATAACACTAATACCATTGGGAAAGGTATACATCATACTATTCTCCTCCCAGTTATGGATAAAGAGTAGGAGTACGACAGACTGGGTAAAGAGTACGACAGACTGGGCTCTTTGTTAAACAACCATTCCAAGAGAAGGAAAACTCTGAATTCAAACCTGCTAAACATTGCTTTAAAAATTGACCTGCTCGTGTGGAGGAGTTGGTAAGTCTCTAAAAGATTCTTCTTTTTGCACACGGTTATATCAAATATATATATATATATATATATATATATATATATATATATATATATCAATATTCCAATCTAATACAAATAATTTGCTAACATATCTATTTGATTTCTCGGAATTTTTGAGATGAGGCTTGATAATTAGTATTATTTGGATTATTCGGGCTATTGTCCTCATCTTCATTGTTATCTGTACTAGTCTATGTGTCCAATTGGACACATAGCCTAGTGGATAAAGGAGTTAGGTTAAGACAGTTCTAAGTGACAGTTATCTCTAGACTGCAGGTTCAATCCTGGTCAGAGGCAGCAGTAACATAGAATAATAATTAACACAGGTTAACACCTATACCCCAGCTATGATTAGCGGAATGAGAACAGGATATACCCGTGGATTGAATAAAGGTTAAGGGTTAGGTTCAAAGTTCCGTGGTGGCTCCCAATTACGACAAGAAGGTTCCCGAGTTTGAATAGAAGGTTTCCGAGTCCAAGAAAGTTCCCGAGTCTAACAAGAAATACCTGAAGAAGGCGAGGGCACATTGGCCGAAACGTTGTACAGATAACAATGAAGATGAGTACAATAGTCCAAATAATCCAAATGATACTAAATATCTATTTAACCTATAGAAACGACCCTAACAGATCCTAACCACTCCGGGTCAGAGTGAATCTGGGTACTCCACATTCCCCAAACCTCTAGAAATGAAGCCTCACCTTAGTGTTATAGCCTGAACAATCTTTGACGGTAGGGGAGTTGAAGGGTCTTCTGTAGGGTGGGGGCATACAGTCAGCATATTCTAAGCCCCACCGACAGATTATCGGGAACTTATATGAAACTAGAGGCGCGTAACATAATGGTTAGAGACGTAGGAAATGACTCATCGACCCGAGTTCAAATCCTGGACAAGGCTGAATTTCACATAGCGATAATACCCTTGGGAAAGGTATGAATCCAACTATACTCCTTCCAGCTATGAGTAGATAGTAGGTAGACTGGGCTCTTTAACTTTCGTTGAGGCAACCTGTTAGGAGAAGGAAAACTCTGAATTCAAGCTTGTTAAACTCCGCTTAAGAAATTGACCTTGTGCCGCATCCTGCTCGTGCGGAGGGGTTGGTAAAATATATATATGAAACTGGGACGAAATTGGCAACTAATATTAGCGCTATGTGAAACAGTCTTGTCCAGGATTTGAACTCGGTTCGCCGTGTCCGTTTCCTACGACAATAACCATTGCGCCACTAGTGCCTCTATAGAGTGTAAGCTTATTTTGGCAAATCATTGACACTGAAGTGAATTCGGTTGTCGTTTGAATGCTCCACTGAAAGAAAGTCTAGAAAGGAACAAGTCATTGTATCCCAATTACGCATTGGTCACACAAGACTAACGCATTCCTATATACTCAAACAAGAACAACAACCACAGCGTGAAACATGTCAAACACCTTTGACTGTTAAATACTTGCTCAAATAATGCAGGGTTTTTTTTGCTCACATCAGAAACCATTATTTTAATGCAAACAATATGATCTATTTGAAAAAGTCAACATCCACTTTGGCCCTATCTTGGGCTAGACGGGCGGTTGGAGAGGCCCCCTCCGATCAATCGGCTGGTCACGTCAAGTCCTAACACCTATATGATTTCCCAACCCTATTGCCCTTATGGAAAGCCCCAACCCCTTTTTATCATATGGGTGCTAGAAGGCGGTGGCTGCGGGTCTACATGTCCTGGGAATGACGTTAAACTCTATCTGATGGTGAGGTTCCAGTTTTGGAGGTTTGAGGAATGTGGAGCACCCCATTCATCACCATTGCTCCCTGGTCCACTCTGACCTGGAGTGGTAGTACCTGTTAGGGTCCCATCTAATTGATTTATTTCAAAACTTTATTGGCATTAAATGACCCACTGAGGTTGGTATGCCGTAAAACAAAACAAACAAACAAATAAACAAACAAACAAAAAGTCAACATAGAAGACTTTTTGAAGGAAATAAGATTATACCATAGAATATAGAAATAAACTTAATCAATACCATACAACATGATCCCCAATGATGCTAACACATTGTTAAAACCAAGTACTAAAAAGTATAAATATAAATACACAACATATATTACTTACTAACCGTTAGGCATGACATAACCCCAAACTGGTTGATATACCGTTAAAATCAATAAACCAATCAACCAACCAATGCTCCCCTGGGTTGACCCTGTGCCAGACTAAGCAGAGTAATATATACCATATACCTGATGCCTCGACCCAGGACTGGGGAAAGGAGCAGGTGATTACAAATGATTGTCATCATTTGCTATTCGGTCCTAAGGAAACGGCTTTAATAGGTGACTCTCGCGGTTACTGTTCAGTCGGGTAATGAGTCCCGCATTATCTCGAAAGTATTGAATCGTAAGACGATAGTCAAATAATGTACCCACATATAATACACAGGACATCCCGATGAATACACACACACAGAATTTTGAATTAACCCTTTCCAGATGGACTGGTCAAATATGGCCGACTAAACACGTGCGTTTGTTTACCATCGAATTAGATTATACCAATTTGGCCGTAGACGGGTATACGCCACATAAATTTATTTCAAACCAATTTGAAATCTGTCTTTAAATTTGTTTAACGTTTTGCCTACTAAATTTCCCCCACGGCTGTACCAAATTTTCTTGGTATTTTTTATTACCTGTATGATGGGATATTTCAAAGTTCACTATCTGTTCACTTCAGAACTTATTCTATTCAAATTAAGTCCTATATTATTGTAATCTGAGTCCTTTGCTTAGTTATAATGAACTAACCATTATTTTTTGTACTTTGCTTTGGTGTGGGGGAAGAGCCGCTGTGAGCGATTTAAAGTAGGCAAAGGGTTAATAAAATAAAAAAATAAAAAAGAGAACATCTTCAAATACTAACACAAAATATCTTTAACATCAAGTTAACGTTTTGCCGACCAAATTTCCCCCACGGCTGTACCGAATTTTCTTGGTGATGTTTTTTTTGTTTTTGTTTTTTGTTTTTTTACCTGTATGATGGGATATTTTAAAGTTCACTATCTATTCACCTTAAAACTCATTCTATTCAAATAAAGTCCCATTATTATTGTAATGTGAATCCTTCTGCTCAATTATGATGAACTGACCATCAGTCTTTGTACTTTGCTTGGACAGTGGTATGCGTTGAAACAGTTCCTTGGTGGAAGAGTCACTGTGAGCGGTTTAAAGTAGGCAAAGAGTTAAAATGTGTTTTTATGTGTTTTGTTTTTTTTTTTGGGGGGGGGTAATAATTTGTTTAATATTTTATTCCATTAACAACTGTTTGAAATTTGATTTTGATTTTTTTTTAAATCTTTTTTTTATTTGTTTAATTTTTTTTATGGATTGACATCTTTTTTTTTTAATTAATTATCTAGAATTTTTGGACTGTTGTCCTCGTCTTTATTGTTATATACACATATCCTCCGACCTTCTTGTCGAACTCGGGAACTTCACGTCACAATCAGGTGCCTTGTGGATAACGGAATGAGAACAATTGGTACCATTATAGTATATGGCCTACATTTTAAATGTGGCCTACGAAATCATGTCTTTTTTTATAGTATGTGGCCTACCTTAAAGAGCATGTTATAAGGTTATAGTAATAACTGCTAATCCTAACCCTATTTAGAATTTTAGAATATTTTAGACTTAAATAGATCTCTGATTCATGTAAATTATGGATAAATTCTTTTTTAATTATTCTTAATTACTATATACAGTTTATGTCTGAATTGCATTTCTTTAAATTGAATATATGTAAAAAAATAATTAGTTTCAATAAATTGCCTACTACTTATATCTATAAATATACTCTTACTGGGGTAAGACACATTCAAACCGGGTAGGCCACATACTATAACGGCACCTAGAATTTTTTTTAGTGGTGTCTTCCTCTTTATTGTTATATACACAACGTTTCGACCGATTTGCCCTCCGACCTTCTTGTCGAACTCGGGAGCCTTCGGGTCACAATTGGGTGCCTTGCGGTTAACAGAATGAGAACAATCTAACCCCAACGCTCCTGATTAAAGACTATATAAAGTAAATGCTGGGCGGCCTGGTGTCGGTATCAGCCGCCCATTTTCACTAGTGCTAGACAAGGAGATTATTTTAACGTCTGGTGTGGAGCGCCACATCTATCATCAGCTTCTCACTTTACCGCACAGATCCCTGTGCTACTCATGCGCTGAGTTGGCGAGAAGCCAGTATTGAACCAGGAAACTTGTGATTCCCAGGCTGACGCTCTACAGACTGAGCTAAAGCGGTCCTTGAATATATATATATATATATATATATATATATATATATATATATATATATATATATATATATTATATATATATAGAGAGAGAGAGAGAGAGAGAGAGAGAGAGAGAGAGAGAGAGAGAGAGAGAGAGATAATACAAATTATCGCGTCTCATCTATAAAAAATTTCAGACAAAATTATTTTAGATTTGTTTTTAAATTTGTTTAAAATCTGATCAAAATTCAAATTTGGATTAGAGAAATTTTTCAGCCTATCTGTTCAAAATTCATATATTCCCGGTATACTTACATTGGCATCTTCCTCTTTGCTTTTAGATTAAATGTAATTTTTTTTACATATACTATTACATAAATGATAGTTACACAGAGAAACACATGTGTTATTAATTTTGGAGAGACAATCTCCTACGGCACATTTGAATTCATACACAACATTGGTCTCATTAAGACGAGTAGTTTTGGGGGAGGAGTTGTTGCATGTGACAAGATTTGTAGTTAAAAATTTTTTGTAATAAATGATCAAATTGACTTTTTTCTTAGTGTCGGTGGAAGAGACATTGTTACGTATTAATTTTTTTAACGCATTTTCATCCTGTTTATAATTTTGGTGCATCTGATTACAATAATATATGTTTTGGTTAGGGCTATTGATTGTGCTATTGTTTTCATTATGGTAAATATTATGGAGGGTTTTTCGGATTTATTCATCAACAAAATAGTTGGGGAATTCATTATTGATGAGAGTTTGCTTAATATTTTTTATTTCGGAAAAGAATATTGTTTTATAATATTAAAATTAATAACACATATATTGGCCACACGACGACCACATTATCACGCAGATTAACATTACACTTATCTGATTCCAGCTCCATTAATCAACACCTTAAAACACATTCATGCCCCCCCCTCTACCTACTGCAAAATTCTAACCGAAAATACACGCACACACACACTATATATATATATATATATATATATATATATATATATATATATATGACATTAGTATTCGTGTATGTTTCAAAATTATTTAGTTAATAGAAAAAATGAATTAATGAATCGAACAAAAAATGAATGAAATGAATTGAATTAATGAAAAAATCTTTTCCAAAGAAAAATAATAATTTTTAAAAGAGGTTCCTAATGGAAAAGCCTTCTTCATTTTTACTGGATTATTTATTGAAACATTAAATTAATATAATTATTATATAATATATTTGAGAGGATATATTATATATTATTATATTATTATATTATATATACATATATATATATATATATATATATATATATATATATATATTATATGATAATTATATTAAGTTAATGTTTCAATAAAAAGTCCAGTAAAAATGGAGAAGACTTTTCCATTAGGAACCTCTCTTAATTTTTTTTTCTTTTGAGAGAGGTTCTTTGGAAAAGATTTTTTTCATTTATTCCATTCATTTCAGTCATTTTTTTCCATTAATTCTTAACTATATATATATATATATGTCCTTGATTAATCAATTTCTTGATTAATTCATTACGATTAACCTTGATGATCTATTTTTGTTGAAACTTAAGTAGATTATATATCTATACCTTTCTAATATATATATACATGTGTGTGTGTGAGAGAGAGAGAGAGAGAGAGAGAGAGAGAGAGAGAGAGAGAGGGGGGGTGGAATTGTCTCTTGAAGAAAAGTTCAATGGAAACATTATTTTTAAAAATCTTAACACTAAGTGCCTTTTTTTTTTAATGTGGAAAAAAATTTCATCCAACTTAATGCAATGATAAAAATTTTTGGCGCCAATACAATAAACCAGACGACAACTCAAAATTATCGCGATGGAATCTTTAGCCATTTGTTTGGGGGGGAGATACAATCGCTAAACATGTGTTTTCTTGTCCTCCATCCACCACCGCTCAGTAAAATAACGGTCGAAAATCTTTAAAAGAAATGCCTTTTAGAAAAAAATAAATTCTATAATGGCGTCGATCTATAAGACACAACCATTCCGAAAGCCCCCCCCCCCCCCCCGATCAGATTATCTTCAAGCAATCTCTCGACTGGTTTGTCGCTGTTCAATATTGTCAGTCGACTCACCTCCAACTACACCCAACTCCCATCACATAGTAAAAATCGTCGAGCTATTAAAGATAGTCTTTGAAAAAAAAAATAAAGAACGAAAGAACACATGAAAGGTTTGTGGTTTTTTTGTGTGTGTTTTTTGTTTTTTTCATAGATATACGACAAACACAGATGTGTGTAAATTTACATTATACATGTAAAATAATACAAAATAAAAAAAAACAGCAAATACTTACATTGGTCACATTACCACTAACATATCCCTTATTACATCAGTCAAACACCCCCTACTCCCATCACATATTTTTAGAAAAAAGAAAAGAAAAAAGAAAGAACACCCCCACGACCCACCCCCCACATATACACACACATACACATACACACACATATACTCCTGTGCGAAAGGTTACCTTTTCTTCATAGATATGCGACACAGATGTGTGTACATTTACATTATACGTGTAAAATGATACAAAATAATTTTTTTAAAAAGCTAATACTTACATTGGTCACACCAACACTACCCTTTCCCGGAGACTAACAAGCCCCTTATTAGATCTTAACGCAATTCGTACACATTAAGAAACATATCAAACAAGACGATAACACTCCTAATGTTCGACAGCTATTAGTAGATAACAAGAAAGTTTAATTTAAGTTGAAACCGCCGCGAAAAAAAAATACTACAAGCTATGCGTATAAAAAATGAAACAACACACATTTGAATAAAAACATCTAACATTAAATGGCATTTTAAAATGTTTAACATTAAGCAACAAGCGCGTGCGTAACGGTTATCGTCTTAGGGGATGGACACAATGAACCGAGGGTTGGTTGGTTGGTGTGCGTACCTACATACATACAATACACACACACACACACACACACACACACACACATATATATATATATATATATATATATATATATATATATATATATATATATATATATATGCTTAGAGGGTGAGCCAGATCTGGAATGATGATCAAAAACTGAACAGACACACACACACACACACATAAACAAACACCACCCCCACACGCACACACAGACAGAGAGTTTGGAAGGCATGAGACACAATCAAAAGTGATGAGCTGATGGTAAGTGTATTCTTGCTTGTAACAATAAAGAGGAGGATAACAGTCCGAAAATTTCAATAATGCAAATTCAGTAATTGAAGTTTTGTTAGGTTTGGACACTTAGTTCATTATATATATATATATATATATATATATATATATATATATATATATATATATAAAATTTATGCTTAGAGGGTGAGCCAGATCTGGAATGATAATCAAAACCGAACAGACACACACACATAAGTACACACACGCACACACACATAAACAAACACCCACACACACACACACACAGATAATTTGGAAGGCATGAGACAAAACCAAATGGGCAGTCACTAGCAACAACTTCAGTTCTGGAGATCTTCTGTAGAAGAGATTTTTATCTCGAAATATTAAGAATAAATTACAGGTTAACAAACAGCACCATAGTTACCTTCTTTTTCTTTACACTTGCATTGTGATAGCCTTCAAAACCAACCAACAAACCAATATAAACACAATGCTTCAAGCAAATTATAAAACACTTATCATATATATATATATATATATGTGTGTGTGTGTGTGTGTATGTGTGTGTGTGTGTGTGCGTGTGTGTGCGTGTTATCCAATCAACCAGCCAACGATATATATATATGTCTAACATTAAGCAACAAGCGTGTGGCGTAATGGTTATCGTCTTATGGGATTGACACAACGACCCGATGGTTGGTTGGTTGGTTTGCATACACACACACACACACATATATATATATATATATATATATATATATATATATATATATATAACTCACGTATACACATACAATTCTAAAAAAATAAACCATGGTACAACTACACACATACGTATATACCCACAAACACACACATGCACATGAGCGCGCACACACACATACACATACACATACAGACAGACACTTACGCACACATACACACATGAGCGCGCACATACAAATGCGCACATAAGCATATGGACCCCCCCCACACACACACACACACAAAACACATGTACATGCACATACACGGACACACACATACACATACGGACACATACACCTACGGATACACACACACATATATACACCTGCAAACATACACTCACACAAGCACACGCACGCACATATACACACGCACACACGCACAGACACATACGGACACACACATCCACAATACGGACACATACACCTACAGATACACACATACACCTGCAAACATACACTCACACAAGCACACCCACAAGCACATATACACACACACGCGCACAGACACATACGGACACACACATCCAGACAGACTCACAGATCTCGCTGAAAGATGTTTCAAAAGAAAGGAATATTTCTTCCACGTGTTATTTTTCCCGGGCTGTCTTTTCTTCCCTTTTCGGGGGGGGGGGCAGTTTGGTGTGGGTGGTGTACATAGTTTGAGGGGGAAGGTGGGAGGTACAAATCGTTACAATAAATCTCTTTGCCCATTCACTTTAACTCTTAATTAATTTACTCAGGGGTTAGCCCGTGGGTGGGTAAACGTGTTGGGCGAGAGGGGGGGAGAGCAACTCGTGTAGAAAGGTCCACTTTTTTTTCGTGATCTTTTGTTTTCCGTGCTCTTTTGTGGTCAGTGCTTCAATAACTACAATGGTATTATTATTATTATTATTATTATTATTATTATTATTATTATATTATTATTATTTTCTTGTTCATTTCTTTCTTTCTTTTTCTTCTTCTTTTTACGGGTCACCACGATTCTGTAAACAAAGGTCGAGGCATAACAAATCAGATTTGTATTAATTTTCGAGGATGGGTGACTTGCGCATAATGGACATTGTTCGGGGTTTTCATCCCGGCATTCTCTCATCTGGAAAAATCTAACACTGGCCGATCAACCCTCGTTGACATCACCTGATAATGATTAAGATTATCACTTGGATTACAATAGATAATCTCATGGACTTTTGTGACTGTGATACCATTGACCAAGAAGATCCATTCAAATCGCATACAATAATAATTGTATTCCCTTGGATTGTGGACATGGCTTCCCACATCTCATATTGGATACTACTGTTCATTGCATTAAAGCTTTTTTTTTTACATCTATACATTAATACCCGTGTTATTTAATTTACAAAAGTTATCCTACGTCCAAAGATGAAATGCAAAAATGTAAATCCTGATTATCTGGTTTTGCTTATCCGCCGAATTCTTATTTCTTATTAATTGACCATTCCGTTTTTATTGTATAGAAAGAAGGTAAGAAAAAGGACATGCTGCACAGGAAAAATATAATTAGAAAGAAAGAAGGAAAAAAAGAAAGAGAGTAGGGTAAAGATAGAGAGAGGAGTAAGCGTTTGGTTTGGTTTACGGCATATCAATCTCGGTGGGTCATTTAATGGGTCATTTAATGCTGACAAAGTTTTTCTATTTAACCTAACACTAACAGGTACTACCACTCCGGGTCAGAGTGGACCTGGAGCAATGGTGATGAAGGGGTGCTCCACATTTAATGCTGACAAAGTTTTGAAATAAATTCATTCTTTTGGGGTACTCAATTGTTTTATAACACATTTTTCTATTTGACCCATAGACGGGGCCTAACAGGTACCACAACTCCGGGTCAGAACGGATCAGGGAGTAGTGATGATGAAGGGTTGCTCCACATTCCCCAGACCTCTAGAACTGGAACCTCACTTTCAGATAGAGTTTAACGTTATTCCCAGGATGTGAAGACCCCCAGCGACCGCCTTCTAGCACATTTAATTTCTTGAAACGAATGACGTATCATTTTCAGTCCTTGATCATGGAGCGAAAAACGTTATATTTTTCATTTCTGTTTATACTTGTTGGCTGGTTGGTTGGATTTTACGGCATGTCAACCCTTGTTGGGTCATTTTATGCCGAAGATGTTTTGTTTTATTCCTGCTTGGTGGGTATTCAATATTTTTTTCAAACTCAATTTTTTAGACACATTTTTAAAACTCATTTTTTCTATTTAACTCATTAATGGGACCCTAACAAGTACTACCACTCGGGTCAGAGTGGACCTGGGAGTAATGACGATTGAAGGATACTTTACACCCCCTACCAAAGCTTAAGAATTGGAACTTCACCATTAGATGCAGTTTAATATTATACCCAGGACACGAAAACCTTCAGCCACCGCCTTATAGCACATATATGATAAAAATAATTGCCATAAGGACAATATGCCTGGAACAATCATATAGGTGCTAGGGATTGGCGTGATCAGTTGATTGATCGGTGGGGACTCTTCCGATTGCCCGTCTAGCCTAAGTAAGTACCAAAGTGGAGTGTTGCATGTCATGGACTGTTCAACCACCAGGAATCCATCCTTAAGCATCGCGCGTCGCCACCCACGACCAACAGGTGGCCTTATTCGGGGTTTTAACTCCTCTGCAGAGGTGCAGTCGATGTATTCTACAGCCCCACAGACAGGTCAGTCTTATCCCTTTGCAGGGGTGCAGTCGGTGCATTCGACAGAACGGACACTTTTTTGTCTACTATAATTTATTTTCACTTAATTATATTGTATCAAAGATTTAAAGATGTCTGCAAGAAGGACATGAAGACATGCCACATCAACACCAACACATGGGAGGCTTGCGCAGAAGACCGAGCGACCTGGCGCCTCCTCGTCAAACAAGGGACGAAAAGGAGTGAAAAAGAGATGAGAGAAGCCGCCACAGAAAAGAGAGCCAGAAGGAAGGAGAGACAACAACAGCCCCAGTAAGCATCACTGTTTGTTTGCAGTCACTTCACCAGAGATTGCTATTCAAAAATTGGTCTGTTCGGCCACTCATGCGGTTGCAAATAAAAAAGATAATAAAAAGTGGACGCTACGCCATCGTCTTTAGTAGACGGGATAATGCCAACAATAAAAATATGGTATCAAATATACGAATGATTTTCAACAGATCATTTGACTATAGATATTACCCTAACAGGTACTACCACTTCGAGTCAGAGTGGAACTGGACCTCACCTTCAGATATGAAGGGGTACTCTTCACTTCCAAAAGCTCCAGAACAGGGGCTTCACCATCGGGTGCCGTTTAATGACAAAACAAGGACACCCCTTTGGGTGGAGATGCCCCCTCTGCAGAGGACACAGCCAGCCTATTCTAAACCCCGCCGACAGAGGTCGAATAAACAGAGAACTGTGGGATGCTAATTAGAACCCTTGATTCACTCCTAAATAAGAATCATCGATATAATCATGGACCACGTTTACAATGGGAACTCAATGGGTTCACGGATGGTCTAGTATATTGCTCAGCCCCATACCTAATGAAATCTAGAGTTACTTCCCTTGATCAGTAGGGACATGAAATCTACATGATTTAAACACCTGATTGCATGTGTGCATTCTTTTTATGATTGTCCATTAGGTTGGAGGTTCTAATCAGCTTTTATCTTTCAATTCCTATATATATATATATATATATATATATATATATATATATATATATATATATTACAACATAGTATTATTCACATCTATTCTATTTTGGTAGGACAATTTTGATAAAAGTTATCTCCCCTTGAATAATTGCATATTTGGGGAAGTGAAATGGTGGTCCTAGTGTGTGATTTACATAGCATAGTATACTATTTACATAGCAGGAATATTAGCCAATCAGGATCCAGCTTTGGGTAACAGGGGCTAGTTATGTAAGCTCAGTACTTAGCAAAACTGAAGAGAAGTACATAGTTGCCTGGTGAATTGATGATCGGTAGGGGACTGATGGGAACCCGAAAGTAGGGTTTCCACCATGACACTTTTGGATTGGGGGTTCGTGCGGGCAGGACGCACGTACAACACAGTTGAGCTAATTAAGTCACTTTTAGGGTAGAAGCATTTCTCTACCCTGTGTTAAATGCATTGATAAACATGGTCTGTTTTGAGGAAAATCTAACTCAGATTTTCATAGAGACATCGTTAATAAATAAAAACACTTCCTCAAAGTGAAACAAACTAGGGGAGGTTACTCTCATTTATGTAGCTAATGTTCAGATTACCCTTAAATCAATAATCTCTAAAAAGAGGAAGCTATTAATCAGAATGTCAGCCTCTTTGGCTGCACCTCTGCAGTGGGGTAAGAATCCACCCAATTGGATTGGGGTTCGTGCGGTCAGGACGAACGGGCACACGGTTGAGCTAATCAAGTTTCTATTTGGCTAGAAGCATTCTCTACCCTGTGTTAAATAAAACCTTGTTAATTTTCCAACAACCTGGTCTTGTATTTTCATTCAGTGTTCCATATTTTATCTATGTAAAAACCTAACAGTATTAGACTGGGCTTAGTTCAAAGAATGTTTTAAGAAAACCCTCATTCTCTCAAATGTCAAATAAGTTTTAAGAGGTTTATCAACTGTATATCTTGGAGAAGGCAGCACGAAACATCGGCCTCTATTTGAACTCCGATAAAACAGAGTTCATGTGTTTAAAAAAGGAAAGAGACATCTCCACACTTGACGGTAAGCCTCTAAAGCCAGTAGAACAATTCATGTACCTAGGTAGCAATATCTTATCCACAGAAAGTAATGTTAAATAATGCATAGTGAAAGCATGGTCTGCTATAAACAGATTATCAGTTATATGGAAATCCAATCTCACTTGCTAGGCCCCATACCTAATGAAATCTAGAGTTACTTCCCTTGATCAGTAGGGGACTGATGGGAACCCAGAAGTAGGGTTTCCACCATGACACTTTTGGATAGGGATTTGTGCGGTTAGGATGTACGTACAACACAGTTGAGCAAATTAAGTCACTTTTAGGGTAGAAACATTCTCTACCCTGTGTTATATGCTTTAATAATAAACATGGTCTGTTTTGAGGAAGATCTAACTCAGATGTTCACAGAGACATCGTTAATAAATAAGATTTATTCTATATTCGCTACAAGATCGTAAATATGGGGCATCCAGTGAGGATCGAACTCGCTATTCAGTTGTAATAAATCTGCAAGACTAGCTTGCTAACCTTTACACAACGATGGGGCGCCATCTGATACTGCGATTAAATATGAAATGCTTATCTGTTTAAAATATATTAAAACTATACTAATGCATTGGCTCTTAAAACAATGATGAGGTAAATCATTTCTGAGATAGGTAACGACTTTATCATTATTGGGGCACTTCGAACGGTCCCCAAAAGCTTAGAAAAAACATTTGAGGAACTGAAAATCAGAGGAAGAATTGAGACCATCCACACAACAGCATTGTTGAAATCCTCTGGAATACTCAGGAGAGTCCTGGAAACCTGAGGAGACTTGTTGTCACTCGAAACCCAGTTAAAGACCTTCAGCTAATGATGGTGGGAAAATTGATAATAATAATTGACAAATACATCAACCGGGAAATGGAATTGAATAAACCGTGGAATGGTAACAATTGTAGTTGGTGTCTTTGGAACGGTTCCCAAAAGTTTAGAAAAACAAAGTAGAGGAGTGGAATTAAAAATCAGAGGAAGAAATGAGACCACCCTGACAACTAGAATACTCAGAAGAGTCCTGAAGATCCGAGAAGACTTGTTTTCACTTAAACTCCAGTGAAAGACCACCTTTCGCTGGTTTGAAAAACACGCAAGGAGTGAAAAAGGAAACCTCAAAAGAGAAACTGAATCACTTATAATTGCTGCACAAAATAATGCCATAAGGACAAACTACATCAAAGCGAAAATTGATAAGACCCAACAAAATAGTAAATGTAGACTTTGCGGTAATAGAGATGAGACTGTAAACCATATATTCTGAGAATGTAGCAAACTAGCACAACGAGAATACAAAACTAGACACGACTGGGTTGGGAAGGTGACCCACTGGGAATTATGCAAAATATGTGTTAACCTTTTATTTTTTCAATATTTTTAGATATAACCTCTTCGACAAAAGATTTCTGAAACTGGAGCTGTTGTTAGTGACCGTCTATTCATCGAAGAGTTTTTATCTCACCGTAGTTACCTTATTTTTCTTTACACTTGCATTGTGATAGCCTTCAAAATCAACCACCAAACCCATATATATATATATATATATATATATATATATGTGTGTGTGTGTGTGTGTGTGTGTGTGTGTGTGTGTGTGTGTGTGTGTAAATGTATATATATATGTATATGTATATATATATATATATGTTATGGTGGCGTGGACATTGAGTCAACATCTGGTTACCGACAGTTTCTCGCCTATGCGATCTTCAGTCCAAACCACAACGTATATATAACCCGTTATATCAATTTCCCATTTTGTTTGAAGATTGCATAGGCGAGAATGTCAGTAAACAGGCTTGACTCCATGTCTACGCTACCATAACTTATATACTAATGCTCTATCATCTATATATTGAACACTTTGTACAAATATAGCACCCATATTATGTACAATATATATATATATATATATATATATATATATAATGGCCCACAGATATACTATATTTTTGGTGTTGTCCGTTCGTCCGGGGATGTAATTGAAAACAAAGCCCTGGGAAAATAGTAACATGGTTTTTAGCATTATTTGTATTATTCGGACTATTGTCCTCATCTTCATTGTTATCTGTACAACGTTTCGGTCGATGTGCCCTCCTGTCTTCTTCAGGTATTTCTTATGGGACTCGGAAACCATCACGGAACTTTGAACCTAACCCTTTATTCAGTCCACGGGGGTATCCTGTTCTCATTCCGCTAACCATAGCTGGAGTACAGGTGTTAAGCTGTGTTAATTATTATTCTATGTTACTGCTGCCCCTGACCAGGATTGAACCTGTTGGCGGAGACCGGTATCCAACCTGGAATCCTGCGATTCTACCGACTGACCTAATATTATCTCTTGCGCGTTATTCTGCATTAGTACCAACGAATTCAAAAAAAAAAAAAAGAATTGACTAATACACGCGTAAACACCGTGTATGCTTTTGAAAAGTTTTTGCTAAACTTCTCAGCAAATCTGGAAAACTCAACACACCTCCTCGACGAATCACTAATCAGATCTCATAAGTAAGCCTCGTTTGGGGAATGTGGAGTACCCCTTCATCACCATTGCTCCCAAGTCCACTCTGACCCGGAGTGGTAGTACGTGTTAGGGTCCCATCTATGGGTTAAATGGAAAAATGTGTTTATAAAAAAAATTGAGTATCCATTAAGAATGAATTTATTTCAAAACTTAGTTGGCATTAAATGACCCACCAAGGTTGATGTGCTGTAAAACAAAACAGACAAACCAGCAACTTGCTAAACTTCTCAGCAAATCTGGCAAACTCAACACACCTCCTCGACAAATCACTAATCAGATCTCATAAGTGAGCCTCGTTTTGGACCGACTCCAATTTTTCATTCCTTTTTGAGCGCCATCTTTTCTCAACAACTTAAACGAAATGCAATCCACAGACGAACATCTTTCCCACTTAAAAACACGAAAAGGGAGGGCGGTGAAGAGTACGCTCCTCAAGAATCACGCACAATTATCTCTTCATCTTTGGTCGACCATTTCTGACCAAAATCCGCTTCGATCAAGCGAAACGTGCAATATACATGTGCTGGCCTTTGTTAGGACCGCTGACCGACGTGCTCCGGCCAGTGGACGCAATGACGTAAATTGCCTCTCTCGCCTCTTTGCCACGCGCCCGTTTTGGAGCGTTCTCTGCGCCTTGTCCAAGGACTCGGGTCACCTTTTTCCTGACGTTTCGTCTTCGGCTTTCAAACAACAAACAATTTTGTTTCGACCGGTTTTCTTGTTTGGCACTTTCCCGTCTTGCGTGTTGCCGCGAATCGTGCCCAAGCATCGGCATCAAATGTTTCGATTGACGCTCCTTCACATCACTGTGTCCAATTATTATCCGTGGGGGGTGGGGGATGAAGGGGAAATGACAGAGAGAGAGAGAGAGAAAGAGCATCGGGGTTGATTAAGACGATGGGAAGATGATAAGGGTAAAAGGCAGAGGAGAATATCATATCAAAGAAGGAGGTAAGTAGTGCTGCGTAGTACCAAACACACTTGCATAAGATATGTGGTTAAATCGAACTTAACGGACCTAAATTCCGCCATCGTATGTCACCCCGATTAAAAAATCAGGGAATTAACCGAATTTATTGAAATGTTCAGGGTTGATATATTAATGAATAAAAGATATAATGCACCAGTTATTTTATTTAAAAACTTTTACCTTTTTTCAGATCAGTTAACTTTGAACCATGTATCTTTGGACGTAACACAGATTCCCAAAGATCCGTGGTTCAAAGTTTTTCCAGAATGGTAAATCGAACTTAACGGACCTAAATTCCGCCATCGTATGTCACCCTGCTTAAAGAAAAAAAAATACTAAAAAAATCAGGGAATTAACCGAATTTAATGAAATGTTCAGTGTTGCTATATTAATGAATAAAAGATATATTGCACCAGTTATTTTATTAAAAACTTTCACATTTTTTCAGGTCAGTTAACTTTGAACCATGTATCTTTGGGAATATATGTCACCAGAAATTAATTTTATTATAAATATACTTTCACATTTTTTAGGTCTAGTTAACCTTTGAACCATGTATCTTTGGG
>CM042165.1:51386027-51401374 GCA_023376005.1 Doryteuthis pealeii | reverse complement strand
AGAGAGAAGATTATATACAGACGAATACATCTACATCCGCTGTACTACGATGATACCGAACAGGCGACGTCTGTAAGGGATAAGGATTATTTAAGATTATGAACGGAGCGTCCTTTAACTATGAAACTTTCTGTTTCATAGTTTTCAAAGAAGAAGAAGAAGAAGAATGAAGAAGAAGAAGAAGATAATGAGATATAAGAGAAGAAGAAGAAGAGAAGAAGGAAGAAGAAAGAAGAAGAGAAGAAGAAGAACGATTGGGAATAGGAAGAAGAAGAAGAAGAAGAAGAAGAAGAAGAAGAAGAAGAAGAGAAAGAGAGAGAAGATGGAATGGAATAGGAAGAAGAGAAGAGAAGAAGAAGAAGAAGCAGAAGAAGAAGAAGAAAAGAAGAAGAAAAAGAACGATGGAAATAGGAAATATTGAGAAGAAGAAGGAAGGGAAGAGAAGAAGAAGAAGAAGAGAAGAAGAACAGATGGAAATAGGATATAGAAGAGAAGAAGAAGAAGAAGAAGAAGAAGAAGAAGAAGAAGAAGAAAAGAAGAAGAAGATGGAAATAGGAAATAGGAAGAAGAAAGAAGAAGAGAAGAAGAAGAAGAAGAAGAAGAAGAACGATGGAAATGGAAATAGGAAAGAAGAAGAAGAAGAAGAAGAAGAAGAAGAAGAAGAAAGAAGAAGAAGAAGAAGAAGAAGAAGAAGAAGAACGTGAATTAGGAAAGAAGAGAAGAAGAAGAAGAGGCGAAGAAGAAGAAGAAAGAAGAAAGAAGAAGAGAAGAATGAAGAAGAAGAAGAAACCAACCAGATGAGTGAAAGAAACGGAGATAAGCAGTTATGCGCGTTCAGATCGCTTGATGATCGACGACATGTTTAAATCCGTACGTCCTCCTTATGCGCAACGGCACAGCGAGTACAGACAACCATTTTGTTATTATTAACCCGAATCTGACACCAGTGATTTGTGCAGTGATCCCGAAAGACTCTTTTGTGCCTGTCGATAAATACGCCTATTTTTATCCGCTTTACAAACGGGTCTGTCTATTTATTTGTTCGTTTAGTCATTTAATTGTTTATTCTAAGTTAGTTTACATGTCGCCATTTTAAACATTTTCCACTGTTTTTATTTATTTTCTCAAAGTTTAATCTGCCGGCTCCAATAACCCCCCTCTCTCTCTTCTCTCTCTCTCCTTCTCTCCTTCTCTCTCTCTCTCTCTCTCTCTCTGTGTGTGTGTGTGTGTGTGTATTTAGTTATTTAGTTTCGAACATATATATATATATATATATATATATATATATATATATATATGAAAGTAAGTAAACAAACGATGTGTTTATTTTTTTATATGGCCTTTTTTAGCCGACAATTTTTGGAGGATATGTGCTTAATTGAAGTCATACCTAATTTTCAAAAAATTAATTAGTTAATAATTAATGAATTTAGGCGGGCATATATGTTCAAATGTAAGGCTAAACAAATCGAGAAAATGTCAAAATGTCAAAAGGTCAAAAAGGTCGAAATGTACATACAGGGATTGACATTTTCTCGATTTGTTTAGCCTTACATTTGAACATATATCATTAATTATTAACTAATTAATTTTCAAAATTAGGTATGACTTCAATTAAGCACATATCCTCCAAAAATATATATATATGTATGTAAGAAGAGAGAGACTACAGTCTCTCTCTCTCTCTCTCTCTCTATATATATATATATATATATATATATATATTATATATATATAAAATTATCAGAGTATCTATCAATTCGTGCCTTAGGTTTGTTTATATATTTTACGATCACAGAAAGATCTAGTTTGCTAGCAAACGATCATTTCCTATATGCTTAGTAGTGAAAGTTAATTTAAATTATCCCTTAGAGAGCTTATACCAAATTTATGGGAGAGTCTCCCTCTCCCATAAATTTGGTATAAGCAGACAGACAGACAGACATATATGCTTCCCACTCCCATGGTTAAGCACTGTGGAGGGACATTAATTGTAACTTCACCGTTTGTCATTAGCCGTTACCCGTCTGTTTACAGATTTGAGTTCTCTGGTGATTGTAAAAAAAAACATACCGCTGTAAAGTATGTAGCAATTAATTGTTCACCCTAGACTAACGGTCCGCTGATAGCCGCAAGGGTAAGGAACTTGGTAGACGAAAATTCTGTCGGGTTTCGATCCCGGCTAGAGGTAGCTGTTGAAATGTCGAGCCGCACTTAAGAGAAGTAAACTTCGAAACACGTGTCTGTGGATGACTGATATATATATATATATATATATATATATATATATATAATATATATTGAGAGAGAGATTTTAGTGGTAATGGTTTCGCGTATGCTTCACGTATTTGATGTCAAGATTATAAAAAATAAATGTACTGGTTTTTTTGGTGCAAATCGGTAAGTCAACCGTATTTCTTTAGTATAAATCCAATCGAATTATTAGTAGCACCACTCTCATACTTCTACCTATCTATCTATCTATCTTAGTCTGTTGATATCTATATATCTCAGTCTTTATCTATATATTTCATTCTGCTCCGTATCAAACGGCACCAGAATGTTAAAAGATTTTATATCAAGTCCAAATTAGCTACCATACTTTCGGATGTCTACGAATAACAATTACTATATAAATCTCCTATGTCCAGTATAATTTGCGCTGTTTATCCGAACATAGCGGGTAAGTCAAGTGTATTTCTTGAATATTAGCCCATTTGAACTCTTAGATTTACTATTCGTGCTGAGTTCCCGGTTTCGATTTCTGTCGGAGGGAAATCGTAAGTATACATCGCTGATGTGACTTAATAAAGTTGAAACGGCTGCTGTACGATGTTCTACGTAGTGGGCAATATTTGTCGAGTTCGCTTGTCATGATTATTTTCATTAATTATCGAATTTTATACGATATACGCATTGTAAATGCCTTCAAGCAAAAACATATAAATAATAATATACTTTACTCAACAATGCTTCTAAAGCAAATTACCTTAATCTCATATATATATATATAATATATATATATATATATATTATATATATATATATAATCCAAAAGTCCAGAGAAGAAATCTTCCTTACGACACAAGAGTTTTATTTTTTAAAAACCTGTCGCAGTTTGAGAGCTCAATGTGTGCTCTTAATGTTAGAGTCACGGAGCAAATATATAAGTAAAGAAATAACAAAAGACTTAGAGATTTAGCATTATAGTCTATTTCAGGGAGCTTAGCATTATAGTCTAAATTTGTCTAAGCTCCCTGAAATAGACTATAATGCTAAATCTCTGTCTTTTGTTATTTCTTTACTTATATATATATATATATATATATATATATATATATATATATATACCTGTTTCTATCTATTTATCTCAGTCAGATCTTATCTATCTTATCTATCTATCTTATATATCTATCTATCTTTCTACCTATCTCAGTCTATTCAGATATCTCTATCTATATATGTATCTCAGGCTGTTTATATCTATCCATCTACATACCTAACTCTGTTATATCTATCAACCAATCTCTTGACGATTTGTATCTATTAACCTATCAGTTTCTTTCTTTCTTTCTTTCTATATATCTATATATATATATATCTTTCTATCTATCTAGTATTGCAGTGCTTAGTACTTGATGACAAAAACTTCTCAATTAGTCAAAAATATATCTATCTCTGTTTGTAAGTATCTAGCTATATCTATCTCAGTCCTTTTCTTCTATCTATCTATCTATCTATCTATCTATCTATCTATCTATCTATCTATCTATTATCTATCTATCTATCTATCTATCTATCTATCTATCTATCTATCTATCTATCTATCTATCTATCTATCTATCTATCTATCTATCTATCTATCTATCTATATCTATATCTATCTATCTAGTATCTCAGACTATATTTGTCTATCTATCTATCTGTTCAGTATCTATCTATCTATCTATCTGTATATGAATACACTATCTCTCAATTAGTCCAAAATATCTATCTATATATCTATCTCTGTTTGTAAGTATCTCAGTCTAGTTATATCTATCTCAGTCCGTTTCTATCTATCTATCTGTCTGTCTGTCTGTCTATCTATCTCAGTCCGTTTATATCTATCTATCTATCTATCTCAGTCTGTTTATTATCTATCTATCTATCTCAGTCTGTTTATTATCTATCTATCTATCTCAGTATGTTCCCTATCTATCTAGCTATCTATCTATCAATCTATCTCATATGTTCCCTATCTATCTATCTATCTATCTATCTATCTATCTATCTATATATATATATTATATATATATATATATATATATATATATATATATATATATATATATATATATCTGTTTATTATCTTTCTATCTATCTATATATCTCAGTCTGTGAACAGACTGAAATAGATAGATAGATAGATAGATAGATAATTTTTTCTTTTATTTCTTTTTATTGACTTGTTTTTTGTTTGTTTGTTTGTTTTTGTTTCTTTTCTTTTTTGTTAATTTTTTTTTTTTTGTCTTTTCAAATTATTATGTTTTTTGCTTCCCTTGCACTTTATTCTGGTTCGGATGATTAAACTCCGCATCTTTCTTCTTATGTCATGGACCTCTTCACACGATATTCGAACATTGGCCCGACCCTCCGGCATGGGTCCTGAGAATGCCACACGGTCACGTTGATATTTTCAAAAAACTAAAAACAAAAAAAAGAAGAGATAAGCAAAAACAACACCCCCCACCCACAAAAAAGCTCGCCTTTGCGTAACTGTTGTTCTTTTCTTTTTCTTTCCTTTTCTTTTCTTTTCTTTGTTTTGTTTTTTTTTTTTTTTCGATATCCAGAGACGCATGGGTAGCCTTGCATGGTTGCACTCAGGTATGTGTGACAAAAAATATAAGAAGACAGTTTCCACATGATGGAATTTATTGCAGACAACTCACATTCATCCTCTAACTTTGGAAATATCAGATGTGTCCATGTGCAAAAGTTCCCGGCGTTTTTATTTGTTTGTTTGTTGTTTTTTTAACAAGAGACTAAACGAAGAAAAAAATAAGTTTTCCGTTGGAGTCTTATAATAATAATAATAATAATAATAATAATAATAATAATAATATTTGGAAATCAGAGGAAGAATCAAGACCACCCAGACTACAGCATTGTTGAGATCGGCTGGAATACACAGAAGAGTCCTGGAGACCTGAGGAGACTTGCTGTCACTCCGCCTCCAGTGAACCACCTGTTACGGCAGGTGTGAAAAACTCGAATAGAGTGAAATAATAATAATAATAATAATAATAATAATAATAATAATAATAGGGGGATACAAATTCACTAACTCACAAGAAAAGATAAACCACCTTATGTACATGGGTGACATAAAAAAAATTTGCAAAAAATGAAAAAGAATTAGAAACCCTAGTACAAACTATTAGAATATATAGCCAGGATATAGGAATGGAATTTGGAATTGAAAAATGTGCTAGGCTCGTAATAAAACGGAGTGAAAGAAAATTAATGGACGGAATACAACTGCCAAATCAGGACACTATAAAATCGCTTGATGAAAATGAAAGTTACAAATACTTAGGTATTTTAGAAGCAGACAATATCAAGTAAGCAGAAATGAAAGGAAAAGTTAAAAAAGAATATCTCAGAAGAACTAGAAAACTTCTAGAAACCAAACTTAACAGCAGAAATCTGATCAAAGGAATCAATACCTGGGCTGTACCCATTATAAGATACTCAGGACCATTTTTAAAATGAACAAAAGAAGAACTCAGACAGAGTGACCAAAGGACGAGAAAACTAATGACCATGCTCAAGGCTCTCCACCCTAGAGACGATAGAGATAGATTATATGTGTCAAGAAAGGAAGGGGGAAGAGGTCTTGCCAACATAGAGAACTGCGTAGAAACCACAATCCAACAACTCGAAGACTACACAAGAAAGAGCAAAGACAGATTACTTATGGCGGCCAACAATAGTAGATCTGATATATGGACAAACAGAAAAACAACAAAGACTAGAAAACAAAAATGGGAAGAAAAACAATTATATGGACACTTCAAACGACAAATCGGAGAGGTTGCACATGAAAAAACCTGGACGTGGTTAAGAAAAGGAAACCTTAAAAGAGAAACTGGATCACTAATAATTGTGGCACAAAATAATGCCATAATGACAGACTATATCAAAGTAAAAATTGATAAGACCCAACAAAATTGTAAATGTAGACTATGCGGTAATTGAGATGAGTCCGTAAACCATGTATTATGCGAATGTAGCAAACTAGCACAACGGGAGTACAAAACTAGACACGACTGGTTTGGGAAGGTGATCCACTGGGAATTATGCAAAAAATTTAATTTTGACCATACAACAAAATGGTACATGCATAAACCAGAATCTGTTCTTGAGAACGAAACGCATAAAATTCTCAGGGACTTTGAAATAAAAACGGATCACCTTATCCCAGCAAGAAGACCAGACCTAGTGTTGATTAACAAAAAAGAAAGAACTTGTCAACTGGTGGATTTTGCAGTTCCAGCAGATCACAGGGTGAAGCTAAAGGAAAATGAAAAAATGGACAAATCCCTGGACCTTGCCAGAGAACTGAAAAAGTTATGGAATATGAAAGTCAAAGTGATACCAATTGTAGTTGGTGCACTTGGAACAGTCCCAAAAGGATTAGAAAAGGAATTGGAAAGTTTGGAAATCAGAGGAAGGATTGAAACAATTCAGAACACTGCACTGCTGCAATCTGCCAGAATACTCAGAAGAGTCCTGGAGATCTAGGAGACTTGCTGTCACTCAGACTCCAGTGAAAGACCATCAGCTAACGCTGATGTGAAAACTCAAAAGGAGTAAATAATAATAATAATAATAATAATAATAATAATAATAATAATAATAATAATAATAATAATAATATGCAAACATTTATAGGTTCAAATAACAATTCCTAATACAAATAATTCGCGATAAAAAAAAATATTCATATATCCACCACTAGATGCAGTTTGATGTTCAGAACATCCGCTTTTTTTGTTTGTTTTTGTTTTTTTGTTGTTTTTTTTTTTTAGTTTTTTTTAAAGTGGATTAACTCTTTTTGTGTGTGTGGGGGGGGTATTGTCAGATTATTTTTAGCTCTGACAACAGGGCACATCTCTAGAATTACTAATCATTTAGTTTAGAGTACACAGTGAGGATCGAACTCACAAGTTGTCTGTTAGATTTTTCACAAAGGTACAAGTGGAGAACACCTACTGAGGTATCGTAATTACTGCTCAATTGATTGCTTTCTTTGACAGGGATCCTTCGTTCAGCAATTATAACAAAAAATGGGCGTCGTTATAGTATGTGGCCTACCCTTTTGATTCTGTTATAGTATGTGGCCTACCTTTTTGATTCTGTTATAGTACATGGCCTACCTTTTTGATTCTGTTATACTAAGTGGCCTACCCGGTTTGAATGTGTCCTACCTCAGTAAGAGTATATTTATAGATATAAGTAGTTGGCAATTTATTGAAACTAATTATTTTTCACATCTATTCAATTTCAAGAAATGCAATTAAGTCATAAGCTGCATATAGTAATTAAGAATAATTTAAAAAAAGAATTTATCCATAATTTACATGAATCAGAGATCTGTTTGATTCTAAAATTCTGAAATAGGGTTAGGGTTAGCAGTTATTATTATAACTTTATGATATGTTTTTATGGTAGCCCACATAATATATGGGAGACATGATTTCGTAGGCCATATTCAAAAGGTAGGCCACATACTATAATGGAACCATCTTTGGTATAATTTTATTTCCGACCTGAGAATAATAAGCAAACCATATGCAAAGGGATGAGTGGGTAGAAAAGTTTAGTATTAGCAGATCCTATCTAGAGAGAAGAGATTGTATTACTTTCTCTACAGGATGAAGTCCAAATAATTGATAGAGAACACTTATAGAGAGGGAAAAAGAAAGAAATGTTATACTTTAACTTAAATCTTTGCTAGAATGTAGGCCATATATTATAATGGTACCAAAAACTGAGAAAAACCTCCGAGTTGTGAAACGCAGTCCAATGATCTAACCATTCGTTTTGATTGCCGGACAAAGAAACAATAGAGAAAAAAATTCGAGACAGATGAACGAATTAAGAAAAATTTAATGTAGATAAGGCCAACAGTATTACTTATATAATACAATTTTATTAATAACTAGAAGTGGCTACCCAGCGTTGTCTGGGTAGAGGAGGGTAGCAAAAAAAGTTAGTCTAGCAGATCCATTATTACTGAATCACAAGTTGGATCCTTGCAGGATGCCCCATTAAAACCTCTATGTAAAAAAAAGACCTTGCGTTGATTCAGCTACTCTGAAAAGAAAAATTATTGTCTACTATTTAAAATCTTAAATGCAAAAGAAATTCTATGCTGTTATCATTTAAATTTTATTTTTTAATTATCTTCCCAAATATAAATCAAATCTTCATTATTTTTGCTCAAAAACCAAGCCCTGGTGATATTTAATGTGTATATATATTTACTTTGTCGTTAATTGTTTTATTTTCAAAGTTACCTCCGGACATAAACATACACACAACTGCCCTTTATATATGTATAGATTAAGGTTTAAATAAAAATAAAACCATGGTGAATGTGATGCAAATAACTAAGGGAATTGTGACTTGAGTAGTGATATAGTTTCGGTTACAGACAGAAAAACCAACAATCTCCAGTATAATAAGATTAGATATGACTTGAAACGATATTTTTTTACAAGAGATTAGCATTATAAATTACTTAATATAATTATAAGTTATATAAATAACTAAGGGAATTGTGACCTGGGTACTGATTTAGTTTCGGTTACTGACAGACAAACAGACTGACATACAATCTCCATTATAATAAGATGAGAAAAACCTCCGAGTTGTGAAACAGTCCAATGATCTAACCACTTTCGTTCTGATTGCTGGACAAAGAAACAATGGAAAAATCTGAACAGATGAACGAGTTAAGAACAAAGCAGGATAAAAAAACAAAATTTGTATTGAATATGAAAGAAAAAGAGGAAGAAGAAGAAGAACAATTAAAAACAAAAAAGAAGTTGTATTGAATTTTGTGGAGAGAAAAACAAATTTGCCAACCACAAACAAGTCAAATTGGATTCTCATCTGATCTGTGTACAATGGCGGCTGCATCGTTCGACGCGGCAATATGGCGGTAAAATAAAAACACTGTTTGAACTAGACCCGGACTGATGTCAAGGATTAATACACAGCACACCTGCTGGCCTTTCGCCTAAACTCCATAGCTTAGTAGTAACAATGACTAACCAGATACCTAGAGGTCCTCGCTTAGATTAGATATGTGGTTCTCAACCATTTTTTAATTATGGACCCTTTTAATTCCTATTTTACTCTTGTGGGCCCCCATAGCAATTCGATGCTTAAAAATCCTGGCCTTTCTCCTGAATTAATAACTCACTAATAACAATAACTAACTAGTCACCCAGAAGTTTTTACTCATTTTATATCTGTGGTTCTTTTTTTTAGATATGAACCTCTTTGAACCAATTCAGTGTTTAAAACATCCAATTGTATTTATATAATTACATACTATTATTATACTGTTATTAAATCCTTGCCTTTCGTGTCATAGTTTAGTAGTAACAATATCTAACCAGATATCTAAAGGTTCTCGCTTAGGGCCTTTTGATTCCTATTTTAGTCTTATGGACACTGTTAGGGAGAGTTATCTCCCCCTAACGATTCGAACCAGACTCTCCAAAAGAGGAGGGAAAAACAGACTGCACAGCAGATCAGAACCGAGCAGGTCATACACTCTCATCATCATTAAGCTAGAACTCTAATCCCAAACCATCCACTGTATTCCCTGTCAGTGAACCATAAATAAAACAAGCATTGTTATTGTTAACAATTTCCCTGTTTTTATTATTATTTCTGTTATCCCTACATCTCGGATATAACAGATTTGTGGCGACGAGGATTGTTTTGAAGATTCTACACACGTGGATATAATTTAAAAAAAATGGCGATTTCACAGGAAGCCTTAACACAAATTTTAAGCCAGCAACAAGAGATGTTCGCAAAACAGCAACAAGAGTTCATGGCTATGATGACTCAACAATTCAATCAGCAATTTAATCACCAGGTTGATATTCTACAGGGAAAACAGAATTTGAACACAAATTCAGCCGAGGAAATGGCAAAAACTATCACAGAATTCACCTATGATTATAAGAACGGAAAAACTTTTGCTTCGTGGTACAAGCGATGGATAGACCTTTTCCCAAAACGAATTCTCACACAAAAACGAAGAATGGAAAATTCGTCTATTAATTCGGAAGCTGGGTACCCAGGAACATGAAAGATTTACAAATTATATCATTCCCAAGGAAGCTACGGATTTTTCCTTCGCTGAAACAGTAAACTTGCTTAAAGAAATATTCGGAAATAAGCAGTCACTATTCAACACCCGGTTCAATTTCCTGAAGTTGGAAAAAAAATGTGACGAAGACTTTGTAACATTCACTGGTATTGTAAATCGTGAATGCGAAAAATTTAAACTGAGTTCTCTCACAGAAGAACAGTTTAAATGTCTAATCTTTATCAAGGGACTTACCTCCGAAGCACACAGTGATATTCGGGCGAGGTTACTCAGTAAATTAGAAAACGATAAAGATGTGACAATTCATGCACTCACAAATATATGCAACGACATGGTAAAGATTAAAATGATACCATTTTAGTGCAAAAACAAAGTACCACACCATCAACTTTTAACATTCAGGCTAAAAAGGTAAACAAACCTTCCGAGGCATGCTGGTTTTGCGGAGAAATGCATTATTCAAAGTTTTGCCCGTTTAAAAAACATAAATGTAATGTTTGCAAAAAAATTGGTCACAAGGAAAACTTTTGTGAGCCAGACAAAAAAATGGGCCGAAATTCCAACCAGGAAAAAAATCCGTAATAAAAAACAGTGGAACAGACAAACGGCACAAACAAACTCAGTGTTTGCTACCTTCAAAACGGACTACAAAAGCAGCCGGAAATATTTAGTTGTTTCAGTAAACGATAAACAAGTTCGTTTTCAATTCGACACAGCGTCAGATATTACACTGATATCTCAAGAGACATGGAAAACCTAGGAAAACCTAGATATTCTGAATCACAACACATGGCAAAAAGCGCTTGGTGACCTATTTCAGCTTACCGGTGAGTTACATTGTAATGTGACATTTCGGAATATTGCTTTCTCGGGTTTATGTTATCTTGCTGAGAATTCAGAACTAAATTTGCTCGGTCTCGACTGGATCGAAAAATTAAAACTTTTCGACATTCCTCTCAGGTCTGTTTTTAACACATTCAGCATAACGTCTGTTACGGAAATTGAACGTTATTTTACTAGTGAACTTAAAAATAAGTTCAGCAATGTTTTTCAGGAGGGCCTTGGTTGTTGCACAAAAATTAAAGTAGCTTTAAAATTAAACAAGGATGCTAAGCCTATTTTTAGGCCGAAACGACCAGTACCTTATGCCGCACTGGATGTGGTGGAAAAAGAACTGCTACGTCTTCAGAAACAAGGAGTAATAGAGCCTACAAATTACTCCAAATGGGCTGCTCCCATCGTGGTTGTAAAGAAAGCAAATGGAAGGTCCGGATATGCGCGATTATTCGACTGGACTGAACAATTCTCTGGAATCACATCAATATCCTCTACCAATTCCAGAGGATTTGTTTACAAAATTAAATGGCGGAATTTTCTTTGCAAAAATCGATTTTTCCGATGCCTTTCTCCAACTCGAAGTTGAAGAGGAGTCCAAGGAGCTCCTTACAATCAACACCCACAAGGGTTTATTTAGATTTAACCGGCTTAGTTTTGGGTTAAACTGCACCAGCCATATTTCAGCAAACTATGGACGCCATGTTAACGGGACTGACAGGAGTTGCAGCATTCATTGACGACATCATCGTTACAGCTGCATCTCAGGATGAACTTTTGCAACGATTGTTTTCAGTTTTCAGCCGAATCGGTGAATACGGATTTCGGGTTAAGGCTGAAAAATGTGAGTTTTTCCGGAACAAAATTAAATACCTTGGGTTTATAATAGATAAAAAACGGTAGACAACCCGACCCGGAAATACCAAAGCAATTAAAAAATATGCAGGCACCTGTAAATATAAAAAACTTTACGTTCCTTCCTTGGCATGGTTAGCCACTACAGTGCATTTTGCCCGAACTTCACAGAGTTCGTGCACCTCTCAACAGTCTTCTCAAGAAAGATGCTACATGGACTGGTCTGATGCATGTCAGTCAGCCTTCACAAAGGTAAAAACTTTACTTTCCTCAAATCTTTTGCTGACACATTATGATCCATCCATGGATATTGTCGTGGTCTCGGATGCCTCTAATTACGGTGTTGGAGCTGTTATTTCTCATGTTTTGCTGATAACAGTCAAAAAGCAATTGCTCATGCATCCAGATCACTTACACCTGCAGAACGCAACTATAGCCAAATTGAAAAGGAAGCCCTGGCTATAGTATTTGCTATAAAAAAAAATTCCATAAAATGCTGTATGGACGACATTTTACTCTGATTACAGATCACAAGCCTCTTCTCAGCATTTTTGGATCCAAAAAGGGGATTCCCGGTACACAGCAAAACCTCTACAGAGATGGGCTACTACATTGTGGACTATAACTTTACTATAAAGTACAATAGGACTGATACAATGGTCATGCTGATGCACTATCTAGGCTCATGACTGTACAAAATAAAGTACCAGAGGGCTCAGTCATTGCAGCGTATCTCTGGAGCCAGAAGTCACTTCAGTTTTGCATCCACTCGTTGAGGCATCCAACATCTCTACTCTAAGAGAGATAATAATCTCTAAAAAGAGGAAGCTATTAATCAACAGATGTCAGCCTCTTTTGGCTGCACCTCTGCAGTGGGTAAGAATCCACCCGATTGGATTGGGGTCCGTGCGGTCAGGACGAACGGGCACAACGGTTGAGCTAATCAAGTTTCTATTGGCTAGAAGCATTCTCTACCCTGTGTTAAATAAAAACCTTGTTAATTTTCCAACCACCTGGTCTCTGTATTTTCATTCAGTGTTCCGTATTTTATCTATGTAAAAACCAAACAGTATTAGACTGGCTTAGTTCAAGAATGTTTTTCAAGAAAACCCTCATTGTCTCAAATGTCAAATAAGTTTTAAGAGGTTTAGTCACTGGTATATATTGGAAGAAGGCAGCAACGAAACATCGGCCATCTATTTGAACTCCGATAAAACAAGAGTTCATGTGTTTAAAAAATGAAAGAGAACATCTCCACCTTGACGGTGTAAGGCTCTAAAGCCAGTAGAAGAACAATTCATGTAACCTAGGTAGCAATATCTTATCCACAGAAAAGTGATGTTAAATAATGCGATAGTGAAGGCGATGGTCTGCTATAACAGCATTATCAGTTAGATGGTAAATCCAATCTCACTTGCTAGGCCCCATACCTAATGAAATCAAGAGTTACTTCCCTTGATCAGTAGGGGACTGATGGAACCGCGGAAGTAGGTTTTTCCACCATGACACTTTTGGATTGGGGTTCGTGCAGTTAGGATGCACGTACAACACAGGTTGAGGCTAATTAAGTCACTTTTAGGGTAGAAACATTCTCTACGCCTGTGTTAATGCATTTAATAAACATGGTCAGATTTTGAGGAAAATCTAAGCTCAGATGTTCATAGAGCACTCGTTAATAAATAAAGATTTATTCTATATTCGCATACAGAACTCGTAAGTATGGGGCATCCGTGAGGATCGAATCTCGCTATTCAGTTGTAATAAATCTGCAAGACTATTCTTGCTAACCTTTACACAAAACGACGGGGCGCCATCTGATACTGCNACTGCGATTAAATATGAAGTGCTATCTGTTTAAAATATATTAAAACTATATTAATGCATTGGCTCTTAAAATAATGATGAGGGTAAATCATTTCTGAGATAGGTAAACGACTTTATTATTATTGGGGCATTTGGAACGGTCCCCAAAAGCTTAGAAAAAAACATTTGAGGAACTGAAAATCAGAGGAAGAATTAAGACCATCCACACAACAGCATTGTTGAAATCCTCTAGAATACTCAGGAGAGTCCTGGAAATCTGAGGAAACTTGTTGTCACTCGAACTCCAGTTAAAGACCTTCAGCTAACGATGGTGGGAAAAATTGATAATAATAATTGACAAATACCTCAACCGGGCAATAGAATTGAATAAACCGTGGAATGGTAACAATTGTAGTTGGTGTCTTTGGAATGGTTTCCAAAATTTTAGAAAAACAGAGTAGAGGGATGGAATTAGAAATCAGAGGAAGAAATGACACCACCCTGACAACTAGAATACTCAGAAGAGTCCTGAAGATCTGAGAAGACTTGTTTTCACTCAAACTCCAGTGAAAGACCACCTTTTCGCTGGTTTGAAAAACATGCAAGGAGTGAAAAAGGAAACCTCAAAAGAGAAACTGAATCACTTATAATTGCTGCACAAAATAATGCCATAAGGACAAACTACATCAAAGCGAAAATTGATAGGACCCAACAAAATAGTAAATGTAGACTTTGCGGTAATAGAGATGAGACTGTAAACCATATACTCTGCGAATGTATCAAACTAGCACAACGAGAATACAAAACTAGACACGACTGGGTTGGGAAGGTGACCCAGTGGGAATTATGCAAAAATTAAATTTTGACCGTACAACAAAATGGTATATGCATATACCAGAATCTGTTCTTGAGAACGAAACGCATAAAATTCTCTGGGACTTTGAAATAAAAACGGATCACCTTATCCCAGCAAGAAGACCAGGCCTAGTGTTGATAAACAAAAATGAAAGAACTTGTCAACTGGTGGATTTTGCAGTTCCAGCAGATCACAGGGTGAAGCTAAAGGAAAATGAAAAAATGGACAAATACCTGGACCTTGCCAGAGAACAGAAAAAGTTATGGAATATGAAAGTGAAAGTGTTACCAGTTGTAGTTGGTGCACTTGGAACGGCCCCAAAAGGATTGGAAAAGGGTTTGGAAAGTTTGGAAATCAGAGGAAGGATTAAAACCATTCAGAACACTGCACTGCTGCAATCTGCCAGAATACTCAGAAGAGTCCTGGAGACATGAGGAGACTTGCTGTCACTCAGACTCCAGTGAAAGACCATCAGCTAATGCTGATGTGAAAACTCAAAAGGAGTAAATAATAATAATAATAATAATAATAATAATAATAATAATAATAATAATAATAATAATAATAATAATAATCTATTTCAAATTATTGTGAAACTTG
>CM042165.1:51343527-51381027 GCA_023376005.1 Doryteuthis pealeii | reverse complement strand
CAACTTAAACGAAATGCAATCCACAGACGAACATCTTTCCCACTTAAAAACACGAAAAGGGAGGGCGGTGAAGAGTACGCTCCTCAAGAATCACGCACAATTATCTCTTCATCTTTGGTCGACCATTCTTGACCAAATCCGCTTCGATCAAGCGAAACGTGCAATACATGTGCTGGCCTTTGTTAGGACCGCTGACCGACGTGCTCCGGCCAGTGGACGCAATGACGTAAATTGCCTCTCTCGCCTCTTTGCCACGCGCCCGTTTTGGAGCGTTCTCTGCGCCTTGTCCAAGGACTCGGGTCACTTTTTCCTGACGTTTCGTCTTCGGCTTTCAAACAACAAACAATTTTGTTTCGACCGGTTTTCTTGTTTGGCACTTTCCCGTCTTGCGTGTTGCCGCGAATCGTGCCCAAGCATCGGCATCAAATGTTTCGATTGACGCTCCTTCACATCGCTGTGTCCAATTATTATCCGTGGGGGTGGGGGATGAAGGGGAAATGACAGAGAGAGAGAGAGAGAGAAAGAGAGAGAGAGAGAGAGAGAGAAAGAGCATCGGGGTTGATTAAGACGATGGGAAGATGATAAGGGTAAAAGGCAGAGGAGAATATCATATCAAAGAAGGAGGTAAGTAGTGCTGCGTAGTACTAAACACACTTGCATAAGATATGTGGTTAAATCGAACTTAACGGACCTAAATTCCGCCATCGTATGTCACCCCGATTAAAAAATCAGGGAATTAACCGAATTTATTGAAATGTTCAGGGTTGATATATTAATGAATAAAAGATATATTGCACCAGTTATTTTATTTAAAAACTTTCACATTTTTTCAGGTCAGTTAACTTTGAACCATGTATCTTTGGGACGTAACACAGATTCCCAAAGATCCGTGGTTCAAAGTTTACCAGAATGGTTAAATCGAACTTAACGGACCTAAATTCCGCCATCGTATGTCACCCCACCGAAAGAAAAAAATACCAAAAATCAGGGAATTAACCGAATTTATTGAAATGTTCAGGGTTGATATATTAATGAATAAAAGATATAATACACCAGTTATTTTATTTAAAAACTTTTACCTTTTTTCAGATCAGTTAACTTTGAACCATGTATCTTTGGGACGTAACACAGATTCCCAAAGATCCGTGGTTCAAAGTTTACCAGAATGGTTAAATCGAACTTAACGGACTTAAATTCCGCCATCGTATGTCACCCCACCGAAAGAAAAAAAATACAAAAAATCAGGGAATTAACCGAATTTATTGAAATATTCAGTGTTGATATATTAATGAATAAAAGATATAATGCACTAGTTATTTATTTTAAAAACTTTTCAGGTCAGTTAACTTTGAACCACGTATCTTTGTGGCCTAACACAGATTCTCAAAGATACGTGACTGACCTGAAAAAATGTTAAAAAATTTTAAATAAAACAATAGGTGCATTATATTTTTTATTCATTAATCTTAACTAGCAGGACCTGTGAATATACCACAGTATGATTGATAATTTAATTATTACAACGTTTGATATTTATACTTAAGAGCTATTATTAAATAGTTCAATATGTAAAAAGTCAAATTTAACTCTCTCTTATTCTTTTTTTTTCTTTTCATCTTTTCATTATGTTCGATTTAAACAGATTAGCGCCATCACTACCGCGTGCTCATCCCCTCTCTCTATCTCCCCCTACTCCCTTGTGGCGTAACATTGATTCTCAAAGATACGTGGTTCAAAGTTAACTGATCTGAAAAAATGTAAAAGTTTTGAATAAAATAACTGGTGCATTATATTTTTTATTCATTAATATATCAACACTGAAAATTTCATTAAATTCGGTTAATTCCCTGATTTTTGGTATTTTTTCTTTCGGCGAGGTGATATACGATGGAGGTATTTAGGTCCGTTAAGTTCGATTTAACCAAACATTGTGTATATAACAAAGATAAGAACAAAAAGAAGTTAGGCGATGAATTGTTCGTTTTAATAAGTGAGATAAATCAGTGTTTGCTATGCGAGGATTGGTTGGTTGATTGGTTGTATTTTATGGCATGACAACCCTTGTTGGGTTATTTTGTGCCGAGGGTGTTTTGTTTCATTCATTCATTCTTCATATGTACTCAATTTTTTTAACTCAATTTGTTAAACACATTTTTAAAACTCATATTTTTTTCATCTATCTAATCTATAGATGGGACCCTAACAGGTACTACCATTCCGGGTCAAGTGGACCTAGGAGTAATGGCGATAAAAGGGTTACTCCATATTCCCCAGAGCTCTAGAATTGGGACTTAATAGATGCGTAACGTCATACCCCTAAAACTAATGAACATGCGGGAGGAAAAGAAGACAAGAAAATTTCGTAAAACATTGAAATGGAAGGGGAGGGGGTAAATAGAAGGGAAGAATGAAAATTGAAGATGTTAAAAAAAAAGAAAAATTCAGTTTGGTAAAGTGAAAGAAAAACAAGAAAAGAAGAATTTTTAAGAGGAATAAAAATTGGCCCCTCCTACTGCGAACCTGAAGAAAGTTGGGGGTGGGTCGGGGTTAAGTGTTACTAAATACAAGATAAAGGGGAACGTAAAGGAGGAAAAAGTTGTAATAATTCTTTCTTGGCAGATTCCACAAGTTCTTTTATAAAACCCAAAAATGATATATATATATATATATATATATATATATATATATTCTAATCATTAGCTGGTGAGAGAAAAATGATCCCTCTCAGATTTTTCGACACTCCTGTCTCTACTACCCACCGCACCACCCACAAACTCAACACTTTTATTTTCTGGTTCTTGTTTTTGTTTGTTTGTTTTTTGTTTGTTTGTTTTGTTGTTTTTTGTGTTTTTGTGTTTTTTTTGTTTTTTTATTATTTGTTTGTTGTTTTTTGTTAAATTCTTCCTCCTCTTCGACTTATGGATTTCAGTCAGCTCTTTATTTTAAACCCCCCCCTCTCTCTCTCTCTCTCTCTCTCTCTCTCTCTCTCTCTCTCTCTCTCTCTCTCTCTCTCTCTCTCTCTTCTCTCAACCTTTTCTCTCTCTCTTTCTTCGTCTATCTAGCTTTTTCTCTCTACTCTCCTTTTCTCTCTTTTGTTTCTCTCTATCCCTTTTCTCGCTACTCTCTCTCCCCACTCCTTCTCTCTCTCTCTTCTCTCTCCTCTCTCTCTCTCTCTCTCTCTCTCTCTCTCTCTCTCTCTGTGTAACCTATCTCTCTCTCTCTTTTCTCTATACACATCTTTCTTTTTCTCTCTACCTATCTCTCTCTTTCTCTATATACATTTTTCTCTATATCTCCTATCTCCCTTTTATCTATGCTCTCTCTCTCTCTCTCCTCCCTCTCTCTCTCTCTCTCTCTCTCTTCTCACACACACACACACACACACACACACACACCAACTACGGAATGAAGATAGCTCAAACCATACAGCCTCTCAGACTGCTTTTTGATATTCATTCTATTTATTTATTTATTTATTGTAAGTTTTAGTGGTAGTTCTTCTTTCACAGTACACCCTCCCCCATCACTTTCCACCAAAACTTTCCTCCTCCTCCTCCTCCTCCTCCTCCTCCCCTCCTTCGAAACCACCCACCACTGCCATCACCCCACTCTTACAAGTAGTAAAAGTTAATGCCAAACAATGAATGGTCGAAATAAGGCGTTGAAAACCTTGTCTAAACAAATAAAGAATTGCAACCGAAACGTCTTCAAGCTAATAGACACGTGTTTAGTCACCAAGTATTTGGATAGGGAGGATTAATATTTTTTTTTTTGGTTTGGTTTTATTTTTGGGGGAAGAGGGGTTGGCGGGGGGTCCTTGGTTTGTTTGTTTTACGGCATTCAACCTCGTGGGGTAATCTGATGCCGACAAAGTTTTGAATAAACCCATTCTTATGAATACTCAATTTATTTTAATAACACTTTTACTATTTACCCATAATGGGATGCCTAACAGGTACTACCACTCCGGTCAGAGTGGAACTGGGAGCAATAGTGATGAAGGGCGTGCTCACATTCCCAAATCTCCAGAAATGGAACCTCACCATCAGATAGATTTAAACGTCATTCCAAAAACATGAGACCCTCAGCCATCGCTTTCAAGCACCATATGATAAAAAAGGGTTGGGGCTTGCCTAAGGGCAATAGGGTTGGGGGAATCATATAGGTGCTAGGGCTGACATGACCAGCCGATTGATCGGAGGGAGACTCTCCGACGCCCCGTCTAGCTAAGAAGGACTTAAATGGAGTCTTTGCATGTGGACTGCTCCATTCACCAGATTCCGTCCTTAACAGCATCACGGCCAACAGGTTGCCCCATTGCAGTCGGTTGTTAATTCTAAAGTTACCACCGACAGGGCTTAGAGCACTTAGTTTACAATACTAATGAACCAATCTTATATATTAGTAGTCGTGTTCCTTATATTGTATGACCGTTATCATCTTGCGCAATAACCCTCTGGTTTAAAAATGAGATACGTCCAAATCGTCCAAGATTGAATGCAGAAATGTAAATCCTGATTATCTAGTGTTGCTTATCCACCGAATTCTTATTTCTGATGAGTGGCGTCACCTCAGCTAAAAAATGGACCATTCGCGTTTTTTATTAGAAAAAAAGGGAAGAAAAAGGAAAATGCACACTCAGATAATCAGGATTTACATTTCTGCATTCAATCTTGGACGATTTGGACGTTCTCATTTTTAACCAGAGGGTATTGCAAGATGATAACGGTCATACAATTAAGGAACACGACTACTAATATATAGATTTGGTTCAATTAGTATTGTAACTAAGTGCTCTAGCCCTGTCGGTTGTAACTTTAGAATACACCGACTGCAATGGGGCAACCTGTTGCCGTGATGCTTAAGGACGGAATCTTGGTGAATGAGAGTCCACATGCAAGACTCCATTTAAGTCCTTTCTTAGGCTAGACGGGCGGTCGGAGAGTCCTCTCCGATCAATCGGCTGGTCATGTCAGCCCTAGCACCTATATGATTGCCCCAACCCTATTGCCCTTATGGCAAGCCCCAACCCTTTTTATCATATGGGTGCTTGAAAGGCGTGGCTGAGGGTCTTCATGTTTGGGAATGACGTTAAACTCTTCTGATGTGAGGTTCCAGTTCTGGAGATTTGGGGAATGTGGAGCACCCCTTCATCACATTTTCCCAGTTCCACTCTGACCCGGAGTGGTAGTACCTGTTAGGATCCCATTTATGGGTTAAATAGTAAAATGTGTTTATAAAATAAATTGAGTATTCATTAAGATGGGTTTATTTCAAAACTTTGTCGGCATCAGATTACCCACCGAGGTTGATATGCCGTAAACAAAAAACCCAAGGACCCCCGCCAACCCCTCTTCCCCCAAAAATAAACAACAAAAAAAAAAACATATTAAATCCTCCATCCAAATACTTGGTACTAAACACGTGTCTATTAGCTTGAAGACGTTTCGGTTGCAATTCTTTATTTGTTTAGACAAGGTTTTCAACGCCTTATTTCGACCATTCATTGTTTGGCATTAACTTTTACTACTTGTAAGAGTGGGGGTGATGGCAGTGGTGGGTGGGTGTCGAGGAGGAGGAGAGGAGGAGGAGGAGGAGGAGGAAAGTTTTGGTGGAAAGTGATGGGGGAGGGTGTACTGTGAAAGACGAAATACCACTAAAATCTAAATAAATAAATAAATAAATAGAATGAATATCAAAAAGCAGTCTGAGAGGCTGTATGGTTTGAGCTTCTTATTCCGTAGTTGGTGTGTGTGTGTGTGTGTGTGTGGTGTGTGTGTGTGTGTGAGAGAGAGAGAGAGAGAGAAGAGAGGGGGGAGAGAGAGAGAGAGAGAGATAGATAAAAGGGAGATAGGGAGATATAGAGAAAATTGTATATAGAGAAGAGAGAGATAGGTAGAGAGAAAAAGAAAGATGTGTATAGAGAAAAGAGAGAGAGAGATAGATAGGTACACACAAAATACACAGAGAGAGAGAGAGGCGAGAGAGAGAGGGAGAGGAGAGAGGAGAGAGAGAGAGAGAGAGAGAGTGAGTAGAAGCGAGAAAAGGGATAGAGAGAAACAAAAGAGAAAAGGAGAGTAGAGAGAAAAGCTAGATAGACGAAGAAAGAGAGAGAGAAAGTTGAGAGACGATGAGAGAGAGAGAGAGAGAGAGAGAGAGAGAGAGAGAGAGAGAGAGAGAGAGCGAGAGAGAGAGAGAGGAGGAGGGGGGGTTTAAAATAAAGAGCTGACTGAAATCCATAAGTCGAAGAGGAGGAAGAATTTAACAAAAAAACACAACAAACAAATAATAAAAAAACAAAAAAAACAAAACAAACACAAAAAACAACAAAACAAAACAAACAAAAAAAACAAACAAAAACAAGAACCAGAAAATAAAAGTGTTGAGTTTTGTGGTGGTGCGGTGGGTAGTAGAGACAGGAGTGTCGAAAAATCTGAGAGGGATCATTTTTCTCTCTCACCAGCTAAATGATTAGAATACATATATATATATATATATATATATATATATTATTTTTTGGGTTTTTAAAAGAACTTGTGGAATCTGCCAAGAAAGAATTATTACAACTTTTCTCCTTTACGTTCCCCTTTATCTTGTATTTAGTAAACACTTAACCCCGACCACCCCCAACTTTCTTCAGGTCGCAGTAGCCCCCGCCAATTTTTATTCCTCTTAAAAATTCTTCTTTTCTGTTTTCTTTCACTTTACCAAACTGAATTTTTCTTTCTTTTTTTAACATCTTCAATTTTCATTCTTTCCCTTCAATTTACCCCTCCTCCTTCCATTTCAATGTTTACGAAATTTCTTGTCTTCTTTTCCTCCGCATGTTCATTAGTTTTAGGGGTATGACGTTACGCATCTATTAAGTCCAATTCTAGAGCTCTGGGGAATATGGAGTACCTTTTATCGCCATTACTCTAGGTCCACTCTGACCGGAATGGTAGTACCTGTTAGGGTCCCATCTATAGATTAGATAGATGAAAAAAATATGAGTTTTAAAAATGTGTTTAACAAATTGAGTTAAAAAATTGAGTACATATGAAGAATGAATGAATGAAACAAAACACCCTCGGCACAAAATAACCACAACAAGGGTTGCATGCCATAAAATACAACCAATCACCAACCAATCCTCGCATAGCAAACATAATTATCTACTTATTAAAACGAACAATTCATCGCCTAACTTCTTTTTTTCTTATCTTTGTTATATACACAATGTTTGGTTAAACGAACTTAACGGACCTAAATACCTCCATCGTATATCACCTCGCCGAAAGAAAAAATACCAAAATCAGGGAATTAACCGAATTTAATGAAATTTTCAGTGTTGATATATCAATGAATAAAAATATAATGCACACCAGTTATTTTATTCAAAACTTTTACATTTTTTCAGATCAGTTAACTTTGAACCACGTATCTTTGAGAATCAATGTTACGCACAAGGGAGTAGGGGAGATAGAGAGAGGGATGAGCAGCGGAAGTGATGGCGCTAATCTGTTTAAATCGAACATAATGAAAAGATGAAAAGAAAAAAAAAGAATAAGAGAGAGTTAAATTTGACTTTTTACATATTGAACTATTTAATAATAGCTCTTAAGTATAAAATATCAACCGTTGTAATAATTATTTATATCATACTGTGGTATATTCACAGGTCCTGCCTAGTTGATTAATGAATGAAATAATATAATGCACTTATTGTTTTATTTAAAATTTTTTAACAATTTTTTCAGGTCGTCACGTATCTTTGAGAATCTGTGTTAGGCACAAAGATACGTGGTTCAAAGTTAACTGACCTAAAAAAGTTTTTTTAATAAATAACTGGTGCATTATATCTTTTATTCATTAATATATCAACACTGAACATTTCAATAAATTCGGTTAATTCCCTGATTTTTTGTATTTTTTTCTTTCGGTGGGGTGACATACGATGGCGGAATTTAGGTCCGTTAAGTTCGATTTAACCATTCTGGTAAACTTTGAACCAGGTCTTTGGGAATCTGTGTTACGTCCCAAGATACATGGTTCAAAGTTAACTGACCTGAAAAAATGTGAAAGTTTTTAAATAAAATAACTGGTGCAATATATCTTTTATTCATTAATATATCACACTGAACATTTCAATAAATTCGGTTAATTCCCTGATTTTTTGTATTTTTTTCTTGCGGTGGGTGACATACGATGGCGGAATTAAGGTCCGTTAAGTTCGATTTAACCATTCTGGTAANGTGTGTGTGTGTGTGTTGTGTGTGTGTGTGTGTTTCATGCAGCTCGTACGTAAAATTCACAGTACCCAACAATATATACTTCCCATCAAATGGTATCTATGTATTTATCTATCTATTGTCAATAGATAGATAGATAGATAGATAGATAGATAGGGCCGGTTAAGATCAGTCTGAGTGTGTCCGGCTGGGAACCTCAAGGTTCTGGTTCGATACCGACCCTCGCCAAATCAGCGTATGAGAAGCATGGAATCTGTGCGGTAAAATGAGGAGCTGATGGTAGATGTGGCGCTCCGTCGCAGACGCTAAAAAACAATCTCCTTGGTCTAGCGCTAGTGAAAAGGGGATAGACTCCCTCGCTGTCTGGCTGATACCGACTTTAGGCCACACCGACGACTTACTTACTTTATATATTGTTTGGGTACCGTGAATTTTTACGTGTGAGATGCGAGTACCTTCTTGCCTGCATTTACAGTCTCTGTATTTTATTGTTTACACCGGTGAGCAAAAAAGAAGAATGTCACAGTGACTATGATATTGGAATGTAAAATCAATAATGTCATACCAGAGAATGGGATGGTGATATGTTTTAGTGTTTTATTTGACAGCCAGGTGGCGAAAAATAGAATAGTTTTCCTTTTAAGAACTTAAGGTGAATCTACGCTGGGGTCGGGTGATTGACAGGTGTCATTGAAAATAACAATACGTTAATTCGATTTCTCTGAATGTTTGAGATGAGCTTGAAGATTAATATTATCTGCGTTATTCGGACTATTGTCCCCATCTTCAATGTTATTTGTACAACATTTCGGCGATATACCCTCCGGAAATACTGAAGAAGTCCGGGGGTATATCGGCGAAACGTTGTACAAATAACAATGAAGATGGGGACAATAGTCCGAATAACGCAGATAAATACGTTGATTCGATATTGAATTTTTTTTTTGCAGTTTATTAATGTCACAATATATAGAATTAATCTTGGATTTGGCCAAAATAAATGGAGAGTTTTTGGCTGAGGGTTAGAGACGAGGCGGAACAGATCGAGCGAACACATAAAGATACAAGACGGAAGTTCAACTGTTAGGTAGCCTATCATTATTAAGAGTTTTTCACATCAGTGTTAGCTGATGGTATTCACTGGAGTCTGAGTGACAACAAGTCTCCTCAGGTTCCAGGACTCTTCTGAGATATTCTAGCCGATTGCAGCAGTGCAGTTGTCTGGATGTTTCAATTCTTCCTCTGATTTCCGATTCTCCAGTCTTTTTTCCAAGTTTATTGAGACCGTTTCAAGTGCACCAACTACAATTGGTATCACTTTCACTCTACATATTCCACAGCTTTATTATATTATTATTATTATTATTATTATTATATTATTATTATATAGAGTTTTTCACACCAGCGTTAGCTGATGGTATTTCACTGGAGTCTGAGTGACAACAAGTCTCCTAGGTCTCCAGGACTCTTCTGAGTATTCTAGCCGATTAAGCAGTGCAGTTGTCTGGATGGTCTCAATTCTTTCCTCTGATTTCCAGATCATCCAGTCTTTTTCCAAGTTTATTGGGACCGTTCCAAGTGCACCAACTACAATGGTACATTTTCACTCTCATGTTCCACAGCTTTATTATCATCATTATTATTTTATTATTTTATTATTTATTATTATAGAGTTTTTCACACCAGCGTTAGCTGATGGTATTTCACTGGAGTGGAGTGACAAGTCTCCTTAGGTTTCCAGGATTCTTCTGGGTATTCTAGCCGATTGCAGCAGTGCAGTTGTCTGGATGGTTTCAATTCTTTCCTCTGATTTTCTAGTTCCTCCAGTCTTTTTTCAAGTTTATTGGGACCGTTTTCAAGTGTACTAACTACAATTGGTATTACTTTGACCTTCATATACCACAGCTTTTTCAATTTTCTGGCAAGGTCCAGGTATTTGTCAATCTTTTCGTTTTCCTTTATCTTCACCCTGTGGTCTGCTGGAACTGCAAATTCCACCAGTTGAAAAGTTCTTTCTTTTTTGTTAATCAACACTAGATCTGGTCTCTTGCTGGGATATTATTAGTATTATTATTATTAAGGTTTTTCACAGCCACCTAAGCTTGGTAGTTCCCTGAAGCTTGAGTGACCGAAAGTCTCCTCAGGTCTCCAGGACTCTTCTGAATATTTTTAGCTGATCTTAACAATGTTGTTGTTTGGATGGTTTCAGTTTTTCTTCGGATTTCCAAATTTTTCCAGACTCTTTTCTAAACCCTTGGGAGTCAATTCAAGGGTCCCCAATTACAACTGGCACAACCTTTACCTTCATGTTAGACTTTTTTTTTAGCTCTTCTGGCCAGGTCCAAGTATTTGTCTCTTTCGATTTCGTTCACTTTCATTCTGTGATCCACTGGACGGCAAAGTCAGTTAGATGACACCTTTTCTTCTTGTTGATTAATACAACGTCTGGTCTCCTAGACGGAATTAGGTGATCCGTCTGTATCTCAAAGTCCCGAAGGATTTTATGCATCCCATCTTCTAGGACAGATTCCGGTTTGTGCGTATACCATTTAGTAGCATGGTTAAAATTGAATTTCTTGCACAATTCCGAGTGAATCACCTTTCCCACTCAATTGTGCCTAGTCTTATATTCTCTTTGTGCTAGTTAGCTGCATTTTCTCATCATATGATTAACCGTTTTGCCTTTGTGTCCACACATTCTTACACTTACTATTCTGTTGTGTCTTATCTATTTTCGCTCTTATATAATTTGTTCTTATGACATTGTCTGATATTCGATTTTACAACAATATGAAATCTTGAATTTGTTGAGGGTCAAATCTAAAGCCGATTTGGTTGCTGAGTCAGCTCTTTTATTTCCCTTCACTCCAATGTGGTTGGGATCCAGCATAGGAGAAATGCTTTACAGTTGAATATGGAGTATAAGTAAAGTAAAAAATAAAGTTGGCGAAATGGTATATTGTCTGTATCAGCCAAACTGAGAGGGTGTCTATTTCATGGGACTTGTTAATTCAACCTTGCAATTACTAATTACTCTGTTCACCTTGTATCTTTGTTTAGTAAATCTTTTTTACTTATCCTTGATACTAGCGGTTGATTGGCGAATCGAGCCTTTTTGATATCAGGTTGTTTACAGTAACTGCTTTTGCATAAATGGTCACCCATTTAAGTATTGAACAAGCTCATCTCTGTTTAACTTTGGTGAAACCGGTGCTTTCAACATCACTTGACCTTAAGCCTAAATACTCGTTGTGTTTCTTCCGATTATTTCTCTGTTAATTCTGATACTAGAGTTACAACAATATGATACATTGTCAGGGTTCAAACAATATGAAACATTGTCAGGGGTCAAATCTAAAGCCAAATTGGTTGCAGAGTCAATGTGGGTTGGGATCCAGTATATGAGAAATGCTTTACAGTTGAATATGGAGTCTAAATAAACTAATCAACTATGTCATTTTGGTTTTCTTTTTCTTTTTCTTCTTTTTTATGGCATTAGGAATCGCAAGATTTTTGGTTCGATACCGGCCCTCGCCAACTCAGAGTATGAGTAGCACAGGGACATGTGCGGTAAAGTGAGGAGCAGGTGGGAAAAACATTCTCCTTGGTCTAGCGCTAGTGAAAAGGGGATAGACTCCCCCCGCTGTTTGGCTGATACCGAAATTAGGCCACCCCGATGACTTTACTTACTTACGATGAACGCTGAATAAAGTCATTTTGATATCAGGTTGCTTACAGTACCTGCTGTTTCTTAATTGGTCACCCATCTAAGTATTGTACCTGCTCATCGATGCTTAAGTTCAATGATCTAGCGAGAACCGGTGCTTTCAGCGTGACTTGACCGTGAGCTTGGAAATTGTTTACGGTACCATTCTTTATCGAAATAACTCGATGGATTAAAATATTCAAGTTTGAATGTGACAACGTTATGAGTTTTGTGAATGTTATTGTTGAAAATGTGTCATTTCGTTTGACAACTGCCATTCATTTTTGACAAATACATAGTTTTAATTGTGGTTGAGAGTAGAGGAAAATGTGGATATAACAACACAAACGACTATGTTAAGTTGATATTTCGTCTCATTATTGGTTGAGACTTCCTCAGAAGTTTATTGATTTAAGTGTCTGTACATTCTGTTTTATAGTGAAAAGGTAAATGGGTGAGGGGAGAGAAAAGAGGATGGGTTATTGGTGGGTAGTCTAGGCGAATGAGAGGAAAGTCGGGAGGGCTTGGAATGTGTGGAAATGGTGTTTTCATTTTTTTTGGGGGGGGGGATCAGTCGGTTGACTTTGAAGATCAATTGAACATAGTCGTTTATGTTGTTATATCCACATTTTCCTCTACTCTCAACGACATTTCGTCGGATTTATTTCACTCCTCATAGTTTTAATTGTACTTTATCTGTTCATTGGTTAGTTGGTTGGTTGGTTGGATTTTACGGCATGTCAACCCATGTTGGGTTATTTTATGCCGAAGACATTTTGTTTTATTCATTCTTGTTCGGTACTCAATTTTTTATTACTTGCTGTCCATCGTATCCGATGATGACACCACGCAAATCATTTTCCTCCAATTTATTCGCTCTCTGATTACATCTTGCCAACTGCCTATGGGGATGTTAAAGTCCTTCAGGTTTCTCTTGGTGTTGTCTTTGTACCTGAGCTTTGATCTACCGATTCCATGTAATCCCTCTCTCAGTTGAGAGTACAGAATCTGCTTTGGTAGTCTGACATCCCCAAGTCTGTCTAAGTGGCCAGCCTATCTCAGGTTGCGTTGGACAAATATTTCGTGCATACCAGGGAGTCCAGTTCTCTTCAGGATGGTCCTGTTTGAAACAAGTTGCCACCACTTGACATTGAATATACTGCGCAATTGACGCATGTAGTAGACATGTAGTCTATGGACTCAATGTTTTACACATTTTAATACTCGTTTTTTTTTCATCTATCTAACCCATAGATGGGACCCTAACAGGTGCTACCACTCCGGGTCAGAGTGAACCTGGGAGTAATGGCGACGAATGGGGACTCCACATTCCCCAGAGCTCCAAAATTGGAACTTCACAACGAGATTCAGTTTAACGTCATACCCAGAACATTAACACCCTCAGTTACCGCCTTCTAGCACATATATGATTAAAAAAAGGTTGGGGCTTATGGCAATAGGATTGGGATAATCATATAGGTGCTAGGGCTTGATATGACCAGCCGATTAATCAAGGGTGGCCTCTCCGACCACCCGTCTAGCCTAAGTAAGGATCAAAGTTGTGTGTTGCATGTCATGGACTGTTTGACCACCAGGATTTCGTCCTTAAGCATCACGGATCGCCACACACAGCCAACAGGTGGCCCTATTGAAGGAATTTTATCCCTCCGTAGAGATGCAGTCAGTGTATTCTAATGCCCCAGTCGACAGGGTGGTCTGTTGGATAAAACTGTTATAAAAACAATCTGAGTTTAAAGTGGAGAGTCGGGGGAACAGGGAGCGGTGAGTCGGGGGAGCAGGGGGCAAGGAGGAGCAATCAAAGAGAACAGTCATAGAGAAATGCAAGAGAAAAAGGTTTTCCTGATATCCAATGTTATTTTTTCTATTTAACCCATAGATGGGTCCCTAACATGTACTACCACTCCAGGTCAGGGTTGACCTTTTTGTTTTAACAGAAGTTACCACGGACCAAAAAAAAAAGAATCAAAATGGTTCATTAAGGGGTAACGTTACATTACTTTTAAAACTGGACTCAACTTAAAGACTGAACTCAAGAATTATTACTTTCTACACTGAATTCAATTTATCTGCATTGGAAAAATAAGGTGTAAAAAAATTCGACTTCGGCTTACCCTTACAAATGCTTTTAAGCGGAGGTGCGTGGTGTAATGGTTATAGTCGTAGGAAATGGAATCGTCGGCCGAGTTCAAATCCTAGACGAGGCTGTCTACATTTCAAATAGCGCTAATACCCTTGGGAAAGGTATGCATCCACCTGCTCTCTCTCTCTCTCTCTCTCTCTCTCTCTCTCTCTCCTCTCTCTCTCTCCAGCTATGGGTAAATAGCAGGGCAGACTGGGCTCTTTAACCTTGGTTAGGTAACCAGTCTAAGAGAAGAAAAAAATCTGAATTCACACCAGTTAAACTCCGCCTAAAAAATTGACCTTGTGTCACATCCTGCTCGTGCGGAGGGGTTGGTAAATATGTACAAACGCTTTTAATCTGATCTATGGTGAATGGTTGGTTGGTTGGTTGGTTGATTATTTTGGGGCATATCAACCCTTTTCGGGTCATTTAATGCCGAATCAAGTCATCTTGATATTCAGTTTACTTACAGTACCTGCTGTTGCTTAAATGGTCACCGATCTAAGTACTGAACAGGCTCATCGCTGCTTAACCTCGGTGATCTAGCGGGAACTGGTGAAGGTGAAATGGTAACTATTCACAGAGTTTGTTCAGTAAACGCGTCGGCTTCACTTGTCCATGGACACATGGCCTAGTGGATAAAGGAGTTAGGTTAAGACAGTTCTAAGTGACAGTTATCTCTAGACTGCAGGTTCAATCCTAGTCAGTGGCAGCAGTAACATAGAATAATAATTAACACAACTTAACACCATGGTTAGCGGAATGAGAACAGGATACCCCCGTGGACTGAATAAAGAATTAGGTTCAAAGGTCAGTGATGGCTCCCGATTACGACAGGAAGGTTCCCGAGTTCGAAAAGAAGGTTCCCGAGTCCGACAAGAAATATCTGAAGAAGGCCGGAGGACACATCGGCCGAAACATTGTACAGATAACAATGAAGATGAGGACAATAGTCCGAATAATACAAATAATAAACCTTTAATTAAACTTTAATTTTCTTTTTATTTAAATTTTTATATTTTCCAATTTCCCGCTAAATCAACCTCCTGGTTTAGTGCTAAATAGAGATAGACCCCCTCCACCCTCTCTCTCTCTCTCTCTCTCTCTCTCTCTCTCTCTCTCTCTCTCTGGTTGATACCGACAATAAGCCACTATGCCAACAATACTTTTATTACTTTCTTTTTTTAGATTCAAGTTTTCAACAAAAAATGAATGGAGTGCGCATATTCTAGTATTAACAATATTCCCTGACTATTAAACGCAAGGGGACGGTTTAGCTCACTCCGCCCATTTTACTTACTTATTAGATGCAACCTCTAACACACGAAAAAAACTATAAAAAAAGACAAAAAACAAACAAACAAGAACAACCACAGTGTGAAACATGTCAAACACATTTGACTGTTAAACACTTATTCATAGAATGCAGGATTTTTGCTCACATCAGAAACTGTTATTTTAATGCAAACAATATGAAAGATCTATTTGAAAATGTCAACATTGAGGACATTCTGTCCCTTTTTAGGGAAATAAAATTATACCATAGAATATAGACATGAACTTTATCAATACCATACAACATGATCCCCAATGATGCTAACACATTGTTAAAACCAATTACTAAAAAGTATAAATATAAATACACAACATATATTACTTCCTAACCGTTAGGCATGACATAATCCCAAACAGGTTGATATCCCGTTAAAATAAATTAAAATTAAAAAAAACAAAAACATACTAGTCAAATACTTCTGCACCTGAAAATGTTTTCCTCATTCTTTCTTAACATTATTGTATCTTGATAATCACAGAGGGGTTATCTTGTTTGGGAGTTAGGGGTGCATAAATCTTATCCCCCTACCCTACCATACCCTACCGTACCCTACCCCTACCCCCTTTCTTCAATTGTCACAACTCAATCCGAAACATCAAAGTTTCGTGCCAACATGAAAAATGCGCTAAGCTGCCGTTTCTGTGAGTGACGGACCTCGTAGTCCTCAGAGGAGGAGGGGGAGAAAGTCCGTGGGGGTTGCGACTCTTTCATCGGCTCGCCCACTTCGTCGAAAGATTTTCGGTGACGTGTTTGGCCATAAAACGGAGGTCAAAAGGTTATAAATCCGTCAAGAAAGCGAAGAGATTTCTAGGACGGAATGAAAACAAACCAACACATAACCCACCATTACCCCCCACCCACACGGGGAATAATGGAAAAGCTGACATCTTGAAATTGGACCCCAGAAAATGCAGATCTCTTATCAAAATTGCCGAGGCCGTTGATAGGTAATTTTTTAGGAAAGCGGAGGGGAGGGGGGACGAGAGAAATAGCGTAAAACAGAAGTTGGATAGAGACAAAAAAAAGATGGATAAAGAGAGGGGGTTGAACAAGGAGTGAGGATTACAGAAAGTAAAGATGGAGTGTAAAAACAGGCAAACGTGTAAAAATCTTAAGTGAAATTGACGGAGTGACCTATTGTCGGTATCAGCCGGACAGCGAGGGAGTCTATCCCTTTTGCCGATATTGAACCAGGAACCTTGCGATTTCTAGACGGGTGCTCTACCGACTCAGCTAAACTGGCCGGAAGAAGTGTAAGAAATGCTAAAAAGATAGAAGTAAATGTATATTAAATGAGAGAGGCTGGTTGGTTGGATTTTACGGCATGTCAAGCTTGGTTGAGTTATCTTATGCCGAAGACATTTTGTTTTATTCATTCTTGATGGGTATTCAAATTTTAACTCATTTTTTAAACATAACTTTTAAACTCATTTTTAACCCACTCCGGGTCAGACCTTTTTGTTTTAAAAGAAGTTACAACGGACAAAAACAAAAGAACCAAAAGGGTTCATTAAGGGGTAACGTTACATTACTTTAAGGGGTAACGTTACATACATTTAGTAGTGTAACGTTACATTACTTTTAATATTGGACTCAAACACTAGACTCAAAAATTATTACTTTCTACACTAAACTCAATTTAAAAACTAGACTCAAAAATTATTACTTTCTACACTAAACTCAATTTAAAACTAGACTCAAAAATTATTACTTTCTACACTAAACTCAATTTAAACACTAGACTCAAAAATTATTACTTTCTACACTAAACTCAATTTAAACACTAGACTAAAAAAAAATTACTTTCTACACTAAACTCAATTTAAAGACTAGACTCAAAAATTATTACTTTCTACACTAAACTCAATTTAAAGACTAGACTCAAGAATTATTACTTTCTACACTAAACTCAATTTAAAGACTAGACTCAAGAATTATTACTTTCTACACTAACTCAATTTAAAGACTAGACTCAAGAATTATTACTTTCTACACTAAACTCTTTTTAAAGACTAGACTCAAGGATTATTACTTTCTACACACTAAACTCAATTTAAAGACTCGACTCAAAAAGTATTACTTTCAACACTGAACTCAATTTAAAAACTACATCCCCTTCTTATTGGCGTTGGTGGGGACTTCAGTTCTGTATATTTTTATAATGCTTGAGTTTTTTTTTTAAATGTATCCAATACCTTTCATATACTTATAAAATTTACCCAACTCAAATAAAGCCAGGATCCTATAAACAATGTAGCCGGCTAATTTCCAAGCAACAAGTAAATCATGGAGAGCTTACAAACGGGAGGCTGACGAATGATTGTGAAAACATGATGATAAATAAATAAATAAAACCAAATAGGTATTTCTTTTTTTTGGTGTAGGTACCTTGAGCTGAAGGGTGGTGGCATTCTTATTGGTCGGGGGCGGGGAAAGAGATAGGCTGTTGATTTTTTCAACGTTGTTTAGCGAATATTGTTTGACTTGTTTAACAAATCAAGTGATGAGAAATGAAATGATAGAAAAAAGATCAGAAGTATCTGCACGACATTTCTTTATGAGTGCCGCCATCTTTCTTTTTAAATGCCAGGATGTTATTTATTAGGCAATATCTAAATCTCATTTACCGGTACCGGTAATGTATGAAAATTAATAAAAGGAAATTTTGTTCCTGTGGAGTGCAGGGGAATAAAACATAAATTACCATGTTAGCAGATGGACAGTGAGGTTTGAAATACAAGCTATAATATATTTACTACGAAAAGGCATTTATGAAATGAAATGGGTTAAATCAAATTTAACAGACCTAAATTCCACCATCGTAGGTCACCCTGCCGAAAGAAAAAAAATACCAAAAAATCAGGGAATTAACCGAATTTAATGAAATTTTCAGTGTTGATATATTAATGAATAAAAGTTATAATGCACTAGTTATTTTATTTAAAATCTTTTACTTTTTTTCAGGTCAGTTAACTTTAAACCACGTATCTTTGAAGCGTAACACAGATTCTCAAAGATACGTGGTTCAAAGTTAACTGACTTGAAAAAATGCAAAAGTTTTTAAATAAAATAACTTGTGCATTATATCTTTTATTCATTAATATATCAACACTGAAAATTTCATTAAATTCGGTTAATTCCCTGATTTTGGGTTGTTGTTGGGGTTTTTTTTCGGCGGGATGATATACGATTTTTATTTATTTATCCATTTTCAAATGCCCGGATGTTGTTTATAAAGTCATGTCTAAATCCCATTTACCGGCGATGAGCATAAATATGCCCACTTTGTAAAAATATATAGAATCAAAATTCTTTACTAAAGAAGGGTTGGCTGGGGCTTTAGAATTCACCTACTGCACCTCTGCAGATGGGTAAACCTCCCGCCTCATGATACCATCTATTGGCCATTGGTGGCGACCCGTGATGCTTCAGGATGGAATCCTGGTGGCTGAGCAGTCTATAACATGCAACACTCCACTTTGGCCATTTCTTAAGCTAGACAGGCGGTCGAAGAGGCCCCCTCCAATTAATAGACCGGCTATGTCAAGCCCTATCACTTATATGATTGTCCCAACCCTATTGCTCTTATGGCAAGCCCCAAGCCTTTTTATCATATATGTACTAGAAGGAACCAGGGAGCAATGATGATGAAGGGGTGCTCCACATTCCCCAAACCTCCAGAAGTGGAGCCTCACCATCAGACAGAGTCTAACGTCATTCCCAGGACATGTAGACCCTCAACCACCGCCTTCTAGCACCAATATGATAAAAAGGGTTGGGGCTTGCCATAAGGGCAATAGGGTTGGGGCAATCAAATAGGTACTAGGGCTTGACGTGACCCGCCGATTGATCGGAGGTAGTATCTTCAACCGCCCATCTGGCCTAAGTAAGGGACAAAATGACATACACAAGACAGACACACACAAGCTTGCAAACAAACACACATGTACACACACACACACACACACACACACATACATGCACACACGTATGCACCAACAAACACACACACATATACAGGATGATTGAAAAGTAACTCCTTATTTCAAACTATTATCTGCCAATACTTGGGAGAGTATTGACAACTGACCAGTATTAGGTTCGATTTAATTTCCATTTTCAACTGAAGTATTAGGGTTCAATTTATGGGGTTTATTTCCTATAACTCTAACTTAAAAAGGGGAACCACTCTGAATGAATTTTATCTGTTAATTAATCTACCCATTATTTTTCCATTAAACTAACCCTAAACCCTAAACAGATATGTTTAAAAGTATCTGCATTTGACATAACCGCATGAAAATCTCTAAAAAAAAAAATGACCCCCCCCAAAAAAAAAAACAAATCCCCCCCCACCAAAAAAAAAGCATAATATTGTAAATATATATTTACCCAACCCCAACGTACAAGTAGAGTGGGACACACAGTCAATTTCTTAAGCAGAGTTTAGCAGGTTTGAATTATGAGTTTTCATTCTCCTAGACAGGTTACCTTGGTTAAAGAGCCCAGTCTACCCATAGCTGGAGGTAGAATATTTGGATGCATACCTCTCCCTATGGTACTAGCGCTATTTGAAATGCAAACAGCCTCGTCACCAATTTGAACTCACCTCACCATGTGAATGTTTACATTACAATAAGCGCCTCCACAAAATAGTAAATATAAACATACAATTAACACAATTTCCTAAACTCTAAGCATAAGATAAGGGTTGAAATGTCATTAAAATCAATCAATCAATCAATCAATCAAAGACCTAATAAAGCTTAGTAAGTATCACCATCAACAGCTACACCCCGGAAGCCGTAAACACCTTCACCTACCTTGGATCCACCATCACTGACAACCTGTCACTTGATGCTGAACTCAGTTGCCGGATCGGAAAAGCTGCCTCAACTTTTGGGAAGCTCACAACAAGAGTGTGGAACAACAGCAAGCTCACTATCCGTACAAAGGTACAAGTGTATAGGGCATGTGTTATCAGCACCCTCATGTATGGAAGTGAAACATGGACCTTATACTCCCACCAAGAGCGGCGGCTAAATACCTTCTACCTTCGCTGCCTTAGACGTGTACTGGGCATCACCTGGAGGGACAGGATCACTAACACAGCAGTCCTAGAGAGAGCTCAACTCCCAGCCTGTACTCTCTACTGAGACAACGTCGTCTCCGATGGTTGGGTCATGTACGTTGATGGATGATGGACGAATCCCGAAAGACATCCTGTATGGAGAGCTAACATCTGGTAAAAGACAGATTGGTCGCCCCCTACTGCGATTCAAGGATGTCTGCAAAAATGATCTCAGGTGCTTTGGCATTGTCCCTTCCAGCTGGGAAAATTTGGCTCAAGACCGCCCTTGGTGGCAGCAGAATCTCCATAGAGGCCTGTACAAGTCAGAATTCACCCTGATACAACATCATGAAGCTAAGAGGTCCATAAGAAAGCAACGGCAAAAATAAAACAAACTGGATAAATATCTTTCAAGTATAATGATTCCATATTTGGTACTGTTAAGTTTCTGACCGCCATACTTGGCCAGTCGAAAAGGACTTAAAGTAAGTAAGTAAGTAAGTAAGTCCTGAGCTATAGAATCCTTTGGTAAGTGAATAAGTCCTAGGTTATGTAATCCTACGTAATGTCAAAAGGTCCAGTGATATAATCCTATGTTCCGTCGTCCACGAAGGTTCAAAGGCAATTGAGTGGCTAAGATCAGAACAGCCAGTATAAATAATAATATCAGCAGCAGAGCACTGCCAGTGATTGGCCAATAGGTTGGTCACATGGTTATCACCGAGTCTATAAATAAGAGTAGGCATCTAAGACACACCTTATAACCAGAAAAGTCAACAGGTACTGAGGGCCAGCAAGAAAAACATAAACACACATGCATGATCACATGTATACACATAAACTCATGCACACACACACACACACACACACACAAATGCACATTTAGTTAATATGCCATTAAAACAATAAAAAACACAAAACATGCACAGATATACATGCATACAAACATAAATGTATATGTACATGCACATACACACACAAGCTTGCACACAAACACACACATACACACACATACATGCACACAACCATAAATGTATATGTACATGCACATACACACACAAGCTTGCGCACAAACACACATGTACACACACACACACACACACAGAAACATACATGCACACAACCATAAATGTATATGTACATGCACATACACACACAAGCTTGCGCACAAACACACATGTACACACACACACACACAGAAACATACATGCACACAAACATAAATGTATATGTACATGCACATACACACACAAGCTTGCACACACACAGAAACATACATGCACGCACAAACACACATGTACACTAACACACTGACATGTATACAAGGTGATTGAAAAGTAACTTCCTATTTTAAACTATTTTCTGGCCACAATTGCCCAGTTTAAAATTGGGAGTTACTTTTTGATCACCCTGTATATTCATATAAAAGAATAAATATGAAAGCCTTAGTTTTAAAATAATTTAAATTTTATTCAATTCAAATGTGTATTTCACACTCTAAAGAAGTAAGAAGTTTTTTTGAATTTTAAGCAAATACAATTTGTAGCATTCCTAAAATTCCTAAAAATCTAATTTCAGTTTTTTGGGGTTTTTTTTTTTTCTCATATTTTTTTTAAAAAAAACTCTCCTCGACAACAAAGCAGTGTTTATTATGAATGATATTTTGGTCCCATAATTCATAGAAGTGATAAAAATTCAGCTTGAAAACTTGGTAATCTGAACATTAGCTACATAAATGAGAGTGACCACCTCTGGTTTGTTTCACTTTGAGGAAGCCGTTTGTTTTGGTCGGCCATTTTCATTTCACTATAAATCAATACAACTGCATGTATAAACAGGAAAATATCATAAACTGTGTTCTTAATAACAAATAAGTTGTGCATTATTTGAAATGAACTTAATTGTTATTAAGAACACATTCTATCAAATTCGTATTTTCAGAGTAGATTTATGGTGAAATGAAAATGGCCGACCAAAATAAACGGCTTCCTCAAAGTGAAATAAACCAAGGGAGGTTACTCTCATTTATAAAGCTAATGTTCAGATTACTGAGAACTTTACACCCCAACACCCACCAACCCCAAAAAGCAGGGTTGGGGGTCATCCAGGAGGGGTCAAAGTTTAAGTACTGTACATGTATGCCAAAAAGAGGGGTTCTCTTAATGAAAAATTGTGATATTAGGAAAAGTACCTGGTACCTATTACTAAAGCATAACATTTATTATCTACACTAGCAAAAATAACCCTCTGGGTGCAAGTATTGAAGTTTTAATGTAATGAAATATATCAAATTAGAAAGACTAATGAAACTAAATAAGAATGCAGATAAAATGATTTGAAACAGAGGGGGTATAATCAAGAAATAGAACAACTTTGAAACTAACTCTTCTATCATTTTCCATCACTTCCATTTTTCATTGCTAAATTTTCCTAATTTAATTATTTAGTTAAATTAGGAAATAAAGAATAAAATTATAGTTATTTCTTCTTGTTAATGGATTTATTTAAGATTTATCTCTGAATTTTTGCTCATATCAATTAAAATAAAACTAAACAATTAGAAATCAATAATATCAAGCACATATTTATTAAAATCAAATTTTTAAGATCAATATGCAAATTAGCTTTTCCGTTCACACTATAAACCACTATTTTGCTGTATAAATAAATACAATTGAATGTTATTGGTATGTAGATAGCCAAGAGTCCAGTGGCTTAACCCTGGATTTACAAGTTAATAGCGTCAGGGGGCTATCCAAAGCAACAATGAGATTTAAGGAGGGCTGGGTTTATAGCGCCTGTAGGCGCCCCCCTTGAGGGGGAATGCTGATGGATCGACGCAATTTTTTGCACCATTAGCTTCGTCCTAGTGACAGAAAGTGCCAACTAACTATCAGCATAATAGTCATCACAGACACTGTGTCTTTTAATTTATTTATTATCAATTATTATTATTAATTATTATTTAATTATCATTATATTATTAATAATTATTATTATTATTAATTATTAAATTATTATTATTTATAAATTATTATAAAATTATTATATTATAATTATTATTATTATTAATTATTATCATTATTTAAATTATTATTATTATTATTATTATTATCATTATTATTATTAATTATTATTAATTATTATTATTATTATTATTATTATTATTATTATTATTATTATTATTATTAATTATTATAATTATTATTATTATTAATAATAATTATTATTATTAATTATTATCAATTATTATTAAATTATTATTAATTATTATTAAATCTATAATTTTGTTATTATCTAAAAGAATACAATGGTTAAATTACAAAAATACTAATAGTACCAGGTATTCGCTTGGTTACTTTATTTTAGGAATGACTCCCCCCCTTAGAAGTACAAGATACTTTTTAGAATATTCCAGTTTTTTCCTTAAGGAGACCCCCCCCCCATTTTCGGCATTCATGTCCGGTACCTAAACTTTGACCCCGGGTCAACACTGCTGATGTTCTTCTTCATTTCTTCAAATTTTTTCTCTCTCTCTCTCGAGCAAATTATTTTTTTAAGGCAATAAGGTTTTTCATAAAGTCAAATCGATTTCCATCCGGGTGAACTGAGATCAGATGTCCATCGGCAGCACGGACCTGCAGATAGCCATTCTCATCCAAAGAATCGACCTCCACTTCAATATTATTCTCACTTTCCAATTTCACTTTGGCTCCACTGAAAAAGAAAAAGAAAATAAATATTACAATATTGAAAACATTCAGTCTTTGTGTTACATAATTATTAGATCCCTAATACTTATATAAGGTAGTATAGAAACATAATGGCGATTAGTGCAGCTGATGGCCTTGAGAGTGAGTGACGGCGCTTGACCTCACTCTCACCTTGCCTTCCGGGGATAAATCGTGAGAACCAGAAGGAATAGAAGACCCTGTCTTCCAGTTTAAGGATAGTAAGTAAGTCTCAGTCAGTTAGCAGGTAGGAGCCGAGCCCAATAGGATGTAAGTCGATCTGCACAGATGTCTGGTGGGGATTTAACAATAAAATAAGATCAAAAGTAAATCGAAGTCTTGTGTTTATTATCTAAAAACTAACAATGACACAGGGCTTCTGATAACGAGAAATCCCTAACAGAAAACCAGACCGAAGTCCCCAAGTCAACTCCAGACGCAAGATCTTAGAAGATGCCAGACCAAGTCAAGATGTTAGAAGAAATAGCAAAGCCGGCCAGAAGAAAATACGACCAGAAGTAAGAAGTAAGAAAGGGTATGCAACATATGCATCTCTCTCTATCTTTCATCATGGAGACAACATGGAGACATATTTGTGTACACACTTTTATTTAATTCCCCTGATACGTTCTTAACCTGCATGAATTTTCCGAATTTAACTATTTAATTAAATTAGGAAGTAAAGAATAAAATTACAGTTATTTCTTCTTGTTAATGGATTTCTTTTAAGATTTATCCCCGAGATTTTTGCTCATATTCATAGTCATTTAATTTAAACAAGCAAAGCCCAACAGAAGCCCTTAGAAGAACTCAAGAAGAGGCAGCTAGAAGAACTCAACTAGACAGGAACATGGCAACTGGAAGAATAATGATGTCAACAAGTAATTATGTAAGGCCAACTTCTCTCCAAGTAAGTCTCTACTCTGTCTCTCTCTAATCTCTCTCTCTCTCTCTCTCTCTCTCTACTCTGTCTCTCTCTAATCTCTCTCTCTCTCTCTCTCTCTCTATCTTTATCTTTCTCTTTCTCTGTCTGTCTGTCTGTCTGTCTCTCTCTCTCTCTCTCTACTCTGTCTCTCTCTAATCTCTCTCTCTCTCTCTCTCTCTCTCTCTATCTTTATCTTTCTCTTCTCTGTCTCTCTCTCTCTGTCTCTCTCTCTCTCTCTCTCTCTCTCTCTCTCTACTCTGTCTCTCTCTAATCTCTCTCTCTCTCTATCACTGAATAACTCTCTTACCTGAGAACTCTCACTCTCATACACCAATTGTGTGTCAACAATGTCAATGTGGGTATGTAATAGTACCACATTTGGTCCCGTGACCAGCATAGTACCACACATGTAAAGTAAAGTCGTCGGGGTGGCCTCCCCTTTTCACTAGCGCTAGACCAAGGAGATTGTTTTTACACCTGAGGTGGAGTGCCACACCTACCATCAGCTCCTCACTTTACTGCACAGATTCCTGTGCTATTCATATGCTGAGTTGGTGAGAACCGGTATCGAACTATGTGATTCCTAGCCGAACACTCTACCGACTGAGCTAAACCGGCCCTTAAGCTTCCATAAATTTGCTGAAATCATAAATTAATATTTATTGATATATTTTGAAAAATAACCTTATAAAAGCGTTGAGTTATCCCCCTTTTGGGCCATACCTTTCTCATAAGAGGGGGGTGTGATATTGGGAAAGAGGAAGAATATAAAAAGAAAAGGCAAAGATAATAGAAAGAGAAGAAGTGAGAGAGAGACATAACAATGTGAAAGACTGGGGGGGGAGAGACATTACAATGTGAAAGACTGGGGGGAGAGAGAGAGAGACATTACAATGTGAAAGACTGGGGGGAGAGAGAGAGAGAGAGACATTACAATGTGAAAGATGTGAAAGACTGGGGGGAGAGACATTAAATGTGAAAGACTGGGAGGGAGAAAGAGAGAGAGAGAGACATAACAATGTGAAAGACTGGGAGAGAGAGAGAGAAAAAAGACATTACATTGGGAAAACTGGGGGAGAGAGAGAAAGACATTACAATATGAAAGTCTGAGAGAGAGAGAGAGATGAAAAAGACAGAGAGAGAGAGAGAAAGTGAGAAACAGTAACTGAAAAGAAAGAAAGAAAGAGAGAGAGAGGGGGGAATGATTAACCAAAAAAAAAAGGGGGAAAAGAGGGTGTCCATATAAAAGATGAGTTCTAAATTGTGTGAAAGATCTACCCGTTATGCACCCTTAATGGTTTCCCTCCTCTTCCTCCATCCCCTTTTGGTCTTGGCCGGGTACCATCCCACCCGACCCCCCACCCACACACACACACACCCGAAAGAGCCAACTGAGATCAGACCAAGCAAACACAGGAAGTAATTTACACAATCCCCATTGCTGGTATTCACAGACTGTCTGGAGCCGGGATATGAAGTTGATTGGGGGGTGGGGGTATTGGTGTTCATAAGCTGTGATGGGGGGCGGGGGGGGCATTATTACACAGGACTCAATTGAAAAATGGTATGGAGTTTGGATTGAAAAAAAAAACCCACCCAGGGTGGAAGAAGGATAAGTAACACTTACATTTACACATGTGTACTAATGTGTGTATACACACACACACACACGTGTGTACATCTGCGTGTATGCACAAACACTCGTGTATATGTACACATGTATGTATGTGTTTTACAAAGACTGGATATGACCTGATACAACACAATGAAGTCTTGGCTCACTATTTAGTTATTATGTCTCCTTGGGCATCTCTAATGTGTGTATACACACACACGTGTGTACAAGTGAGTATACGCATACACATTTGTATATATGTACGCACATGTTTTACAAAGACTGGATATGACCTGATACAACACAATGAGATCTTAGCCTACAATTTATTTATTTATGTCTCCTAGGGCATCTCACCTTTCTTTCTATCTTCTCACATTAACTTTTAAACAAAAGAGAAAAAAAAGGGGGGGGAATCTTAGCACAGAAAAAATAAGATATCAATACAATATCTATATATTGGAAGATACATCTAGAAAGGATCCTAAAAAGCATGATCTATATTGGAAGATATATATATATATATATTATATATTTATATTCCCCCCGCACGAGCAGGGTGTGACAGGAGGTCAATTTATTTAGCGGAGTTTAACAGGTTTGAATTCAGAGTTTTCCTTCTCCTAGACCGGTTACCTAGCCAAAGTTGAAGAGCCCAGTCTGCCCTACTATTTACCCATAGCTGGAGAGAGAGTAGTTGGATTCATACCTTTCCCAAGGGTACTAGCGCTATGTGAAATGCAAACAGCTTCGTCTAGGATTTGAACTCGGGTCGACAAGTCCATTTCCGATGACTCTAACCATCACCATGCGTTTCCATAAATACACATTTGTATATATGTACACATATGTTTTACAAAGACTGGATATGAACTGATACAACACAATGAAGTCTTAGCTTACAATTTATTTATTTATTTATCTCACCTTTCTTTCTATTTTCTCACATAAACTTTTTAACAAAAGACAAAAAAAAAAAGAGAATCTTAGCACAGAAAAAATAAGATATCAAGTAAGTAAAATCGTTAGCATGGCCTAAAGTTGGTATTAGCCAGACAGCAAGGGAGTCTATCCTCTTTTCACTAGCACTAGACCAAGGAGATTGTTTTTCCATCTGAGGTGGATATCCACACCTACCATCAGCTCCTCATTTTACCGCAAAGAGCCCTGTGCTACTCATACGCTGAGTGGGTGAGGACTTGTGGTCCATAGCCCGACACTCTACCAACCAAGCTAAACTGGCCCTAGAATACAATATCTATATATTGGTTGGTTGGTTGGTTGGATTTTACGGCATGTCAAACCTTGTTGGGTTATTTTATTCTGAAGACATTTTGTTTTATTCATTCTTGATGGGTATTCAACATTTATTTCAAACTCAATTTTTTAAAACTTCTTTCTTTTTAAACACATTTTTTTCTATTTAACCCACAGATGGGACCCTAACAGGTACTACCACTCCAGGTCAGAGTGAACTGGGAGCAATGGTGATGAAGGGTGCTTCACATTCCCCAAACCTCCAAAACTGGAACCTCACTCAGATAGAATTTAACGTAATTCCTAGGACATGTAGACCCTCAGCCACCGCCTTCTAGCACCCATATGATAAAAAGGGTTGGGGCTTGCCATGAGGGCAATAGGGTTGGGGCAATCATATAGTTACTAGGGCTTGACGTGACCAGCCGATTGATCAGAGGGGCCTCTCCGAGTGCCCGTCTAGCCGAAGAAAGGGTTAAAGTGGAGTATTGGAGGTCATGGACTCTTCAACCACCTGGGTTCTATCCTTAAGCATCATGGGTCACCACCCACAGCCAACAGGTGGCCCCATTGGGGCAGTATTACCCCTCTGCAGAGGTGCAGTCGATGCATTCTAATGCCCCAGCCGACAGGGCGGACTACCACTGCGGGTCAGAGTGGACCTGGGAGTAATGGCAATGAAGGGATACTCCACACTCCCCAGAGCTTCAAAACTGGAACTTCATTATTAGATGCAGTCTAATGTCATACCCAGGACAGTTATTAAGTTGAGTTTAACAGGTTTAGTTTTCCTTCTCCTAGACCAGTTGCCATACCAAGGTTAAAGCGCCCAGGCCGCCCTACTATTTACCCGTAGCTAGAGGGAGAATAATTTGATTCATACCTTTCCCAAAAGAATTAATACTAAGTGAAATTCAAGCAGTCACGTCCAGGATTTGAACTCGGTTCGCCGTGTCAATTTCCTACGACTGTAACCATTACTCCACAAACACCTCCACATATATATATATATTTAGATGAACATATTTTGCATACACATTTCTCTACATATAAATATCTAAAGGATAGGGTGGGGTGGGGTGGGGATTAAGTGTGGGAATTTTTTTCTCTTTTACTCCCTAAAAAAAAAAAAAAAAAAAAAAAAAAAAGATTTCACCCTCCCTCTCTACCCAGCCCATCAATTGGCCGTTTGAACTGACCCTGACCAACCAGGGATAAAACATAATAGTTAAGGAGCCTCACTAATACACCTCCCCACACTCCATTATTTCAAATGATCTGTCTATAAGCCTCCCCCCCCCCTAAAAAAAGGGTTTCCTCTCACCTGAATCCCTAAAAAAAAAGGGGGGGGTACTAAGCTATTATAATGAAAAGCAAATAAGGAAATTTGGTGGCTCAGGGAAGGAGAAGACAAATTTCCTTTAAACGAAGGGGACTTCCAATTTCCAATGTTAGTCTAGTGTGGCACAAGGCCAACTGATGAGAAAAAATGGTGGACTTTCTCACTGAAACTTCAGCCTTTATTTAGGTTGTCATCATCATCATCATCATCATCATGCATAGATATCCATGCTAATTGTGTTGAATACTGGGGTTTTCACAGTACCAAATCTATATAACGTGGTATACCCTTTTCTTACTTCTTACTCTGGTCGTATTTTCTTCTGGTCGGCTTTGGTTCTATCTTCTAACATCTTGGTCTGGTCTCTATATAACGTGGTATACCTTTTCTTACTTCTTACTCTGGTCGTATTTTCTTCTGGTCGGCTTATCGTGGTGGTATACCCTTTTCTTACTTCTTACTCTGGTCGTATTTTCTTCTGGTCGCTTTGGTTCTATCTTCTAACATCTTGGGTCTCTATATAACGTGTATACCCTTTTCTTACTTCTTACTCTGGTCGGTTTGGTTCTATCTTCTAACATCTTGTCTGGTCTCTTCTAAGTCTGGACTCTCCCTGGGGACTTTGGGTCTGGTTTCTGTTGGGATTTCTTGTTATCAGAAGCCCTGTGTTATTGTTAGTTTTTAGGTAATAAACACAAGACTTCGATTTACGTTGATGTTACTTTATTTATAAATCCCCAAACCAGACAATGCGCGCAGATCCTTACATCTTGCTAGCTCGGCTTCTAACTTAGTATCCTTAAATCGGAAGAGGGCCTTCTATGGGGGTTCCGGTTCTCACAGTTTATCCCCAGAAAGCAAGGTCAGAGTGAGGTCAAGCGCTGTCACTCACTTTCCAAGCCATCAGCTGCACTAATCGCCACAATGATTTCTACACTACCTTAAAAATGTATTAGGGTTCCAATAATTATGTAACAATTGTGCAATTTGATGATGTAGCGCAATTAGCACGGATATCCATGACAATCTCTCGCCAACCTTCTCTATCATTCATTGTCCACGGGAGGTCCTCTGCTCAGCATCCAGTATCTGTGCAAAGCTGGTCAATATAGGTCCTTGCTGGGTGGCCCACATTAGCATATCCATGCGGTGGCTTCCACAGGAGAACGTCACTTATATGAGTTTGTCCTTGCTTCTCCAGCAGTGTCCAGCATGTCTTGTCCGTCTCACGCAGATGGTTTGTGAGATAGAGGGCAGGTGGCTGTACAGCGGTTTCCTTGTGGGGTGTTGTTTCCACAACTTGTTCAAGATTGCATGCAGCATTCTTGTGCAGCTCCCATTTAGCTTATTCTCCAGGCGCCTAGTTAGGCCCAAGTGGTACAGCCATACAACAGCACTGAGACAACCACAGCTTGAAAGAATTGTCATCTTAACTTGTCAGTGAGATTGGATTTCCATATGACTGATAATCTGTTTATAACCAACCATGCCTTTCTGTGGATGAGATATTACTACCTAAGTATGTGAATTGTTCTACTGGTTTTAGAGGCTTACCATCAAGTGTGGAGATGTCTCCTTTCTTTTTAAAACACGTGAACTCAGTTTTTACGTGCTGTAACATACTTTTAGTATTATTATACATATATGTATGTGATAAAGATAATATATATATAAAGAAGGTCCGCAAAATGTATTTTTTCAAAAAAAAATTTTGATTCTTTTGTAACAAAAAGAATTTTTTTTAATTTTTTTGAAACAAATACATTTTGTTTTTTTATAAAATATTCAATTTTCTGTGGAAAACACATTTTTTATATATATAATATATATATATATATATATATACACAGGGTGTTCAGGATAAATTTGACAGTTTCATAAGGAAAAAGAAAAGTGCTTAGTAACTACAAAATTTAATGGATTGTAAAGAAATTCAACAGGCATGGAAATTACACTACTGTCAACAAGTTTCACTCAAAATAACCGCAATTAGCGTCGATCACAGCCTCAATCCTGCTCCGGAACCTGGAACAAGCTGATGTTACAGTTTACCTGGGAAGGGTCTCAAAAACTACCTTAATTCTGTCGATTAACTGGCTTTTGTAGTACTGGCACGGCAATTGATGTCTTTTCAACAGCGCCACATACATAATAATCCATGGGTTTAAGATCTGGGGTGTTCGGCGGCCAAATATTGGGACTAGTGTAGTAGTAAAAATTTGCCGACAACCATTTTTGACTTTTCCCAGAGGTGTGGCAGGGGGCAGAATCCTGCTGCCATACATATGGCCTACCATTGGCTACCCTTGTTATCCAGGTCTTGACTACAGTGTTTAGCAACTCCAGGTAGGCATCAGGGTCCTCCAACACTTTTTCCTGCTGATTTTTAGGAATTCTGCTGTACGAACGCAATCAGATCATCTGTTATGTTGCTTTCTTCTAGCCACAGCCTTGTAGTCTCCATTGCAATTCTCCAATTCATGCCTGATTGTTTTTACAGTGTTCAGGGAGCATTGGGCAGCAATCATAATCTCCTTATTTTGATGGCTGGCGCAGATTATCATAATACAAGTCATTCTCTTCCATGATTCAGGTGGGTTCCAGTCATCCATACTATCTGTCATCACGTATATGAATGAAGAAGGGTCCAAACTTTTAAATGATGCATGGTGTGTGTCAATACCCCCAACATACGGAGAAAAATAACCAAATATGAAAATGTCAAATTTATCCCGAACACCCAGTATATATATATATATATATATATATATATATACACATAGTGGTACCTACAATTGGGAGCTACTGACTTCACAAAACAAAGTCTTCAATTTTTAATTCTATTCTTTTTATTGTAAGGTTATTCTATGTTTAATTAATAATATAAATTATCAAACCTCATGTCAAAAATTCAGGAAACTGAATTGTTTAACTTACCTGTGGATCCAATACTTATAATACAACTTTTGAAAGTCTTCATGACCTTCGACATTGAATCTTTCGATCAATTCTTCAATGATTGTGACAGTCCGCGCAATCAACTGGTCTTTATCCAACATTTCCAGTTCAGTTCCATAATCCGTGTTATGTTGCTGGATCAGATCATTAATGCACACGGTCGGTTTGCTGTTGGACACATTAAAACCGCAACCTTAAAATAGATAAAGAAATAGTTATAGTAAAAATCATTTCCAATGCATTTTTATAGTAAAATTTATTTCCAATGCATTTTCATAGTAAAAATCATTGTCCAATGCATTTTTATAGTAAAAAATCATTGTCCAATGCATTTTTATAGTAAAAAATCATTGTCCAATGCATTTTTATTGTAAAAAATCATTTCCAAGGCATTTTTATAGTAAAAAATAATTTCCAGGGCATTTTTATAGTAAAAAATCATTTCCAATGCATTTTTATAGTAAAAATTATTTCCAATGCATTTTTATAGTAAAAATCATTGGCCAATGCTATTTTATAGTAAAAAATCATTTCCAATGCATTTTCATAGTAAAAAATCATTTCCAATGCATTTTCATAGTCAAAAATCATTTCCAATGCATTTTCATAGTAAAAAATTATTTCCAATGTATTTTTTTAGTAAAAATAATTTCCAATGCATTTTTATAGTAAAAATCATTGTCCAATGTATTTTTACAGTAAAAATAATTTGCCAATGCATTTTTACTATAAAAATAATTTCCAATACATTTTTATTGTAAAAATAATTTGCCAATGAATCTCTATAGTAAAAACCATTGGCCAATGTATTTTTATAGTAGGAATAATTTCCAATGCATTTTTATAGTAAAAATTATTTCCAATGCATTTTTATAGTAAAAATTATTTCCAATGCATTTTTATAGTAAAAATTATTTCCAATGCATTTTTATAATAAAAATCTTTGGCCAATGTATTTTTATAGTAAAAATATCTAAGAAAAAAAAGAAAATAGTAAAAAACAGCAATGTTTACTAAAGTTTAATTGATTGATTATAATGGCTCCACAACCATTTAGGGTTATCTTATGCCTAGAAGTTTGGCTTCTTTGTTTAATGGCATATCAACCTTTGTGGGTTACTTAATGTCATCTTTGTAGAAGAACATTAGTGGTATTATTCAACCCATAGCTAGGGGGAGAATGGGGTTTATACACAATAAAAGAGTGCCCCTTTTTGTATGCAAATTAGATTGCTTGTTTTGTTTTACAATATACTTTTCAGGTCATTCAATGCAAGTTATTTTTTGATGAACAAAGGACTCGGGTTGACTGCAGTACCTGCTGTTGCTTAAGTGATCACCCAATTAAGAAACTACACAAAATGTGTAAATATTACCATACATAGAATGTATACAATTTTCTAACCTCTAGGCATAAAACAAGCCCAGATTTTGTATGAGGAGGTGTGGTTCAGTTTCACTTGTCCCCACAAATCTTTTGTCTTCTTCGTGATTAACATAACGAAGGTGGTGTAATGATTTTCTATATTTGATTTGAATATTTTGAGTATGTTGCCAATATCATGTGTCATATAATGTTCATTATTCACAACTGATATCTTTATTTGACCACCAGAAATCTCAAGTGCTCTTCTCATATTTCACACTTTTTACTTAACTAATACCAGATAGTGGTGCTTTCAATTTAGAGCTTTAAGTAATCATTTTCAGGAAGTAGCATACAGCCGCTCTGTCAGCTAGACCTGTAGAATACACTGACTGCACATCTGTGGAAGATGCTTAAGGACAGAATCTTGGTAGCTGAGCAATAAAACAAAATAACCAACCAATCAATCAGCTATTACCAAAGTTAATCAGCCTTAACTCTGTTCAATACTTAATTGGGTGACCACTTAAGCAACAGCAGGTACTATAAGCAACCTGAGGTCTTTGTTTATCAAAAAATAACCCGAAAAGATTTGATATGCCATAAAACAACCAATCAACCAGCTATCATCAGAGTTAATCAGTGATAAGTCTGTTCAATACTTAATTGGGTGACCACTTGAGCAAAAGCAGGTACTATAAGCAACACTCCACTTTAGTCCTTACTTGGGCTAAACAGGTGGCCAGAGAGGCCCCTTCTAATCAATCAGCTGGTCATGTCAAGCCCTAGCACATATATGATTGTCCACTGCTGCATAGCCTAAAGAAGGCATTGGCCTCTATATGAACTCAGATAAAACCAAGTTCATGTGTTTTAAATAAGATTGAGACATCTCCACACTGGATGGTAAGCCTCTGAAATTAGTAGACCAGTTTGCACACCCAGGTAGTAATATATCATCTACAGAATGCAATTCCAATGTACACATAGGAAAGGCATGGACTGCTATAGAGAGATTATTGATCATATGAAAATTTGATTTCACTGATAAGATAAAGCAACAATTCCTCCATGCCATAGCCGTATCAATACTACTGTACGTCTGCACTACTTGGACTCTAACAGAGCAATTTCTCTGAATGTTTGAGATGAGGCTTGATGATTAGTATTATCTGCGTAAAAAAAAAAATTAAAAAACACCCAATATGAGTCTAGGTAAAAAATCATACATAAGTGAATAGGTAGATATTCTAGCCAAAACAAGACATTAGGTTTATAAGTTCCCAAAATTCACACTGGATTGTCCAATTGGACACATAGCCTAGTGGATAAAGAAGTTAGGTTAAGACAGTTCTAAGTGACAGTTATCTATAGACTGCAGGTTCAATCCTGGTCAGGGGCAGCAGTAACATAGAATAATAATTAACACAGCTTAACGCCTCTACCCCAGCTATGGTTAGTGGAATTAGAACAGGATACCCCCGAGGACTGAATAAAGGGTTAGGTTCAAAGTTCATGAAGGTTCTCAAGTTCGAAAAGAAGGTTCCCGAGAGAGAAGAAATACCTGAAGAAGGCCAGAGGGCACATCGGCCGAAATGTACAGATAACACTGAAGATGAGGACAATAGTCTGAATAACGCAGATAATTCTAACAGAGTACTTAGAAAAAAAAGCTAGATAGGAGCTACACATGATGCTGTGTGCTGACTTGAACAAATTTTGGTAGCACCCTGCAAAAAAACAGCTGTACAGTCTCTTGCCCCATATTACACAAACTATCCGAGTAAGATGAACAAAACATGTGGGAAACTGCTGGAGAAGCAAGGACATACTCATAAGTGACATTCTACTGAGGACAAGCTGTACCTTGAGATAAAAAAGACAGATCCTGAACGCAGATCTTTCTTGCAGTCAGATCACTGACTAGCAACTCAAGCTGGCTGTGGACAAATGTACTACCATGCATTTTGGGAGGAAAAACCCATCATACATATACTCCCTCCACAACACTAATATCAGGAATCTTCTTGTGAACTGATCTGGGTATTACTGTCAGCAGTGATTTACATTGGACGAAACACATCTCTAAAATTGTCAAAAAGGCCAGGGTGTCCTGACATCGCTCAGCAAGACCTTTGTCAGCCGCTCACCACTATCTATTTAAAGCTGTACAAAGCTAGGATGCGGCCACACTTGGAATTTGCATCACCAGTCTGGAACTCCTATCTCACTCAGAACATTAACCTCCTAGAAACTATAGAGACATGCAACCAAACAAATACCTTCCATCAGGCATCTGCCATATTCTGAATATCTTGCTGCCCTGGGAATGGATTCATTGAAACTCCAGCCTCTGGCAACTGACCTGGTAAATGCTCATAAGGTCATTAATCATCTTAACAACAGCAACCTTGAGCACCTTTTTGATCTCCATGTATCTAACACATGTGGGCATGCCTACAAAGTCAGAAAACAACATTGCTCTCTTGACTTTCAGAAACATTTTTTCACGCTCAGAATTGCCGAGGCATGGAATAAGCTGCCTGTGTCCGTTGTGGGTTGCCGAAACACTGCATCTTTCAAGGCCTACATGCTTCCTGTAGTCCGCCAACACTATTCCTGATACCCCTCTCCACACGCATATCCATGCGCATGCACACATACGTGTATATTATTACTGTACGCTGCTCATGTTCCTGACACTAATAGATTATTCTGTGTACTAGACATGAGACTTTGATGAGTTGTGGTACATCTGATCACTGTACACAATAAATTTCATTATTATTATTTTATTATTATTCTAGTTTATTAATATTATTTTTCAATATTTAAATACTATTTGATATTTTTTGATATCTTTATTATTTTTAATATTGATTTTTCAATATTTTTCAATGATTTTTAATATTATTTTTAATAAAAAGGTTCCAATTTATGACATATTTATATAGAATAATGATAATAACTAAAATTTATCAGTATCTACTGAAATGTTTTGTTGGGATTTTTGTTGTTGTTATTTTTAGCATTCTGACCACATTTCAATTAAGTTCCAGCCCAGTTCACAATGGGGGAGGGACTGACGTTAGGTGTGGCGATCCACCTCCAATGCAAAATCATTGGGTCTATTGTTCAGACGGACAGTGAGGGAAACTATGCCCTTTTTGCTAGCACTAGACCAGGGAGATTGATTTTGCATTGGAGGTGAATCGCCACATCAAACGTCATCCCCCCCCACACACACACACTTTACCACACAGATCAGTTTATCCAATCTATCCTACTCATACACTGAGTTGGCGAGGACCAGTATCGAACCAGGACCCTTGCGATTCCTAGGCAGGTGCTCTACCAACTGAACTAAATGAAATAATAATAATAATAATAATAATAATAGGTCGTCGGGGCGGCCTAATGTCGGTATCAACCAATCAGTGAGGGAGTCTATTCCCTTTTTACTAGCACTAGACCAAGGAGATTATTTTTTGCGTCTGAGGTGGAGCGCTACACTCACCATCATCTCCTTACTTTACCGCACAGATCCCTGTGCTAATCATACGCTGAGTTGGCGAGGGCCAGTATCGAACTAGGAACCTTGTGGCTTCTAGTCGAACACTCTACCAACTGAGCTAACCTGATAACTAAATAATTATAAATAAGGAGCCGGGTTAGCTCAGTTGGTAGAGCATTTGGCTAGAAACCACAAGGTTCTTAGTTCGATACCGGCCCTCGCCAAATCAGCGTACGAGTAGCACAGGGATCTGGGTGGTAAAGTAAGGAGCTGATGGTAGGTGTGGCACCCGCCTCAGACGCTAA
>CM042165.1:51311027-51338527 GCA_023376005.1 Doryteuthis pealeii | reverse complement strand
AAGAACGAAAAAAGCAAAGAAAAAAAGAAAGAAGTGAAAAATGCAGAATGAAAGAAAAGAGAAAGGCGAAAAAGAAAAAGGGAATAATAAAGAAATAAACAGAAGAAAAGAAAGAAAGAAAAGAAAGAAAGAAAGAAAGAAAGAAGAAAGAAAGGAAAGAAAAGAAAGAAAAGAACGAAAAGAAAGAAAAGAACGAAAAGAAAGAAAAGAAGGATATCTAGTGTTTTATTTTCCTTTAACAAGTTCTAGAAGCCAAGGGGCCCCTGTCTGAAAAGAAAAAAAAGAAAGAAAGGAGCAAAAAGAAATAAATAAAAAAGAAGGACGTGAAAAAAGAGAAAGAATGAAGGAGAGAAAAGTAAGATAGAATGGAACGAAAATGAAATTATGAGAAAAGTTTTGCTTCACCAACCCAGTTGCCCCTACCACAACAGGTTATGATATTGATTTCTTTCAATGACCAAGTTGTTTTTAAGTCATTCTTGAGGTCTTGATATTTTGTAATTTTTTCCCTCTCAGCTCTATTTAGGCCATAATCATTTGGGACAGCTAAATGAGAGCAGTTTTTTTTATGTTTATTCCATTGTGGTGTGTGTGTGTGTGTGTGTGTTGTACAAAATATATGATATTTCAGAAAGAAGGATATCTATTGTGTGTGTTAAGGTTAAGGTTGATTGGGTTTTACGGCATGTCAACCCATTGGGTTATTTTATGCTGAATACATTTTGTTTTATTTCTTTGTAAGGTACAGCTGCCACGTGTGTCAGCCACCTGCATATCATTCCAGATCTTGCTTCTATTGGTAATTAGGTATAGTGATAGGGGTTTAGTTATTTTTGAAATTAAGTTTTCTGTTGAGGATTTGAACATCGAGAGAGTGTGTGGGTGATTTTTGTAGGTCTATGAACTTACATGCTTGATAGGAGACCGGTTCTTTTCAAAAAGTTTAATATGCTCTTGGGATCTATTTTTCCAAATAGTTTGTCCATGCTGTCAACATTGTAGAACTTTCTTCGAGTGTGGGAGAAGTGTGTGCAATCAATCAGAATATGTTTTATTGTGTATCGGTTTCCACATGAACATTTAGGTGGAGGTTCTTCTTTTAGAATGAAGGAGTGGGTTTATCTAGTGTGGCCAATGTGTAGCCGGGTGATAGTGTTTTTTTCTCTTCTGGTATTACTAGGATCAGGTGCCCTTTCTTTTAAGCTGGGTTGTAATTTGTAGAGTTTGTTGTGGGGATTCACATCCTAAGTTTGTGAGAGGTGCATACTGTAGCAGTGATGCTGATAGCTTTTGGATTTAGTGCGTCCTGGGACGCACATATTTGCTTTGAATGAGTACCCGGGAAAATGTATGTGTCCCAACTAAAGCCTACCTTGTAATCTATCCTGTGTCCTTTGTTTCTAAGAAACTATTGAAATGTATTGGTTGGGTTGTCTATCGTTTATCTGAGTATCTGGTGTAGCCCTTTCTGTTCTTCTGGTCTTCTTACTTTATACTTCTTTACCTCTGTACTCGTTGTTGGTTTTAGTAAAAAAAACACAGATTTTGATATATTTTAGACGTCTTTATTTAGCCAAAGTTAACCATCCCTCGCAGAAGAAATTTGCGGCCATTTGTTTGTTATTATTTACTTGATTTTTGGTTTAAGATCACTGTATGGTATTTTGTAGTTTGTGTCTGGTATCATGTCAAGTGCAGATTTAGCTAATGAATCTGCTTTATCATTTCCTTGGATTCCTATATGGCTTGGAATCCAGTAGAATATCACTTTTTTGCTATGGCTAATGGAGTTAAGTTTGTTTAAAAGTTTAGTGATTAGAGGGTTATCCAGTTTTCTACTTTTAATAGATTGTAGAACAGAAATGGAGTCTGAATGAATAATGAATGTGTGTGTGTGTGTGCATAGTAAAGTTGGCAGGGTGGCCTTTTGTCAGTATCAGCCAGACAGCGAGGGAGTCTATCCTCTTTTCACTAGCACTAGACAAAGGAAATTATTTTTACATCTGCTCAGCCACCAAGATTCCATCCTTAAGCATCACGGTTTACTATCCACAGCCAACAGGTCGGTATATTCTATAGCCCCAGCTGACAGGGTGTCTATTTCAAGGTAATGGCACAAATACTGGCTGAATACACTTTACCATAGCTCAGAAGGGCACATCTGATCAGTTGTATTATTGCTACACAATAGCGATATAGAGATAGGGAATCAGTAAGGGAGTCTATCCCCTTTTCGCTAGTGCTAGACCAAGGAGATTGTTTTTGGCATCTGAGGTGAAGCACCACACCTACCATTAGCTCCTTACTTTACTGCACAGATCCCTCTGCTACTCATTTGCTGGTAATGGCACAAATACTGGCTAAATATTGATGCTAGGCAATAGCAATGTAGAAATAGGGATCCCTACTTCTAAGTAAGTAAATTTGGCAGAGTGACCTATTGTCGGTATCAGCTGAACAGTGATGGAGTTTATCCCCTTTTAGCTAGCACTTGGCCAGGGATTTTTTTTTTTTTTTTTGCTGAGGTGGAGCGCCACACCTACCAGCAGCTTTACCGCACAGATCAGATTACCCAATCCGTGCTACTCATGTGCTGAGTTGGCGGGGACCGGTATCAATCCAGGATCCTAGTGATTCCTAATCGGGTGCTCTACCGGTTCAATTATTGGCCACTGTTGTATTATTGCTAGGCAATAGTGATGTAGAGATAGGGATCCTATGACTGAATTCAGGTCACCTGGGTATATCTACTTCAAGGTAATGGCCCAAATAATGACTGAATGCACTATGCCATGGCACAGATGTAACCAGGAACCCTGGGATTCTTTTAATCGGGTGATCTACTGGTTCAAATATCGGTCATTTAGGGTTAAAAATTTTATTAAAAGTAATCAACCTCTTGGAGAGAACTTAGGATTAGCTGCACATATCTATAGCAATCTATAATTCAGAAGGACTCTGCAGGAGCCGGGGGGCGGGTGCAAGATTAACGAGCACAGCTTTGTGGGTTCCGTCCCATGTGTTACCATACTCCATCTGTTACACAAACATATAGACAATTGTTTACCTATTTGACAATCAATATATTCACACCCTTTAAATTGTAAATATAAACCCTTTTATATATATGATGAATATAAATAAATAAAAAGTGCATCTGGGTATATAATAGATTGTAGAACAGTTGTCTGGGTACATATATATATATATATCACATGTAGAATTAAACAAAATAAACGAAATATCCTAATGGAAAAAACGCACATTTTGCACACAAAGAAAAAAAAAACTCCAAATACTAGAGGCTTTATACATCAAACAATACAAACCATCCTTAAATAAGATTAATTTTGAATGCAGTACTCACATTTTAAAATGCCTATAACACTTTTCCTACCAATTCTCTTCCTTCCAACCTCCACACCCTTTAATATAATTTCTACGAGTTTCCCTCCTAGTTACTCTCACTACTACTACCTTGAAAAAACTAGAACATAAACACATCACCCCTGATGATGGCACTTCGAAGTGCCGAAAGTACTTGGGATGAAATCTTTGGTGGACTAATCCACGGATTCCATCCAAATGTAAAAGATTGACAGGAGAAAAAGGGATAGAGAATAAAAAAGGAGGGAGAATTTTTTTTTTTTTTTTTAAAGAGAAAAAGAGAAGAGAGAAGAAAAAAAGGAAGGAGAAAATAGGAGTGAGAGAAGAAAAAAGGGAGACAGAAGAAAAAAGGGAGACAGAAGAAAAAAGAGAGACAGAAGAAAAAAGGGAGACAGAAGAAAAAGAGAGACAGAAGAAAAAAGGGAGACAGAAGAAAAAAGGGAGACAGAAGAAAAAAGAGAGACAGAAGAAGAAAAAGAGACAGAAGAAAAAAGAGAGACAGAAGAAAAAAGGGAGACAGAAGAAAAAAGGGAGACAGAAGAAAAAAGAGAGACAGATAAGAGGAAGAAGAGAAAAGAACATGAGTACAGCGAAAAGAAACAAAGAAGGTAAAGCCAAGTGTCAAGGTGGATTCTAAAGCGAGGCTGATTTTCAAATGCCTTGGAGTTTGTTATTATTGGTTGTTTGGATTTTATGGCATGTCAACCCTTGTTGGGTTATTTTATGCCGAAGATGTTTTGCTTTATTCATTCCTGATGGGTACTCAATTTTTTTAAACATATTTAAAACTCATTCTTTCCATTCCACACATAGATGTGACCCTAAAAGGTACTACCAAACCGTGTCAGAGTGGACCTGGGAGTAATGGTGATCAAGGTGTACTCTACAATTCTCCAGAGTTCCAGAATTGGAACTTCATCAGATAGGGTTTAATGCCATACCCAAGACACTAAGACCCTCACAACTACCGCCTTCTAGCAAATATATGATAAAAAGGTAATAGGGTTGGAACAATCATATAGGTGCTAGGGCTTGACTTGACCAGCCAATTGATTGGAGACGGTTTCTTATTGTTCTCATCCTTTTCCTCACAGCCAATATCCTCCCCCCTCCTCATCTTTTTCCTCCTCTTTCTCTCTCAATTACCTTCACTATATTTCTTTCCGTTCACTTCTTTTATCTAAATTGTGCATCTACCTGGAAAAACAACGGACACACAGAAGGGCACAGGTGTAACAGTCTGTTGAATGAGCCACTTAACAGGGATACACAATATCAAAAAAGTCCGCTGTGCATCCAAAGGGCGTCAAAGGATATCTTTGCCCTCCCCACCGCTGCTGCACACCTAACTCTCTCCAGTTCCTGAAGAGAACTCCTTTGAATGATCGAAAGAGACAGCTGCGACAACAACAGAGGAGAGAGAGGGAGCAAGAGAAAAAACCGAGAGGGAGAGGGAGCATAATGAGAAAGGTTTAAAAACAAAATCTTCCTTGTTTTTTTATTTATTTATTTTGATTCGTATGGCGGCCACCGACCCTGGAAGAAGGCAATCAAAAGTTGCATTATCGAATGTGCAGGTGCATCAAGTGTTGGCTAAAATTGGGCAGTGCCATATGCTGACAGCTGCGCAAGAGCCAGTGGGGAGAGGGAGGTTGTGGGATCACAAGCAGTTGCCCAAGACACTTAAAAACAAGACTGATGTAATGGTTAACAAGCAGTAATGATTAGAATAATGAGTAAAGTAAGAGAAAAAAAAGGACAGATTAGAAAGTAGGAAAGAGAAACAGAATGAGGATAATTAGTTCAGACGAGTAAAAAGGTGGGAAAAGGAGTAAAAAAGAGTGGGAAAAGGAATTAAAAGGTTGGTTGGTTGGATTTACGGCATATCAACAATTGTTGGGTTATTTTTTGCCGAAGACGTTTACTTTTATTCATTCTTGATGGATATTCAACATTCTTTTCAAAATCAATTTTAGTTTAAACACATTTTTAATAAAGATTTTTTTTATTTTTATAGTCTGTTAGAAGCATTAATTAAAATGTAATAATATATTTTTGAAGGCAAAATAATGCAAATTTATGTTGAAAAACATATTTATTTAATTTCTTCTTTTTTTTTTTCCTTTTTTTTCCTCTTAACATTTTCAGGCTAGCCCATCTTCAGAGAGTTGAAAAGTTTCCATCTGTGTTTGTTAACCTCAACTGTGATATTAATCCGTTGAATGTTCTAATGTAAATTCAAACGCTCAGCAAAGATCGTAAAGTTCCGCTCGGCAAAGATCGTAAAAACTCCGTTAATCCCGTGTTGCGTCTTGTTTTGCGGGAATTTTTGAAAATCATTTCAGATATATTTTTTTTAATCTATGAAATTATCTATTTAATGAATGAAGATGGGCCTAGCCTTAAAATATTAAGAGGAAAAAAAGAAAAAAAAAAAGAAATTAAATAAATATGTTTTTCAACATAAATTTGCATTATTTTGCCTTCAAAAATATATTATTACATATTTTTAACTCATTCTTTTTCTATTTAACCCATAGATTGGACTCTCAGTAATACTCATATACCCAACAGTCTTTTTGTAGCAGATATGTCCTGATCTACATCCCAGGCATGGAGAAGTGGTAAAGAAGAGGTAGAAGAAGTCTAGGTTGGTTGGATTTTATGGCATGTCAACCCTTATTGGGTTATTTTATTCAAAAGACATTTTGTTTTATTCATTCATGATGGTACTCAATTTTTTTAAAACATTTTTTAAACTTATTTTTAATTTTTAACCCATAGCTGGGACCCTAACAGGTACTACCACTACATGTCTGAGTATACCTGGGAGTAATGGTGATGAAGGGGTACTCCACATTCCCCAGAACTCCAGAATTGGAACTTCCCCAATCCAATTTGTATCATAATAATAATTGTATTTTATCTACTTTTGTGCTCACACATATCATTATAAATTCCCAAGGGAGATAACTATATCTATTTATTTATTTATATATATATTTATAATTAATTAATATTTGCAAATGATACAAAAATATATTCTACTGTTAATGATCAAAATGATACTGATAAAATCCAAACTGACATTAACAATCTTTTTAGATTGGTCTGATAAATGGCAAATGGATTCAATACATCTAAATGTAAGGTACTTCATGTAAGAAGAAATAATTCAAAACATGTATACTCTATGAGAAAAAAAGATTCTCTAATGAAAGAGAAATACTAAAAGATACAGAGTTAGAAAAAGACCTTGGTGTGAATGTGGACCCTGAATTATAATTTTCCAAACACATAGAATTACAAGTAAATAAAGCAAATAAGATATTAGGATTAATACAAAGGTCATATGAATACATGGATAAAGAAATGCTGAAAAATTTATTAATTGTATTGGTAAGACCTCATTTGGAATTTCCTAATGTGGTTTTGAAGTCCAAGACTAAACAAGGACGTAAAACTCATTGAGAGAGTTCAAAGGAGAGCTACTAAAGTAATGAATGATTTTTAAAAAAACTTTTGTATGAAGAAAGACTTAGGAAGATTGACTTACCAAGTTTGGTTTATTGATGTACAAGAGGGGATATGATTGAAGTCTACAAATATACACATGGAGTTTATTCAACGAACTTTGATCTACTAAACATTGCTCAAAATATTAATACCAGGGGTCATAAATTAAAACTCTTTAAAAAATTTTGTAAAGCAAATGCAAGACAAAATTATTTCAGTAACAGAGTGGTGAATACATGGAATAAACTACGATCATCAATAGTGAATGCCCCATCTCTAAACTCCTTTAAGGCAAGGTTAGATAATCTGTGGAAAGATTATAAATATTCTGTGGAATAAGATGAATGTTTATAAGGAACAGCTGACAGGTCTCAGACCTAATATACTAGCTGAAAAAGATATTATTATTATTATTATTATTAAAACCAGAAAACAAGACATGCTGTGCACTTCTGGTGAAGCAAGGATGAACTTTTGAGTAACGTTAGTGGAATGGGAACAGGATACCCTCATGGACTGAATAAAGGGTTGGGTTCAAAGTTCCATGATGGCTCCCAATTACGACAAGATGGTTCCCGAGTCCGACAAGAAATACCTGAAGAAGAGCATATCGGCCGAAATGTTGTACAGATAAGAATGAAGATGAGGACAATAGTCTGAATAATACAAATAATACTAAAAGATTTTGACTCCGCAATTAACTTATTTTTGTGCAAGAATTTCTTTTTTAGTTTAAATTAATTTTTATTATTTTACTTATTTACATATTTTTTGTGTGTGGAGTGGGGTGGAGGATGTATTCTCTTTCTTCCACACACATAACCTTTTACCAAGCCCCCCCCACTACTCAAATCCCCACCCCTCCTTTGAACAACACCCCTATGTGTTTAGAAGAGTCAATTAAATGAGAAAGAACTGCATGCAAAGATATTGTAAACATCCACTTTATGAAATTGGTAGCATGTGGGGAAGGAGGAAGAAAAATAAAAAAGACAGTAGTTGAAAAACGATGATGAGAATTTTGGGGGGCCGGGGCCCGTGGGGTGAGTAGGGGTGAGTAAGGGTTCAGGATTATTGTAAGCAGCTATTTACAAGGCTGAGTGAAGAAATAGGGTCTTTTAGATGCACGGACATGTCTGTACAACACAATTTCTTTTTTTTTTCCAATAGAAAATCCGAAGTAAACACTTGGGTGTAAAAAGAAAAGAAAGAAAAAGGTATAATGAGTGGGTGGGAGATTTTTCATCTCTCTCTCTCTCTGAATCTTTCTCTCTCTAAATCTCTCTTTCTCTAAAACTCTATCAAAATCTCTCTCTCAAAATCTCTATTATCTCTTTGTCTTTTATCTCTCTCTCTCTCTCTCTCTCTCTCTCTCTAAATCTCTCTAAATCTCTCTAAATCTCTATTATCTTTTTCTTGTCTTTTTTTATCTGCCTCTTCTCTCTCCATCTTTCTCTCTCTATCACTATTTGACTCCCCTCTTTTTCAGTTCATTCCTTCCTTTCCCTCTTTTTCCCTTCACTTTCTCTCTTCCTTTTCCCTTTACTTTTATTCTCTTTCTTCTTCCCTTTTCTTCCTCTCCCTTTTTCTTCCTTTTCTATCCTCTCTATCTACCTCCCCTCTTTTTCAGTTCATCCTCTTCTTTCTCCATCCCTCTTTTTCTTTCTTTTCTTATTCTCTCTCTCTCTTGTTTTTTCTTCTTCTTTTAAATACGAGGACGATTCAAAGGTATGCCATTTTGTTTAGGATGGTATGAAATGTGAGGCGACATGGACATGAATCTTATCATATAGGTGAGATTTGAGTATCAACACTTTTGTCATCCAATTTAGCCTAGGTCTCACTGCTGAGCCAGTAGTGGAGGATAGTACGCTGTTACGGCGCTCCATCCTAGGTGTGAAATAGAAAATAATAAATGAATTCTTATGAAATATTTATGGTTTAGAATACATAATTGAGTATTTTTTTTTAAATTTGAGTACCACATCTAAAGTAATGATGATATAACAAGTAGATGTCTTCAGCATAAATAACCCTAAAAGAAGTTGACATGCCATTGTTGCGCACTTTCCATCCGACTGAGAAGACGATGGCATTTGTGTGTAAAAAAAAAAATTATACTGTGCAAGTTGACTCTGGTCCAATTCTTGAGTTGGATAGTCTTTTGCGTACAACATGGGGGATGCACAATCAGCCTTCGTGCACGTCTTCTGGCAGGCTGCGTCTAGGGTGTTCTACTTCTTTCTGGGCTACTTTTGCTGTTGATGGACGATTGCTCATCTCCACCCTTCGACCCCTCCCCGTTGCCTTGCTTACGTTAAGGTAGCCAGCAGCCACACGGTGGGGCTATTTTTCGCAATCGTACTCTCTACCACTGTTTGTGTCACGTATGGCATATCTCTCAGTGGAGTCTCCGCTGCAGAACATCTTTACATTAGCCCGTAAATCCATCTTGGTTATATATGATGAAGTTGAGTACTCGCATCAAGGAATGTAAGTATAAACTATGTAAAATTGTCTCAGCGATAAAATAACGCATCAGGTTGGCTGGGACATGCCGGTTAAGTTAAGTACGTATCGAGCATCAAGTCTTCTCTTTCACTTTCCTAATTTGCTTAGTTGTAAATCTGATTTTTTGCTTCTGGGCACCGCCAGCGCAACAGCCTGTCCACCCTGTTGCGTAAAGGTAAATGGGCATGAAGCAGGAGTAGGGGGGTGCAGTATCATATAGCACCCAGATAAAGACAGCATAATTTGTTCAAGAAGGAACCATTATTAGGCTTGCCAGTGTCGACCACCGATCAATTCCAGGGTTGTACAGGTATGTATTGGCTCGGGGGGCTAGTTTTCTGCTCCAGAGGAGGGGGGGCGAGTTCTTGAAGCTTTCTTTGAGGTCTCAGAGAGAAAAAAGAGAAATCAGATGATAAAGTGTATGTGTGCCGACGGGTTTAGGAAGAAGCTTGAAGTAGCCGCAGTTAAAAATAAAATAGAGAAAGGGGTGAAAAGAGATGAAAAGCGATCGCGAGCTAGGGCATCTCGTGCTCCGGTCGGGGTCGGGTCGTCGGGCGGTCTGCGGGTCTGTCTCGGCGCGCCTTCTCTCTCGTCGTCGTCTTGTTTGTCTGTTGGTGGGCGTCGTGCTTCCGGGTGACGGTGGCTGGCCGACAGTCTCTCCGCTCGGCGAGTGCTCTCTCGTTCTTGTTTGCTGGCTGGCTTGAGGGGGGGTTCTCGAAGGTCTCGTCGGGCGTAGTCTCGGCGGGGGCGGTTTGGGGGGGGTGGCGGGTCGTGAGCTGGTCGCTCGTCGGGGGCGGGGGGAGGGGGTCGTCGGTCGGTTCGGTGTCGTGGGGGTCGTTCGTCCTCTCTCTTGCTAGGCTGGCTGGGGCTCTCGTCAGTGGGGGGGGGCCGGGGGGGGGTGAGGGAGGGGACCGGGGTCTAGCTGGGGGTTGTGGGGTGGGGGGGGGGGGGGTGGGGGGGGGGGGTGGGGCAGGGGGTTGGGGGAAGGGGGTCCGTCTCGGGTGTGTGGGCGGGTGCGTCGTTTTGCTGTCAGATGTTGGGGTAAGGGGTCGTGCGGTCTGTAATCTCGGGCGTGCGGGGGGTTTGTCTGCGGTGGGTGGGGGTAGCCAGTTGACCTCGCCGGGCTATTGTGTTCTGCGGTGCGGGTCTGCAGCCTTGCTCGAGGGGGTGCAGATGTACTTCGGTCGGGTTTGTGGTGGTCCCCGTTAGCTCGGGTCGTCGGCGTGGGTCTGGACGGTGAGTGTTCGAGTGCTGTGCGTCGTCTATTTGCGGGGGGGTCTCTCTTGTATCTCGTCTCTAGCTGCTGGCCGGTTGTCGGGCGGACGCGTGCGGTGCGCGTCCGTGTTCTGCGGGTGGGAGGTGCGCGTGTGCGGGGGGTGGCTGGGGCCGGTGTGGGGCTGCTGAGAAAATCGCGTGGTGGGTGTGTGAGGTGGCCGTGGGTGGGGGGGGTGCGCGGGTTGGCAGGTCTGGGTCTGCGTGTCGGAGTCTCTGGGGCTTTCGATCGTGTTGTGGGGGCCCGTTGTGATCGCGGGGGGGCGCTCGTCTCTCGTCGAGCCGTTGCTCGGGTCAATCGGCTCTCGGTTGATGGGGGCGCGGTGGGGGGGGGGGGAGGCCTGCTGTCGGTCTCGTCGCGTGCTGCGGGGGCCGGGCAACGTGACAAGGAGAAGAGAAGGAATCACAAGAAGAAGAGAGTAGAAAGAGAAGGTGGGGATTCCTTTTTGTTGTTTGTTGTTGCGAGAGGGGAGGGGGGGGGGGGGGCCGGTGGGGAGGGGTCAGTGTAACAAGGGCGGGGGCTTCAAAGCAATGCGGAGGTGTTGCCCCAAGATGGAAAGTTTGTCAAGTGGTGGTGGTTAGAAGAAAAGAAATGGAGGGAATAGTGAGAGAGGGAGAGAGGAGAGAGTCTGGGAGAGAACGATGTGGGTCGCTTTGTGGTTGTGGTGAGAGGGCGGGGGGGGGGGGGGTGGTGTTGGATTAGTGAGGTGTGGATTGGGATGTGATCGGGCATTAATGAGAGTGATGGGTCGAGTGGCTTTCCCGGGGCTCGTTGTGGGTGAGGTTTGGGTCTTTTTGTTTTGTTTGGTCAGGGTTTTGCGTGTGTTCGCTAAGGGCTGTTTTCCGGGGCCTGTTGTACTCAGGCACTGTTCATGTCAATCATTTTTGATCTAACGAAGAGAGACTATACGGAAGTGTCGAGTGTGATAGGGGACGCGGCGCGGTGTGTTGTCTCGGTCCTCACGGGGTCGCGATTCGCGTCGGGGGGCCTACGGTGCCTGGCTGGGGGCCGCAAAGCGTGTGAGGAGGGCAGCGGGTGAATGCAGGAGAGGGTGGGGGGGGGCGTGATGGAAATTGGCATAATTGCTAGTTGTCGCAGATAAGTAGTCTGTCATATTGGTGGGTAGGTTGGGCTGTGGGGGGGTGTGGGTCGGTCTTAGGGGGTGGGATTGTGAGAGGCGGGGGTTTGTTGGCGACGTGTTTGTTGTCAATATGATTTATTGGGCAACGTGTTGTAGAGAAGGAAAAGGGAGCGAGAGTTGAGAGTTTCTTGTGTGCTTGGTGCCTTTGTGGTGGTCGCGTTAGGTTGCAGATGATGTTATGCGAGGGGTGTGTGGATTATTAAGGTTGATTAGTTATATCGTTATTTGTGTTAAGGGGTATTATGTATCTATGTGTGCAGGTGTTGGGGGGCGGGGCTTGTAAGATTTTGATGCTGCTAGTGAGCAGCGGGGAGGAGCGTTACCACGTGAAAGAAAGTGGTCTTTTGTGGTTCGTTTCTGCCGGGGGTGGGGGCGCGGTGAGTCTGGCTTCTTGATTTATTAACTAGATTGAGTGTTCGATGTAGTGAGGCTGGGGAGTGTGTTTGTTCTGTAACGGCGGTAAGAGCTGGAATGTGTCACGTGTTTTGGTATCGGAGACATCCGAAAGGGTCAGTAGTAGGCGCTGGTGGGGGGTGTCGGGAGGGAAAGTGTTTAGAGTGGTTGATGGCAGATTAGTTTGTTTGGTTGTGTGGGTTTTGTCTTTGTGTGGGGTGGGTTTTTTTGTTTATCGGTGCATAGGGGTGGGATAGTCGAAACGTCGGAGTTGGTCATTTGAATGTGCGTGGAATGGAAAGTGTTTTACAATTGAAGGTCCGATGGTGTGTCGTGATGATGAGTCTTCAAGGGGTGTGGTGTGGTGTGTGTGTTATATTAGAGCTATTATTCGAGTGTTTGAGAGACAGGTTTTAGACGCCATGAGGATGGGAGGTGGCCCGGGGGGGCGGGGGGGGGCTAGCGGAGTTTGAGTAGGTACCGGGGACGTGGGGGGGGCGGGGCTATAGTGCAGTATTGGTTGAAGCGCAGTGTTAGGCAATGTTGGTTGTTGTATTACGTGTCTTCTGGGTGGTCTGTCGCGGGTGGGGGCGGCGGACAGTGTCGCCGGGGCGGAAGACGTGCCGAGAAAGTTGTCAGGGACGGGCAGCTGATGTCAGTGAGTATGTAGGTTTGTAGAGAAAGCAAGATGATGTGCGCGGGGGACCAGGGGATGAATTATGCATGAGAGAGCGAGTGAGCGAGCAGGGGAGGACCGTATGGTGGGTGGGCTTCTGGTCACGAGCGGGGCAGTGAGTGAAGGAGAGGATGAGCGTATGTGGCGTTGGTGGGGTGTGTGTGTGGCCGAAGTAGCGGGGGGGGGTGAGGGTTCGAGTGGAGGGTTGTGTTTGTGATAGGAGTCATGTAGTGAGGGTGAGTGAGAGCTGTGTGTGTATCATGAGAGCGGGGGGGGGGGGGGGGGGGTGCGGGCGGGGAAGTGTGGTGGGTGAGTGGCTGTGTGTGGAGAGGGAGGTGTGTGCGCGTCGTGTGTACAGTGTGGGGGCGCCCGTGCTATTCCGTGAGAGTTGAGGTAGGGGTGGGTCGTAAATGTAGTGTAGTGTGTTCAGGGTTGCGAGTGTGGAGGGGTGTGTGATAGTCAGTTATGTGGATGGGGTGTGAGATTGGCTAGGGTAGTGTTAGAGGAAGTATATGGTAGAGTGAGTAGGGAGGGTGGATGGGCCGTGGGGTAGAGTGAGGGGAGTGTCTAGTGTGAGGTAACGGATGGTTCTCTATCGGAAGAGCAATGATGCGTGGAGGTTGTAGAGATTGGGGGTGGGGGGGGAGTGTCAGGAAACAGCGCACGATCTTGGTAGGTGTGGGGTGGGGGGGGGGTGGGGCAGATGTTGTGGGCAGGTTTAAAGAGTCCTGCAGTGAGTTTTCGTTACAATATGCACTGGGGGAAGAGTGGGAAAGGGGTAAGAGGTGTTGTTGTGTGTTTGTAGCGAGGGAGGCCGGGGAAAAGAATATCACGGTTTTGTGTTAAGGGTGTTAGGAGGGATGTTGGGCGAAGTGTGAGGTTGTCCGATGGAGGGGGGGGAGGTTGTGTGTGTGGCGCGAGAGGGTCCGTGGTATGAGAATGGAGGGGATGGTGCGATGGTAACTGTGAATTCAATGGGAGCCAGGGTGGGGGGAGGAGAAGTTTAACCGAGTGGGGAGCTGTTGTAGAGCGGGGGGGGGGGGGGGGGGGCCTGTGCCGTAGGGAGGCCGGCGGGAAGTGCGTCGTAGGGGTGCCATGTGATTATAGCGGGGCGACTGGTGAGTGGTATGTTGTTGTGGAGTGTTTAGAATTGTTCGAAGGGGCGCGGGTGGGGTACTTTGAAGCAGTGACAGACATGGTCTGATGGGTCGAGGGCGAAAGGATTGCAGCGGGTGGGCGTATGTCCTTGGGGTGAGGCGGGGGGGGGGGGAGTGGACTGGGATCGGGTGTAGTGGGGGGTTGGGGCGGGGGGGGGGTGTGTTTGGTCGGGGCGGTGGGGGTGGTGTTCCGTGGGCCGGGCGCGTGTGGGGAGCCGTGGATTGTGGTGGGAGTGGAGGGGGAGGGTGAGGGGGGGAAAGTATAGTTAGTGATGTTTGACGGACGGGGGGTGACGTGGAGATGGGCGGCAGTGGTGGGTAGCAGTGTTTAGAGCCATGGCAAAGTGCGCAGGTTATGTAGGGGAGGCGGCCGCGGCGACGAAGGAGACGTGAGCTGCATGGGGCTGTTGTTGCTATCCGAAGGGAAGAACTGAGGGGGGTTCGGGGTGCGCTGAATTGCGTATGGGGGGGATGGGGGGGGGGGGGCCGGGCGCTTAAGGTGAGGCACCGGTGGGGTCATGTCATTTTGTTTGTGTTTGTGTTAGATGGGGTGAGGGTAGCCCGATCGCGGCTGCCGCCTTTTAAGATCGATGGTGAGGCGGGAGGTTTGTGTGTCGAGTAGGTTGACGTTAAGAGTGGGTGCGCGGCGCTCGCGGGGCGTGTTATCAGAACAGGGCTGTGGGGGGTTTCATTTGTGAAGTGATCACAGGGTTGCGTTTTGTGCCACTGATTAGCCCCTTGCCGGGGGGGTCCTATTTAGCCTTGAGTGAGAGTAAGGGATGTGGAGTTTTTGGTATCTATGGAATGGTCTAGTTTTTTTTGCGTCTCTTTACGGGCAAACATTTTTTTTTTATTCCAGGGATAAAAAAATTCAGTGAGGTATAACGTGTATAGTATATAGGGTTAAATAGTAGGCAAAATGATTATTTTGTATGATATATAATAGTATATGTAGGGTATGAGGGGTAGGGGGGAACAATTTTTATAATATATAGGAGGGGGGGGGGGGTAGGTTATAGTCAGTGAAGGTGAGTATAGATGAGTAGGGGTATGAGGTAGGTAGTGAGTGAAAATGTAGGTAAAGTGTGGTTTTTTTTGTGGGGTGTTTGGCCTAAATTCGTTTTTAAGTCAAACAGTTAGCATCAAATGGGAATTTTTTAATTCTATTTCACCTTTTCACACTACTTCTAATACGGCCTATTTTAATTTGGGGTTTGTGTCATCTTTCATGGAAGTTTTAATGTTTCCACACCGTATCAATCGATCTCGCTGCATCTTTACTGGTTTCAAGCATTTATTCCCGCTTGGCAACTCCATGAGCGCACTCTTTTAGGGTTTTCACTTCTGAGGTTCAGATCATTTAGACCGGTAGCCATTTTTGAAGGCCGCGGGCTGTTTTTTATGTCCTACATGGGAGGGCATCAGGTGCTAGGGGCCGTTACTGTTTATCGCTAGGAAACCAATCCTCGCTAATAGTATAGTAGTAGTGTAGGTAGGGTATAGGGGTAGGGGGCGGAGAACGCTATGGATATATATAATAGGTTTATTTAAAGTCTTTTGGGCATTGTTCCTAAATGGCCTTTTAGTTCGGGGCGGATGCGTCATGGTTTGATCTATTTTGATCTATCGGGCAGCGCGGCTTTTTACCTTTTGTTGGGTGTTTCTGATGTATACCGGAGGATGTGGGATTATTTTTTTTAGTTCGTGTGTTCTGATGTCAATTTTTGTTTTCCGACACGGCGGTAGCCCATCGAATGGAATTATGCTCCTCACATTCTGATTTTTAGGCGAGGGGTAGGGTGCGGGCCGCCGTGGTCTAGGTGGCGGTGCATGGGCACTGCGTGGTTATGTTTTTGGTCAATGGGTGCTCATTCATTTTAAGAGCGCAGAAACGCTGGGTTTTTGATTGGGGTGCCTCTTTGTGGGGATCTTGATATTTCTTCTAGAAGGGAGAAGAGGGGAGTAGCCGGTAGCGTTGTTGTATTTGCTAAGGTAACCTTGTAGCTGCCTTATGAGTTAGGTAGGGGACAATAGTGAGGTGTGATTATTGGGTTGGTGTTATTTATGTAGGGTATGAGGAGTCATTATATATATATATATAGTAGTAATAAGTATATGTATAATAAGGTAGTAGGGGGGGTATATATTGGGGCAAATAATGGTTATCTCTTTTTTTTGAATAACATTGTTCCATCTTTACATAATATTATACCATTTAATTAAAAATTTCTCTTCATTTTTTAATTCCTAGAAACCATTGAGCCCTCAGAGCCTTTTGATTTTGACGCGCTAGGGCATATTTATGTTCACAATTAAAACAAAAACAAAAAAAAAGAGACATTTCTCATTTCTTCAAATATGTCTATTTATTTTTATTTACCAACATTTGTTTGATACTGTTTAACGAACTACAAAAAAAAAATTTAATCGCACTTACAAGACAAGGACGTTTCACTATCACTTCCTATTTCCTTGAACCCCCTCCCCCCTTCCTTCAATGTTTCTCCCCTCTTCTTGAATTATGAACCCCTCTGAAATTTTATTACTTTTTACTACATGCAACATTAGAGAGAGATTCAAACACAATGAAAACAGAAATTTAAAACATAATAAGAATAAAAAAAAAAAGTTAGCTGGAGCGTGCCATTAAATAGGTAGTAATAAACTTTGTCTCAATTTTCTATCATTTTAAAAAGAATACCTTTATGAGTTTGAGTATAATATGAGGGGTATATAGCGGTTATATAGTATATGACTATATATATATATTATATATATATAGTTAGGTTTCCCTAATTTCCGCGTTGTTTGAGAATGTATTTTATGTTCATAAATTTTTATTAAATTCTTGTGTCAAATTCAGTTTTTTCTAGGTTTGCTCGTTTATCTCACTGGTGCCGCACTATATAAGGGGGTGGGGGGACCCGGACAGGGGGCCCACAGTGAAGAAGAATTTCGCCAAATCCAGCACTCCCTAGTTTATAGTAAAATTGTGTTTCACTGACTATGTTTGTATGTTAGTGGGATGCAAGATGAATAAAACTTGTTGTCATGTAAAAGTGTGTGGATTTTTTATAAGCTTTGTTTGCAGAGTGTTTACACCATAAAGTCAAAATTCTGTCAATTTCGTTTCACAACCTTAAAGGTACGCGTAAACATAAATAGTAGTATAGGTTTACCGAAACGGGAGCCGGCCCTGCCTCATGTGCGAGTTGCTCGGTTATTCTTACAAACAAGTTCGAAATTCTTAATCTTATTTAAGCATTTTGTTTTTTAATTCATATTTTTTTTCTTCTCTAGTTTATGACTTATTACGCGGCTATTGCGCATTTTTAAATTATTTCCAATCTCCGACTTTCAATTTACGCCGCACTAGCTGTATTTTTATGAAGATTTTATGTCATAATACTCTTTCCCCAGAGTGTTGTTGAGAGTAGTTCCGTCCGAACCCGGGGGGCACAGTGTTCTGAATTGATGTTGCGTCTTAATTTGGTTTGAGACAAAAAAGGAATGAATGACTCCCCCCCCAAAGAGAGCGAAACTTCTTTGTTGCTCATTATTTTTTTAGACTCACGTCTTTACAAGTCCATTTTCCATACACTCTAGACATGGTTATAGCCGGGATTATTGCTCCATGCGCTGGGGTCTAAAGAGTGGAGAGTGAGACATGGAGACGATAGAATATAGGGCAGTGCTGCTAGAATGTATTGTTAGATTCTATGCCACCAGAATTCTTTATAAATATAGGGGCCAAAGCCAATAGAGAGGTTTCATCTAGGTAGTGTTTTTGATGAAGCATTTTCATTAATAATATTGTTGCTTCTATATGTCTACAAAATTCATATAGGCTTCTAATATTCATTTTTTTATTTTTTATTTTAAAAAAAAAAGGGAGTTCAGCGTTAAAGAAATGTTATTTTTTAAATCATAATTTTCAGATTTCTTGGAAAAAGATTTTACTTGAACTGCTTAAGATACAATGATTTTTTTAGATTGTCAAGCGTGGGGGGGGGTTTTGTTCTTGGGGTGGTGAAAGGACTGAGAAGGAAGCTTTTCAGAGTGGCAGCGCAGTCGTTTGATTTTTCCGAACAATGAATTTTTCAAGCGAGAGAGAGAGAGGAGCAGCGAAGGGGAAACGGGGAGCAGGCGGTGCGCTGTGCAGAGAGTCTCACATTTAATACAAATTTTTTAACTCTTTTTAACTTTAGGGGTCTTGAGAGAAGTGTGTGTTTGATTACATTTGTTGAATGTGATGAGGGTAAGGGTGAGGGGAGGGGGGGGGGGGGGGGGGGGTGGGGGGTTGGGGGAGTGGGTGGGGGGTGGGGGGGTGTCACATTTGTTTTGTGTTGCCGTGGGAGCATAGGTTTTTTTGCAAGATACTTATTTTGTTGTGTGCTGGATTTATTCCAAGTGATATGTTGATCGTGGGGTGGGGGGCTAGGGACGGTAAGCTTAGTGGGTGGGGGTGGGGGGGTACGGGAGCGTGCACCCTATTGTCAGGGAGTGGAGGCCTGGTGAAGTATGGACAATCGAAGGGTGTACTGGGGGGCAGGCGACAACTGGCGGGCAGAGGCTCCGTGAGAATTGAGAGAACATCAACCATTGAGAGTGGAGTTCAGCTGTATGACGTGCATGAGGGGGGCGCGGGGGTAGTGAACAGGGCTTTGAAACCCTGCGATAGGGGCGGAGCGAGCGTCGTCTCGACAGTGATAGTTAGAAAAAAGTTGTTAGTGTGTGTTTGATTTTGGTGTTCGAAAGGGGGGGGGATGTGCTGGTTACCAGTGGAATCAATGGGATTATGAGGTGCTTATGTGGGTGTGTTGACTATGTTAATGGTCAAACTGTGTTATGGTTAGGGGTGAGTGTTTGTGATTCGGCTCAGGTGGTGTGTCTTTTGAGGCTTTCTGTCGCTATAGCTTAAGTTTTCAGGGTTTTGAATGAGGTGTGGAGTGTTTTGTGTGTTGGTCAGTGGGTGATGGGCTGTAGTGCGGGTTAGGTTGTAGTCTGCGCTGGGTGGGGGCGCATTGTCTGGTTTTAACGCTGGCGGTATTGAAGTGGGTTGGTTTGTGAGCGGGGGCTTCGATCATTGCCTATTGGGACTGGGCTGCTCGAGTGTTCATGTGCTGGCGCCAGAGGATTGAGTGCCAAATATTATTTTTTAAAAATGTGAGGTTTGTTTAATTGAGAGGAGGGGGGGGGGTTGGTGAATGACTTTAGTACCGTGAGTAGGCGTAATGTTCAGTTTGAGAAGGGGGAGGGGCTTTTTTTATTTAAGGAATAGTTTACTTGAAGCTATAGGATGTATTGTGTACTGAGTTGCATGGGGGTGGTGTGAGAGACGCTTGGGGGATGATGTTTGTTTGTTCGAATGAACAGGAAAGTTGATTATTGATTGATGAGGGGTGAGGGGACTAGTGTCACTTTTAGAACATTGGAGTTGGGGTCTAGAGTGAGAAGTTGTATTAGTTTTTGAGTTGTTGAGAAGAGCGTTGATAATGGGGCCACTCTTCATTTGAAAAAATAACGCAACCAATGGTGGGTCGTACTGGGGGGGGTGGACTGGGGGTTAGCTGGGCTTTTCTAGTGCTGCTGTGTCTTGTTTGCCCTCTTCTGAAGGGTTTTAGTGCTCTTGTACTGCGTCCGCGTTTTTGGTATAATGTTAGTTCCGTGGATAGTAGATAGAGAAGAGAGAGAGGAGAGGCGCGGGAGGAGATGTGATGAAAATGTGTAGTGTTCGTATTGTGGTTGAGAGATTTCACGATACCAGCAACAGGCATGTAGCGTTAAATAGAGGCAAATATTGTTTTATACTTCTTAGAAAGGCTGACGAAAATGGATGTGTTTAAGTTTTTGCCCCGACGGATATTTTTTTTTGTTTTGGTTTTTTTTTTTTTTTTGAGATTCCTATTGTGCTATTTTTTTGTGTGCTAACTCCCCCCTTTTTTTCCCTAATCGCTCATGAGTTTTGTCGTACTCGCGCAGAGCTGGATGGGGACCCCAAGTGGATCAACGTGTTGGTCTAGTATGATTAATAAGTAGCGGAAGAAAGAAAAGAATGGAAGTGAATCGCAACAGTTTCATGGTGATACGGTTAATGGAAGGAAGTGCTTCCTCGGAGCGAACACGCACACCGGCACGCAAGACGCGCGCGACGCAGTAGGTGAATCCTAATTGCGTCTGATGCGAGGCTTTTGTTGTTAGAACTTTTGGTTCGGCAAGATGAAGACCTAGGCAAGCGCACTGTTCTAGTGGTCGCGTTTTAGAGAGGAACAGTTAAAAAGTATGCAGCGAAGACACTAATGGCGTGTCATGTGCCAGATTTGGAGTGTATGAACTAGAACTGACGCGACAGAAGAAGAAAGCGTGAAGACGGGGAGTGCTCACAGATTTTATTCTCTGTGATACACATATTTTTGTTCTCAAACTAAGGAAAGCCCTGATGAAACAGATCGAAACACTGCAGTGTAGGGCGAAATAGACATTACTTCATTTTAGTGCACTTGTTGTTTTCATTTTTTCATATATCATATATATAATATATATAATATATATATGTATAATGTATATACAAGTTTTGTTGAACTGTACAGACAATTCTTGTCGGACGAGTTTTTGGTTGATCCTTTCTAATTTTCAGGCCATCTTTTTGGTGTCGGAGTGGAACTGGTGTAACAGTCCACCAAAGGTTTCGATACAAGCGTTTTCGGCAATACAGTTTGCCATCATCAGGTAGGAAACAATGATATGGTTTATGTCTCGTTTTTAAGGAGAAGAGTAGTAGCAGGAATCTTGTCCGACAAGAATTGTCTGTTAAAATATATATATATATATATATATGCATGGCTGTGGTGTGTGTGTGTGTGTGTGTGTGTGTGCATATAATAAACCCACACAACTGATAAACTTTGCATCATAAAAAAACAAACAACTACAACAAATAATTCCCTTGAAGATGATCATGAATGTTGGGTCGAATGCGTTTGGGGAAAATATGGAGTACTTTCTCTACCACTTGACTCCAATATAAGAAAAATTACACGAGGGCTTGAACATACGCAAATGAAAATCCTTACAAATGAAATATTCCATGGTATTCAACCAAACCTGTTTAATATATATATGAATACAGACATTTTAAATACAATTGTACAGGTAGACAATATATATTACACAATATGTTATAACACCTGTGGGTCAGTAGATATTTTGGGAAAACTGTTTATAGAAAAGAAAAGAAACAAATTGAAACATGTTCGGTTTTTATAAGTCAATATTATTTTCTAGAATGTAAATTATATGAGGGTGACTAAACACACACACAACATATATAAATAATATATATATATAAATATAATACCCCACACACACACCACACATATATATATATATATATATAATAATAAACCACACACACATATAACAAAATATTATATATATACACAAACATATACACCACATATCTAAACCACATAATACTATAATATACCATAACCAACACCAACAACACACATATTAATATATTATAATAATGCAGTTTGCTGTAATAATCAATATCTTGATTAATTCAGTGGATTTAACCCTAAAGATCCTTTATGATGAAACTCGAGTAGGTTATTTCTGTACACATTATATGATATATATAATATATATTATTATTTATATATAATATATATATAACACACAACACACACACACATAGATATATATAAATATACAGATACACAGACACACACACACATAGATACACACACACACGATATATATTAAATACACATATTACACACACACGATATATAACATATAAATATATATATACACACAGATATAATAAATATATATCACACACACACATATATAAATACACATATACACACACAATATATAAATATATATACACACACACACATATAAAATATATATACACACACACACATACAAATATATATACACACACACATGACATACATACATCAAATAGTATTATATATATAACACACACACACACTATAGTATATACACATACACACATATATATACACACACATATATACACACATACATATACACACACACACACATATATATATATATACACACACACACACATATACATACACACACACATATATATATATACACACACACACATATATATATACACACAAACACACATATATATATATAAATATATATACACACACACACACACACACACACAGACACACATATATATATATATTTCTGGTTGTGGTAATTTAATCTAATATAAATATATATACATACATACACATACATTATATATATGTATATATAGTGCGTTGAATAGCAACATCTGTTGTAGAGACCCACCATAGGTAAATATTAGATTTATTGTATATAATTAAAAAAACTGGCACCAGAAACTCCGCGTCCGAAAAAGAAAGCGAGAAAGAGGCAGATGGTTAAGAGAAACAATTTTCTTTTGATCCAATCACAATTGAAATATTCATTGGCGCATATATATATAAATATATATATATGTTGAAAAGATAAATAAATAAAGGAAAGAAAATGTTGAATGGATAAAATTAGTTTAATGAATTACCAACACGATTTTAACTCAGCGTATAAGTAGCACAGGGATCTGTGCGATAAAGTAAGGAGCTGATGGTAGGTGTGGCGCTCCGTCTCAGACACAAAAACAATTTCCTTAGTCTACCACTAATGAAAAAGGGATAGACTTACTCGCTGTCTAGTTGATACCGACTTTAGGCCACCTTGACGACTTTTCTGAACTCATATACCTGGAATATTGTACCTCATAAATAGCACGTTCAAAAATTAAACACACACACACAAATATATATATATATATATATATATATATATACTTTGGTGCGGTACCAAGTTTCTTGGTACAAGGTGATTCTAGGCTGGTCCTATTCTCTACCAGTAGTTTGTTGTAGAGTTCAGGTTCCGTGTGAGAGCTCAATGTTTAATTATTGTAAACAGAGCAAAGTTATTTGTGAATAAAAAGGCCTTAAATACCATGGGTATCGTGGTTATGGACCATTTCCACTAGTGAGTATGCCCACGAGCTTCTTCAGACCACTGATATCTTTTATTTAGACAGGCCATGTTATATTCTGAAGAAGCTCATGGGCATACTCACGAGTGGAAATGGTCCATAACCACGATACCCATGGTATTTAAGGCCTTTTTATTCACAAATATATATATATATATGGGTAACTCCATGTCAAATTACCCAAGCTATGTCACCCACCCACTTCAAGTTTTCTGAAATTTTGTCTGAAATAATATTCAATATATATGAAATAATAATAGAAAAAAAATTTGCCATAGATGCATTGCCACTGCTAGGAAAAAAAATCAGAAATCATCAATAACTTAAAATCGGTTGACCTTTTTTTATAGTATTTTTTGGATTCCTTGGGCTAAAATGCTTTTATAAATCAATTTTTCAGAGTAGGGAAGCTCTAAAACTTACAGAAAAAATAGATTACAAAAAGTCACCATTTTTCGCCAACCCCACCAAATTTGGAGAGCTAAAAATCAACATAACTTCACCAATTTTTGGAATTGGAAGTTCAAATTTTGGGGATCGTTTAATGTTTACATAATTCACACCTGGAAAAAAATTCAGAAAAATTGAAGGGGATGGGTGACAATTTTACTTTTCTCTGGATGATTTGACATGGAATTACCCATATATAGTATTTAAGTTCTAATGTTATGAAATATATTAATTAAAAAGACTAACAAAATTAAATAAGAACACATATAAAAATGTTGTATACCCTTTCTTTACTTCTTTACTTCTTACTTGCTTCTATATCTTGGACATCTATTCTTCTGGCCGGCTTTGGTTCTTCTATCATCTTGCGTCTGGACTTTCTTGGGGACTTCGGGTCTGGTTTCTGTTAGGGATTTCTCCTTATCAGAAGCCCTGTGTCATTGTTAGTTTTTAGGTAATAAACACAAGACTTCGATTTACTTTTGATCTTATTTTATTGTTAATCCCCAAACCAGACGTCTGCGCAGATCCTTACATCCTACGAGCTCGGCTCCTACTTTCTAACTGGCTGAGTTACTTAGTATCCTTAAACCGAAAGACAGGATCTTCCATGCCTTCCGGTTCTCACGATTTATCCCCGGAAGGCAAGGTGAAAGTGAGGTCAAGCGCCGTCACTCACTCTCAAGGCCATCAGCTGCACTAATCGCCATTATGTTTCTACACTACCTTATATAAGTATTAGGCATCTAATAATTATGTAACAAAAAGATCACACTTATTTTAATTATATTTTAATTGGTTTCGATATAAAATCAATCATAGATCAATAACACCAAGTAATTATTTACTAAATCTGGTTATAACTAATTTGCATATTGGTCTTAATAGACCAATATGCAAATTAATTATACCATATATTATGCAAGCCTTTATTTCTTAGTGATATATAAGATACATTCCAGGATTTTAAATGCACTAATAACATGGGCTGTTTTGAGGCAAATCTAACTCAGATTTTCATAGAGACATCATTAATAGATAGGATTTATTTTATGTATTAATGATTTTGACTATAAAATTGGAAAAGATTTCAACACATATACTTAGAATCTTGTACCTCATGAATAGAACCTTTAAAACCTTATATATATATATATATATCTTTTATTTTAATAGAGATTATATGACCCTCTGTCTGTAACCTAAAATACATCACCACTGACATCATGATTTCCTTAGTGATTTAAGTTATATTCTCAATGATTATGAAATAGTCGTTATTCAAAACTTAACTAGCATTGGCATCTTAATTATAAAAAATGTCTCTATTAAAATCTAGCCGAGTTAGATTTACCACAAAACTGCCCATATTATTAATGCATTTCATGTCCTGAATTATGTGGTAAATATCTCTAAGAAATAAAAAAATTTACATAGTATATGGTGGGAATAATTTGCATTCAAAAGTTAGATTTGCCACAAAACTGCCCATATTATTAATGCATTTCATGTCCTGAAATATGAGATATATATCCCTAAGAAATAAAGATTTACATAGTATATGGTGGGAATAATTTGCATAATGATTTTAATAAAACTGGGTTTAATAAATAATTATTTGCTTTAACTGATTTCTAATACTATCACTGTCAGGAGAAAAAGTTATAGTAAAAATAATTTCTTTGAGAAAATGTTTAAAAAAGCTTTAAAAAAAAAAAAGGAATTGAACTCATTATTCAGTAGTAATATATATCAATTGAATAGCGAGTCTCAGCCTTACTTGATTACCCCATACTAGTTACTTTGTTCCAAATCCTACCTGCGGTGAACAGGTTGGGTAAATAATATATATATATATATATATATATATAAAACTTTGAAAACTTTTTTAAAAACTTTTCTTTCATAAAAACTTTTTGTCCTGACAATGACCTAAGGTTGAAACTAGTTGAGAACAATTCAAAAATAAATAATATAAAATAAATATTCCTGTTTGTTTATATATATATATATATATATATATATATAATGTGTATTTAGGCAACAGATTCTCTTGTAGGTATATTCTATTGAAAATAACAAAGAAGAATTTAGTGTTTAGCATTTTATTTTTGCAAACAAGATGTTGCAACTGTTGCTTTTTGGAGGTTGTAAATCTGTCCAAAATCATTGTAAGTATAGCACAGATATATATAATATATATATATATATATATATATATATATATAAATAAATTGGTTTGTTGGATGGTTTTGAAGGCTATCACAATGCAAGTGTAAAGAAAAAAGAAGGTAACTATGGTATTGTTTGTTAACCTCTGATTTATTCTTAATATTTATATATATATATATATATATATATATAATTTAATATACCAAGCGTGTTGGTAGATCCTTGCGGAGAGAAAAAAACCAGCAGAAAGTTTGATTGTAAAAATATACTACCAAACATCAACCAGGAAGAAAAAAAATTTTGAAAAAAAGAAAGGACCAAGATATTCGTACCAACAAAAAATAATCTATTGGTACAGTATTTGGCCAAAAGAAAAAACAATTTATATGTATATATATGTATATAAGATATATATATATATTCATATAACCGCTAGGAGAAAGCTAATATGTAAAAAGTGCTCGATACCTAAGTAGAGCCAATAATAAAGATAATATAATGAGTCAGACGAACCTACTATTAGTTTCGCATAAAGCTCTTCAGGGCTAAAATCTGACTATATATATATATATATATATATATATATATATGCACATATATAATCAGGTCGCCCAAAGTGCTACGGTTACTATGTAATCCAGTACTACCCTGTTCCATAGTCGGGTCATCGGCGACTAAACTAGTGACCCCACCAAGTTTGCCTGGTGAGGAGGGTGGCTAGACACCCATCAGGATGAAAATCAAGACCTGTCAAAGGGCGGTGGAAGCTTCTCACTCAATGGCCATTTAGCACATTACATTACGCGGGGACATAGAAATATTTGGGTTGGTATCCAGGCGTGTAGCAGAACCACTTGAGGTATCCTTGTCTTGCAGTCGTGTCGATTTTATTCGTCACACTGTCTCTCTGACTCTGATTACCCAGTAATGGAGTTAATTCTCTGCACACTATATTCACTAAAAATATTCTCTTCAGCTCAAGTATTTCTTGATTTATACATATATTTTTAAAAAATACCTATATACATATATTCACACACATATACATGTAAATAATATACCAAACTTGTTGGTAAACCCTTGCGGTAAGAAAAAACCCGGCAATTAGTTGATTGTAAAAATATACTACCAAACATCACCTGGGGAAAAAAATGAAAAAAAGAAAAGACCAAGATAGTAAATAATCAATAGAAAATAATCAGTTAATACTATAACACTTGGCCAAAAGAAAACAATTATATATATATGAAAATATATATATATATATATAAACCGCCAGGATTATCTAAAGCTAAAAAGTAAAGAGTGCTCAATACCTAAGTAGAGCAAATAATAAAGTTAAACTTAATGAGTCAGATATACCTACTAACAGTTTCGCTTAGTAGCTCATCAGGGCAAAAATCTGAGTCAGATTTTTTCCCTGATGAGCTACTAAGCGAAACTGTTAGTAGGTATATCTGATTCATTAGGTTTAACTTTTCTATACATGTATATATATACACACAAACACACACATATATTTACACACACACACACACACACACACATGTATATATATATATATATATATATATATATATATATATATATATATGTATATATATATATATATACACACAAACATATGAATAAAAGATATAATGCACCAGTTATTTTATTTAAAACATTTTTTCAGGTCAGTTAACTTTGAACCACGTATATCTTTGAGAATATGTGTTACGCCTCAAAGATATGTAGTTCAAAGTTAACTGACCCGA
>CM042165.1:51296027-51306027 GCA_023376005.1 Doryteuthis pealeii | reverse complement strand
GGACAAAGGAACAAAACTCAGACAAGTATATGCAGGAGATATATTTCGCCATGCATTGAGCTCGGATTCATCAGTCGTTTATTTGATCATTAAAGCATCATACGTCCACTTTCTCTTCTATAAAACACACTTAATGATCAAATAAACGACTGATGAAGCCGAGCTCAATGCACAGCGAAATATATCTCCTACATATACTTGTCTGAGTTTTGTTCCTTTGTCCACATTTCTCCCTCTATTCTTTACTATATATATATATATAGAGAGAGAGAGAGAGAGAGATAGATAGATATGCGTGCCTATAAAAATAGATGGAAGCCCGTGGTGTAATGGTTAAAGTCATGGGAAATGGACTCGTCACCACAATCCTGGATGTGGCAATTGAATTCCACTTAGCGCTAATACCCTTGAGAAAGGTATGAATCCTACTCTCCCTCCAGCTATGGATAAATAGTAGGGCAGACTGGGCTCTTTAACATTGGTTAGGCAACCAGTCTAGGAGAAGGAAAACTCTGAATTCAAACCTGTTGAACTTCGCTTAAGAAATTGACCTTGTGTCACATCCTGCTTGTGCAGATGGGTTGGTAAATATATATATAAATAGATATACAGGGTGGTCGGGAGAAATTTGACAGTTTCATAAGGAAAAAGAAAAAGTGCTTGGTAACTACAAAATTTGATGGATTGTAAAGAAATTAAACAGGCACGGAAATTACATTACTGTCAACAAGTTTCGCTTTTGTCTGACTACCATCCCTCTAAGAAACCAGACCTTGAAGAGTATCCTTTTTTCGCATTTGACTTCCTGTCGCCATGGTGACAGTCTTCCAATGTAAAAAAAATTTTTTTTTTTTTTTGAGAAGTAAATTTTTCAGTTACGCAATTCAAATTATCTTGATCTACCATCTGATGAGACAAAATTTGGGGAGCTATATTAAATCAACTTAGATTTATTACGGCCCCAATTTTGGTCGAAATAAATTTATTATGGAATTACGGTGTTGAGTTTTTCCTTCCTTTCTAAGATAAATATTTCTCTGTATATAATCTAAAAAGTTTATTATACATTGAGCTCTTTTTAGTGATTTAAAGATTCGCTGTATTTATACATACTGGATCATACAATAATAATACAGTGTATCTTAGAAATCACATATAGAATCATCCCTTACTAACAAGTTTTGGATACAGAGAGAGAGAGAGATTTTAGCAAACTGCAATAGATAGATTGCAAAATCTCTCTCTCTCTCTCTCTCTCTCTCTCTCTCTCTCTCTCTCTCTCTCTCTCTGTTTCATGCAAGAAGGTACTCGCAACTCGCACGTAAAATTCACGGTACCCAAACAATATATACTTCCCATCAAATGGTATCTATCTATTTATCTATATATACATACTGGATCATACAATAATAATACAGTATATCTTAGAAATCACATATAGAATCATCCCTTACTACTAAGTTTTGGATACCTCTCATCATATATATATATATATATATATTTATATATATATATATATATATATATATATAGGAAAAAACAGAAAAAAAATGGCAGTCCAATTAGATATGTTTAAACTAAATAATTTGGTATTAGCAGGAAGAATTCTATTAGCAGATTGGAATGTCATGTGGTAATTTGTATTCAAGATATGAACCTCTCCGACCGACCGACCGCCTAGCCTTAAGTAAGGTCGAAAGTGGAGTGTTGCATGTCATGGACTGCTCAGCCACCAGGATTCCACCCTTAAGCACAGAAGCATGTTTACGAAATAAACATGTAGAAGATTTCACAAAAGACTGTCTCACAGTTTTTCTCTAAGCATTGCATTAGAGCTCAAATGGTGCAGCCATACAGTAGCATTGACACAGCTACAGCTTAACAGAATTCTCGCTTTATCAGGATATCCTATATATGTATATATATATATATATATATATATATATCATCATCATGTCACGCAGGCAGCACGGATATCCATGACAATCTTTTGCCAACCTTCCCTATCATTCACTGCCCCTGGGAGGTCTTCCGTGCAGCAACCAGCATCCTCGCATAGTTGGTCAATGTAGGTCCTTGCTGGGCAGCCAACATTAGCATTCCCATGTGTTGGTTTCCACAGGAGAATATACCCATACACTGATATTTATATGTATATATGCAAAATACTTATATGCACAGTTGAGTTCTTAATTTTGCTTGAAATAGTATTATTTTGATATTTTGGACTATTGTACTCCTTATTGTTATATACACGTTTCGGCCGATAAGACCACCTGCATTCTTCAAGTGATTCTTGTCGAACTTGGGAACCTTCATGTCATTATAACAATCCTTCAGGCAAATTTGGTTGAATCCTATCACAGAAATGTGTGATACCATTCACCTATATATATATATATATATATATATAGTGATGCTGATAGCTTTTTATTTTTGTGCATCCTGGGATACACATATTTGTTTTGAATGAGTCCCCAGTAAAATTTATGAGTCCCAAGTAAAGTTTCTTAATAAATTGTAGTTTTTTTTTTATTTATGATCAAGGGAAACAACTAAAGCAGTCTAACCCCTATCTTGTAACCTATCCTGTGTAATTCCTTTCTAAGAAACTATTAAAATGTATTTACAGTTAGCTTGAAATGGTGTGGGAAGAAAAAAGAAAAAGAATTGGGATGCATGGATATGATTTTACTGTGTCCTTTTAGATTTTTGTGCATCAGGGACGCAGGACGCATATCTATCAGCATCTGTATATATATATATATATATATATATATATATATATATAGGGTCATCCACAGACACGTGTTTCGACTTATCAAGTCTCCTCAGTGTGGCTAGACATTTTGTAAGCTACCTACAGCCGGAATTGAAATCTGGTCGGTTGGGTGTCAGTCCGGCACCGTAACCATTAGGCTGTCTTCACTTACAGAATGGGAAGGGGATTTTAACTGTTTTTAATACACACATCGCTTTGCCTGTAAAGGCCGTCACAAAGTGCTCCATTCCTTAGAAGAGCGTTGCGTTTTACGCTTGAGTTGGCGGCCGTCAGCAAGATCCCCCCCAGAGTGCTCAACCCTAGGGGATGGGGAGCATATATATATATATATATATATATATATATAAGAGGTTAGATACACAATTCTGCAAACAGTCACATAGATATTAGCTAAATCTTTATCTGAGATTTTTACAGTTTGATATTATATGTGATTAAGATGGTTCCCTGAATAATGTGCACTGATAGAGGAGGAGATTATGTTGAAAATAAATGTTTTTCTTATCATTTGGCTACAGATTTATACTGACTTGAACCTATGTATAACAAAACACATAAACACACACAAACACACACATATGCAAACACTCACACACAAGCACGTGCAACTACACATGCATATGCAAACACAAACATACACATATGCAAGCAAACACACACGCAAACATACACATATGCATACGCATACACATACACAAACACACATACACATATGCACACACAAACACACACACACGCATGAATGCAAACACACACACATATGTAAACACACACATATGCAAACACATACACGCAAACACACAAGCACGCACATATTCACACACACGAACACAAACACACACATATGCACACACAAATCGACATATATGCAAACACACGCATACACGCACACACAAACACACACACAAATGCAAACACACATGCACACATACACCAAGACAATTCTACAGTTACACACTGATGCACACACACACATTTTCCCTTTTAACTTTTAGGGCCATTATTCTACGAGTCACCCATCTCCAGACCCCCCCCCCGGCTCCTGCCCTGCTCGCCCCCCCCCCCCATCGCTTCCTGTCGACTTTACAAAAGTGGATGTTGTTCTTTTCTTCCATTTTCTCGGCCGCCAAATAAAGAACGCTGACAGTGCATCTGATTCACCAATTAATTCTTCCTTCCTCTTTCTGCGATTCCTTTTTCTGCTAAAATGGTAATCAAGCCTTTCACAGTGTCAACTCGGCAAGACAAGGTATCGCCCGCCCAAGACAAGGCAAAACGATGATTGTGGTCATCGTATAACTTACTTAAGACTCTATGTAAACACCTGATTGGCTGTTTTCTACTCCTTAAAAAAAGAAAAAACAAAAATAGATGAATAAAAAATAAAGCTTTTTCATCTAATCTCATATACAATATTGCCCAACGGAGGTGTTGGTCGTGTTATGGTTATTGTAATAGGAAATGAACCCAAACATCAGAGTTCAAATCCTCAAAAAAAAAAAAAAAGGTTTGTTGGTTTGTTTTATGGCATATCAACACTTTTCGGGTTATCTAATACCGAATCCTTAGTATATTTTATTACTATTTCTCTGAATTTTTGAGATTAGGCTTGATAATTAGGATTATTTGGATTATTCGGACTATTGTCCTCATCTTTATTGTTACTACACTATTTCTCTGAATTTTTGAGATGACGCTTGATAATAAGTATTATTTGGATTATTCAGACTATTGTCCTCATCTTCATTGTTATCTACACTATTTCTTTGAATTTTTGAGATTAGGCTTGATAATTAAGATTATTTGGATTAATCGGACTATTGTCCTCATCTTCATTGTTATCTACACTATTTCTCTGAATTTTTAGATGAGGCTTGATTATTTGGATTATTCGGACTATTGTCCTCATTTTTATTGTTATCTATGCAACGTTTTGGACGATGTGCCCTCTGGCCTTCTTCAGGTATTTCTTTTCAGACTCGAGAACCATCTCGGACTTGGGAAACTTCTTGTCGTAATCGGGAGCCATCATGGAACTTTGAACCCAACCTTTTATTCAATCCACGGAGGTATCCTGTTCTCATTCCGCTAACCATAGCTGGTCCAATTGGACACATAGCGTATTGAATATAGGTGTTGAGTTAATACAGTTGACAATTATCTCTAGGCTACAGGTTCAATCCTGGCAAACCCAGCCCTGCCCCCAAGGGGGCAGGTATTGCCTGGGGGGATGGCCCCCTGGGATCGATGCTATTATTTATTACTTAACCTGATCCAGTGGCCGAAGCACACTGGACCCTCCGGGTGGGGAAGGTAAGGATATTTGCCTCATTGAAGGTAAGTCAAGTCAAGTCTCAAAGCATAGTACCTGGAACAGATACTACACTTTGATCCTCCCTTCTAGTTCAGCATGAAGAATAAGAGACAATTTAGAGTTAACAAAGTAACTTTATCATAGAGATGATTTGTGGCAGTCCTGCACGACCGACAAAACCCAATCCAAAGAACAGGAGCAGTAACACAAAGAGTCTCATCATCGCTTGTTCGTTCTTTTTGTGGGTTTTTATTTTTCTTATACAAAGAAATATGAGTCGAGTATAGAAAGTAATAAAACATAACTCCAAGAAATGACTATTGTGAAATACGCATCCTGAACAAATACTTTAAATGAAGAGCCCTGCTTAAATCTCCACCAAGTCAAAATGTGTACAATGGAAATACTCTGAAGATAGCTAAAATGAAAATACTACAAAATCAATATAGAAAATAATAAGAATGTATTAAATTTTTCATGTTGGCAACCCTGATTGAAAGATCCAACAATCAATGTTAACGTTGAATATATATTATGTGTGTTGGGTTGGGTTGGTCGTTTTTGTTTTACAACCTATCAAACTTTTTGGGGTCATTTAATGCCGAATCAAGTCATTTTGATAAACAAAGGACTCAGGTTGCTTACACTACCTGCTGTTGCCTAAGTGGTCAATAGACTCATTGCTGCTTAACTCAGTGATATCTCATTGGTTGGTTGGTTGGTTGGTTGATTGTTTTGTTTTATGGCATATCAGTTGTCTGAAATAGTTATTAGTAAACCAAGTATTTTCAGTTCTTTTCTGTTTATTTCTTTGTCTAAGCTATCATTATCAAAAATATCCTTATTCTAAATCACATTTGCCAAGCTCATTAGAAATATTTAGAAAATACAATAGTTTAGACAAATATAAACAGCCTTGATAATGGTTCAGAAAAGAAACAAAAGTACTTAGTTTACCAATAATAACTCTTTTGGACAATTGATTAACGCCTTTCAAGATGATAGCATCTAAAAAATTGTTAGAAAACTTGAAAGGAAAATAAAGAAAAAACTTGAAAACAATGAGGATTCTATTATTTCTAACCAAATTTGTTTCCGCCTTGTCGGCGGGGGCATTAGAATGCCCCGACTGCACCTCTGCAGAGGGGTAAGACTCCCCCAATGGGGCCACCTGTGATGCTTAAGGAGAGAACCAGGTGGATGAGCAGTCCATGACTTACAATACTCCACTTTGTCCCTATCTTGGGCTAGACGGCAGTCGGAGAGGCCCTCTCCGATTAATCGGCTGGTCACGTCAAGCCCTAGCACCTATATGATTTTCCCAACCCTATTGCCCTTATGGCGAGCCTCAACCCCTTTTTATCATATTGGTGCTAAAAGGTAGTGACTGAGGGTCCCATCTATGGGTTAAATAGAAAAACATGAGTTTATAAACAAAATTGTATTATGCATTAAGAATGAATTTATTTCACAACTTTGTCAGCATTAAACAACCCACCGAGGTTGATATGCCGTAAAACAAACCAAACCAACCAAATTTATTTGGATGAAAACGTATTACGTATTGGCATTTCAGTCTCGGAAGACTATAATAAAATTCACTGCTAAATATATATATATATATATATATATATATATATATATATATGAGATTAAGGTAATTTGCTTTAGAAGCATTGTTGAGTAAAGTATATTATTATTTATATTTTTTGCTTGAAGGCAGTTACAATGCGTATATCGTATAAAATTTGATAATTAATGAAAATAATCATGACAAGCGAACTCGGCAAATATTGCCCACTACGTAGAACATCGTACAGCAGCCGTTTCAACTTTATTAAGTCTCATCAGCGATGTATATATATCCTAAACTTATTGGTAAACTCTTGCGGTAAGAAAAAAACCGACAAATAGTTTGATAGTAAAAATATACTAGCAAATTTTCCCCAAAAAAAAGAAAATAATCAAGAGGGTCGTACCAACCGAAAATAATCAATTAATACTATAACACTTGGCAAAAAAAAAAAAAATTATATATAAAAAATATATATATATAAACCGCTAGGATTATCTAAAGCTAAAATGTAAAAAGTGCTCAATACTTAAGTAGAGCAAATAATAAAATTTAAACCTAATGAGTCATAGATACACATTCTTGCCTGATGAGCTAGTAAGCAAAACTATTAGTAGGAATATCTGACTCATTAGGTTTAACTATATATATATATATATATATATATATATGACTTAAGAAAGAGAACATGTCAACCCATCTAGGGTTATTTCATGTATAAATGTTAATAAATAGATAAACAAAAAATGTATATGGAATTTTTTTATTCACTTTACACTCTCTCTCAATATCATTATATATATATATATATATATATATATGAATGAAAGATGAAAGTAAAATGGATATGAATCCGACAATTTCTACACACACACACACACACACATTATATATATATATTATATATATTTTCTATTACCTTGCTTTTTCTTTCTATTACTCATTCTTTTTTTATTTTATTTTTTTCCTTTCTTTCTTTTTTTTTTTCTTCTATTTATTTTTCCTCATAAACTAAATTTGTTTGAGCACTTTTTGTTCCTACAACAACCAAGCCCCCCCCCCCACTGCCCCACAACCCACCCTACACACACACGCAAGTGAGTTCTGTAATTTTTATAGGAACATTTTTACTACCTAAGCAGATTTAACTTTTCAGGTACTAATATCAAACAAACAAAAAATGTATACATATATATATTTTTACATTTTTTTAATCTACATTTTATATATATATATATATATATATTTTTATCTACACACACACACACACACACACCACACGCACCACACATATATATATATATATATATATATATATATAACACATACATACATACATACATACATACATACATACATTTTTTATTTACATTTATATATATATAAAATCAACAACCCTGACAACAACTGGTGCTTCGGGCCATACACAAAGTAGAGGACGTCCTTCAGTGGGCAACAATGAAAATGTCAAAACATTTCTGAGATTAAGGCACACTACATGAACAGTTAAGAATTTGTATGAGAGATGTAGCTTAGAGGTTACAACACAGGTCTGCAGATGACAGAGTACAATATCAAATAATCAACACATTTATTTACTGCTAAGATAAATAATCTATTAAATTTTATTCAAATTTTGGAATTACCATAATTATTTAGCAGGACCTGTGAATATACCACAGTAAGTCATCGAGGTGGCCTAATGTCAGTATCAGCCAGACAGCGAGGGAGTCTGTCCCCTTTTCACTAGCATTAGACCAAGGAGATTGTTTTTGCATCTGAGGTGGAGCGCCACACCTACCATCAGCTCCTTACTTTACCGCACAGATCCCTGTGCTACTTGTACGCTGAGTTGGCGAGGGCTGGTATTGAACCAGGAACCTTGTGGTTCCTAGTTAGACACTCTACTGACTGAGCTATGGATATGAGCTATTTGGTAATTCCATGTCAAATCATCCTGGGTCATGTCACCCACCCCCTTCAATATTTCTAGGATTTTGTCCAAGTGGGGATTATGATAAAGTTAGACAATCCCCAAAATTTGAGCTTCCAATTCCAAAAATTGGCAGAATTATGTCGATTTTTAGCTCTCCAAATTTGTGAGGGTGGGGTGCAAGAAATTGTACAAAATAGATACAGATAATGAATAAATCACAGATAAATATGTGCACTAAATGTGTACCAACACGTAATAGCAGGACCTGTGGATATACCACAGTATGATAATTTAATTATTACAACATTTGATATGTTTACTTAAATTGTTCAATAAGTAAAAAGTATAATAATAATAATTTAACTTTCTCTACTAGCAGGACCTGTGGATATACCACGGTATGATAATTTAATCATTACAACATTTGATATGTTTACTTAAAAGCTATTGCTAAATACTTCAATATGTAAAAAGTATAATAATTTTGATTTAACTCTCTCTAGCAATACCCGTGGATATACCACAGTATGATAATTTAATCATTACAACATTTGATATGTTTACTTAAGAGCTATTGCAAATACTTCAATATGCAAAAAGTATAATAATCTTGATTCAATTCTCTCTCACCCTTTTTTTTCTTTCTTTCCTTCTTTTCATATTTTCAATATGTACAATTTAAACATATTAGCATTATCGCTTCCGCTCATTAACCTCTCTCTCTCTCTCTCTCTCTCTCTCTGTCTTGTTATATTTTTTATGTGTAGCATGTCCTTTTTCTTCCCTTTCTTTATAATAAAAACGGAATGGTCCATTATTTAGCTGTGGTGACAACACTCATAAAAAATAAGAATTTGGCAGATAAGCAACACCAGATAATCAGGATCCCGATCATTGGTGTAAATTAAAAGGGTTTGTAAGTGAGTTCCCCTTACCAATTTCCAGTTAGGGATTCGTAGACTGCAGAAACTAATGGTCGGCACAAAATGGGATTAATAAAACCCTTTAAACTACTCTAAATTGAATACTGTGATTGTAGTTAATTTTATAAACAAAAAATAACTATATAAAAATAAGATATGATTAACTGGTCGGTTTAGTGGCAGTTACAAACCTCACTTTATTCAGGACACGATAACCAAAAATAAGTTATATCTATAGTCCAAACTAATGTGTTTTATTACTAAAATACATTTTTTAAATTATCTAAATTTATAAATTACCATAATCATTTGTGTATAAGATGGACTATTTTTCCAGATTTTTCAGCCCACACGTTAAGGATGTGTATTATATAAATAAATTTTACTTGGAGCTGCTCATGGTGTAATGGTTATCATCTTAGGATATGGACATGGTAAGTCGAGTTCAAATCCTGGGTAACACTGTTTACAT
>CM042165.1:51241027-51291027 GCA_023376005.1 Doryteuthis pealeii | reverse complement strand
AGCGGCCCAAAAGTTGTGTTTATACATACCACAATAAAGATGAGGACAACAGTCCGTAAAAATAAAAATTATTTACATCAAGCCTCATTTCAAAAATAGAGATGAATTTTGTGTAGTTTAATAAATTTTTCCAGACATTTGTTTTGTTTTGATGTTATCAAAACCCCCAAAATTAAAGGTTGTCTAAATTTTATTTATTTTATACATTTTTTTTTTTTTTTCAAATTTTAAATTTCATGAATAGTTTCTTTAAAAAAAGTTTGGAGTTTCACTGATTAAAAATGTATATATTTTATTCTAAGAAACATGAAAGTATTCGTAAAAAAAAAATTGATAAAAATGTTTGCATTTTTATTTTTTACATTTAAAAAGATACACTTGGTTTGAAAAGTTGATTTATTTTAACTCTCAAAAAAAAAATCAACAATTTGTACTAAATTACAAAACAATCGCATTCAACAATGTTGACTTATTAGTAGAAATTGAGTGGACATTTTGAATGACTGTTGATTTAGCAGCAGGCAAGATGCTGCTGATACAATATCAGCAGGAACTGTTATACAGACATTTCTGCAAATTGGTTAATTTTGGTTTAATTAATTAATTATATCCCTTAGTAAAAATCAATAACCAAATTTGGCGTGTTTCTTAGTTAGAAGAATATTAATGTATATGCAAGATTTCGAATCTGAGTGACCTCCTGTACGTTAACACATACATACCAAACTTCCTTTTATATATATATAAGTAAGTAAGTAAAGTCGTCGGGGCGGCCTAAAGTCGGTATCAGCCAGTCATCGAGGGAGTCTATCCCCTTTTCAATAGTGCTAGACCAAGGAGATTGTTTTGGCATCTAAGGTGGAGCACCACACCTACCATCAGTTCCTTACTTTAACTGCACAGATCCCTGTGCTACTCATACGCTGAGTTGGCGAGGACCGGTATCGAACTAGGAACCTTGTGGTTTCTAGCCGAACGCTCTAACGACTGAGCTAACCCGGCCCCTAGCCATAGTATATGGTTATCACTAGCTCACTTGGTGATATATATATTGTAGATAATATGGATGCTATATTTCTAGATAGATAGTGCTCATTATCATTGATAAAGCATTTATATTTGAGTTAAGGTAGCGTGGACAAGTAGTCGACGGCACCTGGTTACTGACAGTTTCTCACCCATGCAATCTTCAGTCTATATTTGATAGGAAATTATACCTAAAAAAATCTAGAAAATGAGTAAGACATAATTACTTAAGATAAAATGGAATAAAGAATAAAAATAATAAAATAAATAAAAAATTAGAATAAAAAGCATTAACGCCATTCCCTTGTTTTTTGTTAAAATGTTGTGACGTCATAAGACCATACAAAAATATCTTTTTTGGTTAAAAAAAAAAAAAAAAAAGTAGCACTGAATGCCCTTGGGAAATAAATAAATCCATTCACCAATTACGGGTAAATAGTAAGGCAAACTCGCCTCTTTAGCCGTTTTTTTTTTTAAATTTTTATTTTTTAAAAGTTGTTTATAAACTAAAAAATAAAATAAAATAAAAACCCGGCTAAAGAGGCGAGTTTGCCTTACTATTTACCCATAATTGGTGAATGGATTTATTTATTTCCCAAGGGCATTGAAATACAAACAATCTTGTCTGGGATTGGAACAACAGGTTTTTAATGGCATAAAAGATGCATTTAAAGTCTTATTTTTGTTTATTGCTCCTATTGCCCTTCTGGCAAACCCCAACCACTTTTATCATATATGTGCGATCTTCAGACCACTTCTAACACCCATATGATAAAAAGGGTTGGCTATTTGCCATAAGAGGGTAATCTGAACATTTAGCTACATAAATGAGAGTAACCTCTCCTTGTTTATTTAACTTCGAGGAAGCCATATGTTTTGGTCGGCCATTTTTATTTCACCATAAATCTACACAGAAAATACGAATTTGTTTGAATCAATACAACTGCATGTTTTAACTTGAAAATATCATAAAATGTGTTCTTAATAACAATTAAATTCATTTCAAATAATGTGCAAGCACAATTAAGAATACATTTTATGATATTTTCTTTAAAACATGCAGTTGTATTGATTTGAAAAAATTCGTATTTTCAGTGTAGATTTACAGGAAATGAAAATGGCCGACCAAAACATATGGTTTCCTCAAAGTGAAATAAACAAGGGGAGGTTACTCTTATTTATGTAGCTAATGTTCAGATTACCCATAAGAGCAATTTGAAGAATACGGTCAGGACAATAAATAAGACTTTGAAAAAAATCAGAAGAAAATATAAGAGTTAAACACGGAACTTACTTCATATCCTGGCAATGTGCGGACACTTCGGACAACTGCAACAGCTATGATATGTTGGATATAAGCTGGGTTTTGTCCGAGTCTGGAATAACGGTCAATTCGGATATGCATTGTGAACATGGCACATCCAATTGGACTTAACCACTGGTTACCTCCTCGACCTACACAAAAATAAAAACAAAAAAGACTAAATATATAATAAACCGACATCAATAAAGATAAAATATTTAAGTATACAAAGAAAAACGGCCTTCATCAGGTTTTGTTTCGTTTTACGGCATATCAACCTCGGTGGGTCATTTAATGCCGATAAGGTTTTGAAATAAATCAATTCTTAATGGATAATACAATTTTTTTTTATAAATACATTTTTCTATTTAACCCATAGATGGGACCCTAACAGGTACTACCACTCCGGGTCAGAGTGGACCAGGGAGCAATGGTGATGAAGGGGTGCTCCACATTCCCCAAACCTCCAAAACTGGAACCTCAGCATCAGATAGAGTTTAACGTCATTCCCAGGACATGTAGACCCGCAGCCACCGCCTTCTAGCACCCATATGATAAAAATGGGTTGGGGCTTGCCATAAGGGCAATAAGGTTGGGAAAATCATATAGGTGCTAGGGCTTGACGTGACCAGCTGATTGATCGGAGGGGGCCTCTCCGACCGCCCGTCTAGCCCAAGATAGGGCCAAAGTGGAGTATTGCATGTCATGAACTGCTCATCCACCTGGGTTCTATCCTTAAGCATCACGGGTCGCCACCCACGGCCAACATTGGGGGAATCTTACCCCTCTGCAGAGGTGCAGTCGGTGCATTCTATGCTGGGAATTATTTTGTTTTTCATGCAGCGTTTGAGGAAGTTGATTTGGCAGCTGATCTAGCGCATTTCTCCGATAGCTTCATCAGTTCTTTGGCTTTGGCAAATTCAGCCTGGCTCAGGCGTAGTGATAAAAGTGTTTTATAATTTGCTTGAAGCATTGTGTTTGTATTGGTTTGTTGGTTGGTTTTGAAGGCTATCACAATGCAAGTGTAAAGAAAAATAACGTAACTATGGTGTTGCTTGTTAACCTGTAATTTATTCTGAATATTTTGATATAAAAGTCTCTTCAACAGAAGATTTCTGAAACTGAAGCTGTTGCTAGCGACCGACCATTTTGTTTTGTGTCTGATATCTTCCAGATTGTTTGTGTGTGTATGTACGTGTATGTACGTGGGTGTGTGTGTTTATGTGTGTTTACGTGCGTGTGTGTGTTTACGTTGTGTGTGTTACGTGCGTGTGTGTGTGTTTATGTGCGTGTGCGTGCGGGTGTGTGTGTTTATGTGCGTGTGGTGTGTGTGTTTACGTGCGTGGGTGTGTGTGTTTACGTGTGCGTGGTGTGTGTGTTTATGTGCGTGTGTTTATGTGGTGTGTGTGTTTATGTGTGTCTGTTCTGCTAGTGCCTCGTTGTATTACTAAATTCGTTTTTTCATAATTGAAAATAAAACCTTCTAATGTATCAATGTGTTTTTAAGCTTAGTTAAGGTTGACACAAGGCTACAAATATGTGGCACCCTATGAGAATTGAAACCTCTAACAATGGTCTGCCAGCCCAGCTCGCTAACCATTACACCACACAAGACACCTAAATATGTTTTGAATGTTAGTAATACGATCGCCGGAATTAAGATTATTTTAATTCAAGGGAGGTAACTCGTAAACATACTGATTTAAATTGTGCAATCGTCACGGTTTGTGGTTTTGTTTTGTTTTGTTTTTTTATCATAATTTTTCCAGTTTTTATGCTGTTCTAGACAAGATCATTTTCATAGCCATTTTTTTTTTAATGTTTAAATGAATAAAACTAGATACTATGTACACTAGTACCACCAATTTGCCCTGTGAAATTTATTCCCCTGTATATTTAACACAATAAAACTTGCATAAAGGTTAATATTATCTTGAAAATTTTTTGTCCATTCAAAAGAAGAAACATTTAAAAAAAACTCCTGGTGATTTAAAAAAACATTTTTCAGCTTACAGAAATAATGAAAATTATTAACGAAAAACAATGTTTACATTTTCGCACCATTAAATCAATTGAAATTTAACGTAGCTAAAAAAAGTTATGACTAGAGGCTTTTTTAAAAATTCTATGAAAAATCAATTAATGTCCTAAACTGATCACATGACCTATTTTGGTGGTACCTAATGTACACTTGAAGATGGCTCAAAAATATACCAGTCGAAACATTAAAAAAAAAAAAAGAGAGAGGAAGATACTATATAGTTATTTACTAAGCTTAGCTTAGATGTGGCACAAGGCCATATGAGACTACATAAGTAAGTAAAGTTTTCAGGGTGGCCTATTGTCAGTATCAGCCGGACAGGGAGGGAATCTACCCTCTTTTCACTAGCACTTGCTTTCTATATAAAACCATTCATAGGATTGATTTTTATATGTTGGAGAATAAAACAATAAAATTAGAGATCAATAACACCAAGTAATTATTTATTAAACCCGGTTTTGTTATAACCAGTATGCAAATTAACCACACCATATATTATATGAGCCTTTATTTCTTAGTGATATATTGAGGCAAATTTAACTCGGATTTTCAAAGAGACATCATTAATAAATAAGATTTCTTCTATGTATTAATGATTTTGACTATAAAGTAAATACTCGTTGATAAACTTACGCAATTTCTGAAGGTATTGTGATGTAAGCAGTGACTTAGTTTCAGTTACAGACAGACACCAAATTTCCATTATAATAAAATAATACATGCCAACCTAGGCACTTTTTTTCTTTCACCCCAAAATGTATTTGAAATTTGTCTTACCTTTCCCACTGGTTTGTCGTCCAGCAATAGCAATGAGACCAACAGATTTCGGTACTGTTAACACCATCCTTTGAAAAAATAAAAAAAGAACAAATTTTTTAAATAATCAAATATACAAATGGTATTTTCTGTATTTTAGAATTACGTAGCCCAAATTTAGGTTGTTTGGCTGATTGGTTTTGTTTAATGGCACATCAACTCTTGTGGGCTATTTAATGCCAATTTATTTTTGTATATATGACTTTTAAGCAAATAGTTTGTAAGTTTTGAAACAAAATGGCAACTGCAAAATCCCGACTGTCACAGATGTCAAGTCGGTAGGCCCATTCGCACACACCACCACATATGCAACGACGACAAGCCATGACTAACGGAGATGGCAGAACTGCCCCGCTGACCATGACAGCCACCACTACTATCGACAGACAACTGCTATGGCAGGCTCCAGCGGAACGAAAAGAGATACCTTTTGTAATACCGTGGCGACACTGGTCATGGTTCCAGCTTAGAGGCTTTCAGCCATTATTCACGAAGGCAGCTTGGCACCGCCACTTGTTCGAGCGAGCATGTGAACTGTTGCTTCGATCCTACGGTTCCTCTCATACTGGACAGGATAGCTGTGGCTATGGCCAACATAACACACGTGCTGATTGGTAGGATAAAACTAACCTGTCTCACAATGGTCTAATCCCTGTCTAATTAGAAATGATTTTCATTAACTGCTATGGCAGGCTCTAGCGGAATAAAAAGAGATGCCTTTCGTAATACCATTGCAACACCGGTCGCGGTTCTGGCTTAGAGGCTTTCAGCCATTATCACGTGAAAGCAGCTTGGCACTACCCCTTGTTTGAGCGAGCACATGAACCGTTACTCTGAGCCCGCAGTTCCTCTCATATTGGACAGGATATGATGTGGCCACGGCCGATGTAACACACGTGCCGATCGGCAGGATAAAACTAACCTAATCCCGGTCTAATTAGAAATGATATTCATTAACTTCATGTGTATTGATAGATTGATAGAATTAATGAACTAGTTGTTGACCCTCAGCTGCCACCTTTTACAATACATGTCACACTTGTCACACACAACTATGTACAGACACATACAGTCTGCAACACCACTGAAAGAACAATTGAATATACCAATTGTAAATTAATGTATATAAAGTTTGTTTCCTTTATCAATTTTGTCTTCTTCTTTTGTTTTCTATGAAAACTTCATTTCCGTAGGCTTATACATATAAATTGTGGGGACCCATAACTCGGATCTTCTTCAACTCCTCAACTAAACACTCGCCAAACAAACAGGGTCCCTACAAATTGATGAGCCTGGACTTGAATGGACACGCAACACACAAAATAATAACCCCGATGCAAGAACGGGCACTCTACAATAAACAATATATCTGCAACTTGTACACATCCCCGGAAAAATCGCTGAAATACACACATCATCGGAAGAGATCGCCCAAATCACACACAAAGTAGAGACATTGTAAACAAAGGCTTAATTTCAAAAGTCACAACAATTCGTCCGTCTAAAGGATAAACTGGGTTGGGTGTTCGCCATAAGAACAATTTGAAAAATGCAATCAGGACAATCATGTGCTAGAGTTCAACTAATAGATATTAGATACCAAAAACAATTTTCATTTAAAATGAACTAGCAAAAAAAACCAAAAAAACACCCTCCAGGCAGTGTAAAAATTAATTTTTGCAAGTAGTAGAAATAAAAATTCTATGTCAGAAGGTTTGTATCATAAGTAAGTAAAATCATCACATTTATTAAAGGAGTAAAAAAACAACAATTTTAAATAAAAACTTTCCCCCTCAAATAAAATGCTGCACGCATTTATTAATTATTAATTAGATGATTATCTTGAATATCTTAAACACACATTTTACAGTAAATTGTATGCATTTATTTATTTGTAAACTTTTTAGTTAACTTCTTGTTGCTGAAAAAAAGGGTGAGAGTAAATAGGTTCAACATAACCAGCTGATTGATCAGACAGGGCCTCTCCAACTAAATGACTAGCCCAAGTAAGGGTTGAAGTGGAGTTTTCCATGGACCACTTAATACCTGGGTCACAGACTGCTCAGCCACCATGATTCTGTCCTCAGGCTTCACAGGTCACCATCCACAGCCAACATGTAGTCCCTTTAGAGAACCGCCCTATCGGCTGGGATATTAGAATGCACCGACTGCACATCTGCAGAGGGGTAAGACTCCCCTAAATGGGGCCACCTATTAGCTGTGGGTGGTGACCCGTTATGCTTAAGGATGGAGTCTTGGTAGATGAGCAGTCCATGACCTGCAGCACTCCACTTAGAACCTTACTTACGGGCTGTCGGATGCCCCCTCTGATCAATCGGCTGGTCACGTCAAGCCCTAGCACCTATATAATTGTCCCAACCCTATTGCCCTTATAGCAAGCCCCAACCCTTTTTATCATATGGGTGCTAGAAGGAGGTGGTTGAGGGTCTACATGTCCTAGGAATGACATTAAACTCTATCTGATGGTGAGGTTCCAGTTCTGGAGGTTTGGGGAATGTGGAGCACGCCTTCATCACCATTGCCCCCTGGTCCACTCTGACCCGGAGTGGTAGTACCTGTTAGGGTCGCATCTATGGGTTAATTAGAAAAATGTATTTATAAAAAATTGTGTATCCATTAAGAATTAATTTATTTCAAAACTTTATCAGCATTAAATGACCCACTGAGGTTGATATGCCGTAAAACAAACCAAACCAAACCAAACCCTTTGGAGGAGGGTCTTACTCCTCTGCAAATACACATAGAAGCATACACATGAATAGACACAAAAACATACACATAACTACACATACACACACACACACACACACACACGTTTTGTGTCTGTTTAAGTTGATTTCAAAAATCCCCCTCAGGTCTACGTGTTATATACTGGGGTTTTCACGTTATCAGATCAGCATATAATGTTTCTTACTTCTTACTCTGGTCGTATTTTCTTCTGGCCGGCTTTGCTATTCTGATCATCTATCTTCTAACATCTTGGTCTGGTCGTGTTGTGGTGTTTCTTGGGGACTTCGGATCTGGTTTCTGTTGGGATTTCTTGTTATCAGAAGCCCTGTGTCATTGTTAGTTTTTAGGTAATAACCACAAGACTTCGATTTACGTTGATGTTACTTTATTCCAAATCCCCAACTCAGACAATCTGCGCAGATGAGGCTTACATGTTGCTAGCTCGGCTTCTAAGTTCTAACTGACTATCTGAGTTGCTTACTCCTTAAACCGGAAGAGGGCTTTCTATGGGGGTTCCGGTTCTCACGATCCATCCCCGCAAGGCAAGGTCAGAGTGAGGTCAAGCATTGTCACTCACTCTCAAGGCCATCAGCAGTACTAATCGCCATTATGATTTCTACAATACCTTAAAAATGTATTAGGGATCCAATAATTATGTAACATACGTACTGATTAAGAAGGTTCATTGTCGTCGGAACGACATCCACATATAATACGACGGTTCCCAACACGGATGATTCCAAATTCGCCCAATACTTGTCGGCTTTAAAATATTTGGGGGAGAAATTTTCCTCTTCCTCGTTGCTGTTGTGGGTGATCACAGGTAGAATGCTACTGCTCACAGGAGTCTTTACTTCTTTTAGGCTGTGTACAAAATTGAGGGAGACTTCTGAGGAATTCAATGTACCGTCTTTGAGTCGTTTGGATAAATTCTTCAGAAGCAACTTCTTCAATTTCTAAAAAGAAAGAACAAGATAAGCGTTGATACTTCAACGGGTGGCATATTGAGCATTTTGGTGGACAATTAGTTTAAGTCATAGCATGTAGCCCTGATGATTGTACTAGGTGAAACTCGAGTAGGCTATATCACTATCATATTATTATAAACACACAATATATAAGGTAATCCAAATAACTGGGTTGTAATGGATGATTCTATTTGGGATCTTAAAAAAAAAAAAAAAAATTATTTTTATTTTTTCATGTTTTTTTAATTTATTTTTTATTTACTTGTTTTTAGGAAGAAGTCTGTTAAACTTTAAAAGAAGTCTGTTGTATCTTTTTGTTATGCATTAGAATTTTTAATTTGTCATTGTTATCTGTCATAAATTTTTTGTGAATAATGAGAAGATTTTTCTGGTGATATAATTTCTTCTTTTTTTTTTTTTTTTGAGGATCCCTGTAGTTTGTAAAACCCATCTGATGAGGCTAAACTCAAAAAAATTTTTGAGTTTCTGTTTGAAATAAAACAATAACGGGATGACGGTTTGTTAAGTTTTTCTTTCTTTGAAAGTTAAATATATATATATATATATATATATAATCAAATATTAGATATTATGGATTTAATATCTCGTTACTATTAGTTTCATGCTTACTGCAATCATCAGACAAGACGGTCAATATGTTAAGATTTTATATTTTTTTAAACTGTGGCTTGTTTAAGCATTAAACATGAAGTGTGTTCACGCAATGGAATGTTATAACACAAAGATTGTATTAAAAAAAAATACATAAATATGCTTAGGTCTTAATGCACGCAGTGTCTAGATGATTTTTTTTAGATAAATAGAGGGCAAAAATTAAGGGATTAATTAGGGTCAGGTGGTAAATGGCACAATAAAAATTTGTTCAAATGCCTACATTTGGAAACGAGTTCACTTCTCTTGTTCAATAAGATTGTGTTTGTATTTTGTAAGATGCACAATTTTTCTTTGATGCAAATATATATATATATTATAATCAGTTAGCCTATTGAGATATATATATATATATATATATATTGGTATAATCATTTAGCCTACTGAGATATATATATATATATATATATATATATATATGTGTGTGTGTGTGTTTTATAATTTGCATGAAGCATTGTGTTTATATTGGTTTGGTGGTTGGTTTTGAAGGCTATCAACAATAGCTGGAGGGAGAATAGTTGGATTCATACCTTTCCCAAGGGTATTAACGCTATGTGAAATGCAAACAGCCTCATCCAGAATTTGAACTCAGATTGCCAAGTCCACTTCCCATGATGATAACCATTACACCGTAGAATCAACATGTCATACTCACCTTCACAGGAAAGTTGTAACTAGCATCCAGTTACCAGACAAAAAAAAGACAGACTGTAACCGAATACAGGCCCTGTACCAACAACCACAACACAGTCATGTATTGGGTATATATGGATCAAAGTATCCACACTAAAACCAGCAGCCAATCAGAATCCTGTAAATGAGCTTGGCCAAGGTACACAGTGGCATAGCCCAATCTGCTATATAAACCACCTACCAACTCTGGATTCTCAATACTGATCACCTGATTTGAATTTCTACATACACCACAAGCGCCTTCATAAACATGAAGTAGATTCTCCCAAGCAAAGCCGGGTATCCTTGCTAGAACTTGAACTTGGCCAAGGTACATAATGGAAGAACCCAACCTGCTGTATAAACCACCAACCAACTCCGGATTCTCAGAACAGATTCAACTTGCAACCGATTCGAATTTCAGACCAAGTATCCAATAGGCACCCCAAATCATCAACTTAATGAAAGGTTCACATTTTAACTCATCACTGGTAACTTCGACTTTTAAATATTTGAAAATAAACGAAGAGATGATTTTTTGAACTTATTTTTATTTCTCCCCCCTTGCTTTATAATGCAAAGGGAGATAACATTGTATATTTTTTTCTCTCATGAAAAATTAATTTTTTGTTACTTTAAAAAAAAAAAAATTATTTTCTAAATCTGATCCAAGTTAAAGAACATTTTTCTTTTTAATTTTCCCTGGTCATTGTCTGCCTTATTGCCAAAAAAAAAGAAGAAAAAAAAGAAAGCTTTTTTGAAATTTATTCTGACATTCCTTTTTGTAGGATTTTTGGACCAAGTATCCAATAGGCACCCCAAATCATCAACTTACTGAAAAATTCATATTTTAACTCATCACTGGTAACTTTGACTTTCAAATATTTGAAAATAAACGGACAGATGATTTTTTGAACTTGTATTGTATCTGACCAAAACAAATTTCTGAACAACATCCTTTTATTTAAATAAACATAAGAAATATTTTACAAATAAAAACTGTATTTTTATTTAAATAAACATAATTACATTTCTCTTTTGATTAAGTAAAAAATATTTCAGTATAAAAGCGTCTTTTTTTTAATTTATCATAAGTGTTGAAAAATACTCATAAACTTCTGATTAAAAAGTATTTATTTAAAAAAAGATTTTGCTATTTAATTTTAATTTGATTACATGTACCAACCATATATTTATTTAATTTATTGTAAGTTCAACATCTCCATAAACTTCTGATTAAAATTTTTTTTTTTACAAAAATGAAAGTTACCAGTAACGAGTTAAAATGTGAACCTTTCAAGTGGATGATTTGGGGTGCCTATTGGATACTTGGTCCTGAATTTCTACATACACCACAAGTGCCTTCATAAACTATACAAGTACTCTCATTGTTTTGGCCTTGTGCCAGACTGTATTAAGTTTAGTAAATTGCTATACTGACCTTAGATTTTGCCAGAAGTAATCCAGGTGAGAGATCAGGAACAGTTTTTGATGTACACTCAATATTTAAATGCGTAGATAAAAGGTAAGAAAGCACATCAACCAATTCTGCAGACGGATCGGCATCAAAACGCACCTGAAAGAATTTCAAAAGTTAATCAAATTGCAGAGAAATCGCCAGAAGATTCAGGGAAAAAAATCTATTACGATACTAAAGCTGAGTCAATCAATGATTGTTTGCAAAAGGCTTTTTTCCTATTTAGTTTAATGACACAAAATACATACCAAAATATTCCTTACTGATTGAGTTAGGTTTGAAAAAATATCCTATTTAATTGGTTCTGATTAGTCATAATTTGAAACTAAGTCAAAAACTGACCCATCTCTTACTCCACATTCTGCCTGTCACTTTCACCCTCTCTATGTATATCTTGTTATAAGTTAGTCTCTCAGTGAGTGTAGAGAGATTGGAGAGTTTGAAAGGGATTTGTATGTTAAGTTTCATAAGCAGCCAACCCGGCCATCATCTTGGCTCTTAATAAATTTAAATTAGCTCAAACATTCCCTTTCTTAGAAATCTTACAAAATGATTTTAATGTTGTTTTTTTTTTAATTCTCAGGCTGTATTCTTTTTAAATTTAATTCGTTTTGCAAACTCATTTTTCCCTAATACCAATTATCTACCCAGAGCTCAATTGGTGACCCAACGGGTCACATTTTGTCTAGTACAGGTATATATATATATATATATATATATAATCACAAACGCACATTCTGCCTGTCACTTTCCCCTCTCTATATATTTCTTTTGATTAACTACTCTTTATATATTATATATCAATTTTCATCAGCAGAAAGAAGATAAGGGCTGGCTTATATATTGAATCTCCCTTTCACACTCTCCAATCGTTCTCTCTTTATAGTCCCAGAGAAACTATAAGGATATATAAGGAGTAGTTAATCGAGACAGATATAGAGAGGAGGAAAGTGACAGGCAGAATGTGAAGTTAGAGATGCCTCAGTTTTTGATTTAATTGCAAATTTTAGCAAAATGATTTTAATGTTTTTTTTAAGTCTCCAGTTGTATCTATTTTTTATTTAATTAGCTTTGCAAACTCACTTTTTTCCAGATCCCAATTATTTACCCAGAGCTTAATGGGTGACCCAATGGGTCATGTTTTTTCTATTTTTTGTTTTTTGGGTTTTTTTTTTACTATAATTAACATCAAATCTTGTAGAAAATTCAGATATTTAAACAGCAAAGAGTTAATATCATTATAAATATGTTATCATAAATATAACAGGGTGTATTAAAAAATTTAACAATTTAATAATATAGCCAATTCTCGCTCAAATGATTTCAAATTTTAACAGAATTTGTAAAAACTTAATCTAACGTTTAACTTCTTTTTTTTTTTTTTCAGAGTTAATTTTGTGCGTTAAAATTTGCTCAAAGAAGTCAAACTTTTGGTTAAATCGAACTTAACGGACCTAAATTCCACCATCGTATGTCAAGAAAAAAAAAATCATAGAATTAACCAAATTTAATGAAATTTTTAGTGTTGATATATTAATGAATACAAAATATAATACACCAGTTATTTTATTTTAAAACTTTTACATTTTTTCAGTTCAGTTAACAGTAATTTTCCCTTTAGTTGGCTAAATTCCTAGCATAAAATTGTGCGTTCGCATTTTCTGAAATGAACTTAATTGTTATTAAGAACACATTTTATGATATTTTTGTGTTAAAGCATGCAGTTGTACTGTTTTCGAAAAAGTCTCTAAGATTTGTTTATTTCACACGGAGACTTTCAAAATGGCTACCGGCTTGTTTCAAAGTGAAAGTCAAGGGAGGTTACTCAAATTGCCTTATTTGCTAGGAATTTAGCCAAGTAAAGGTGAAAATAACCCAGTTAACTTTGAACCACGTTTTGAGGTGTAACACAGATTCAGTAAATCCAACCAACCAACCAACCAACCAACATCCTTAATTCCTGACCGTTTCTAAAGTAAAATCATTGTTACAATTTTTGTGGCCATTTTTAGGCTTCAAGTGAGAGCATTTTACAGTGGAGATCCCTTGTGTTAAGTAGAGGACTGATCCTTGGTGAAGAAACCTTTGGTTGTTCCTTGGTGTTCCTTAGTGTTGGGTAAAATCCTTTGGTTCTTCTTTGGTGTCTTTTAGTATGAGTCACTCAGTGAGAATCGAAATCACTAGTTATGTTTTATTAGTCTAGTTTACTAAGCATTACACCTACTGAGGCACCCAACAGTGGGTTGATATTGTATACAAAAATCTGAAACTTCATAAATTGTCATTCGCGAAGTCATAAGCTGATATAAGGGAGGTAATCTGTGCAGGTTTAAAATAGAGTAAGCTCCCTTGAATCGAGATTTTTTATTTTTAGAATTATTATAAATTTACTTTTTTAATATATAAATACGAAATCACCTGTGCTATGTGGATTGCTAAGAATGGTATTGCTTATGATGCGTATCACACAAAGTGAGCATATCAGTATATTAGTCTTAATTTCCTTTCTTTTTAGATTGAAAAATGATCTCTTTCTAGCTCAGTCGGTAGAGCGTCTGACTAGGAACCATAAGGTTCCTGGTTCGATACCGGCCCTCGCCAACTCAGCGTATGAGTAGCACAGGGATCTGTGCGGTAAGGTGAGGAGCTGACGCCAAAACAATCTCCTTTATCTAGCGCTATTGAAAAGGGGATAGACACCCTCGTTGTCTGGCTGATACTGGGCCACCCCGTCGACTTTACTTACTTACTGAATAAAAATGTATTCCTTTAATTTTTTTTTTTTTTAACTCTAAACTATTTTCTAAGGGCTGACGATCTCTGACGGTCAGGGATTTTTATCGTCAAGCAGTTTGGGGCGCTTCTGGTATATAAAGGGTTAAGAAGACTGTAAATAGATTAGTCCAAATTAAAGATTCTTCCCTGCTATTTGTCCTGTTGGGAAAATTCAGGGGAAACAACTCTGTAATTAGTTGCTGATAGATCTGGAATTATTTCCCTTTAACAGTTTTTTTTTTTTTTTTTTGTTAATTCATACTTGATTAAAACTTGTGAAGAAAAAGTGGAAGTGAATCCGACAGTATGTAACATTGTGAAAAAATTGAAAAAATAGAAGTTTCACAAACGAATAATGTTTATTACGCCTATGCTGCAGTGTTTCGATCTATTTCCATAAATCTTCATCAGGGCTTTCGTTAGTTTGAGGAAAAATAAATTATCACAGAAAATGAGAAGTCTGCGAGCCTCTGTTGCATTATGGTCGGTAAGTCTATTTAAAATTGTTGACGAATGCAGGCATTCGTAGATTTCAAAAAACAAAAACAAACTCCGATAAACGGCTCATTCACTTACGCTAGGTGAGATGTGTGTGTGTGTGTGTGTAAGCATGAGTGTGTATCATATTAAATTATAATTAATGAAAATATATATATATATATATATGAAAAATAGATGGAAATTAATCCGACAGTATGAAATTTAACATTTTGAAAAAACATATGATGTTTGTTATGTAATTGCTGACAGTACTGTTTTGACCAAATCGATAAGTTGGTCTTCATCAAAGAGCGACATAGATGGGAAGAAAGATATCCGTTAAAAAGGCTGTTTACAGAAATGAACGCTGAATTCAACCGCTGAAATTTTTGAAAAATGCATGTTCTGTTTTAAAGATAAAATAAATTTTATTTTTAATTTTTAATTTGTTATAGTATGTGGCCTACCTTTTTGTTTCTGTTATATATGTGGCCTACAAGATTCCAGGTTCGTTACCAGTCCCCACCAACTCAGCACATGAGTAGCACAGATTGAGTAATCTGATCTGTGCAGTAAAGTGGGGAGCTGATGGTAGGTGTGTCGCTCCACCTCAGCAAACAAAAAAAAAACTCCTAGATCTAGCCCTAGTAAAAAGGGGATAGACTCCCTTGCTGTCTGGTTGATACAGACAATAGGCTACTCCACCAAAACCAACATTAAAACTTAAATACTTAAACCTGTGAGGGCACATATTCTTGCTAGTACTGAGAATTAAGAATAAGGTAATTTATGAGGAAGTGCATCCCGGTCTCCCGCCTCAAAAACTGCTACCCGGTGACTATCAAAATAACAACCCCAGCTCATTGTAATTCTTGTTTTTTTATCGTAATTTGTCATAATTCTTGTTTAGATATGAAGATGGATATATAGTTTTGAATAGACTGAGATAGATAGATAAGCAAACAAAATAATATAGAAAATAATATAGATAGATAGACAAACAAAATAATATAGATAGATATGAACAAATGGAGATAGATAGATAGATATTTTCGACAAGTAAATGTATTTGGGGGAGGGGGTCGCTTCTTTTTTTGTCGTAATTCTTGTTTATTTAAACTAAAAACCAGACATTAAACAAACATGAAGAATAAAAAATCTTAGTATTTAAAGTAATATAGATAAATATGAAAAATTGAGATAGATAGATAGATGGATAGTTTTGAATAGACTGAGCTGGGTCGTTATTTTAATAGTCACCGGCAGCAACTCTTGAGGCAGGAGACCAGGACGCACTTCTTCATAAATTACCAAGAATAATAATGAGCCCCCAATTTTACAAAAATAAATAAGGACCTTACCTGTGATAGGATAGCCAGACTTGGTTCAGGGTTTGCTGCAAAAATACTATGGAGCTTGACAATTAACGGCTTATTTGAAGCGCATTCTTCTGCCAAAACTGAATAGTTGTATTCGGGCATTTTCAAAACGTCAGTATAAGCCAACCCTCCGCTCTTCACGACAATATCGTTCCATCTGTCGCATGACATTTGAACCATGGAACCAGATGAGCCAAAAGACTCCATATTTAAGAACAGGTTATCAACACAACACCCAAAACTAATTATTTTGCCGCCTCTTTCAAGATAAGCCAAAACAGCCTCATCGACATCCTTACTAGACTCCTCAGACGCTAGCACCAGCAATTCCGTATTGTCCGACCAAGGAACGGTACTCATCTCGTTGTGCACAACCTGATAAATAACATATCGTTCGTTATCAACGCACTGTTCCAAGACACTTCGAATTCGGTCAAAGGATTCTTTACAGTCTTCCTTCCCGCAGTAGACTGTGATGTTCGGTGGCTTGCCGCCAGTTTTCTTGGATTGAGCAAATGAAGGATCGTCAACTTTCATTTCGTCATCGGCGTCAAGGTTTTCGTACTTCATGTCCCCAGCCGCCATTTCCGTCTCGCTGTCCAATAAAAGTTCTTCTTCGTCTTGATCCGAATTCTCTACCGTCCTGCAAGGTGAGGCTAACGCTTCGTTGGATTGGCAGCAAAAATCTCGATCGTCAATGCTGTGATCACTGCTACACCGTTTCAGGCTTTCTTTGACAGCTGGGGGTAAAAGGCTTGAACCTGTACCCTCGGTTTTAACGGCTGAAAAAGAAAAAAAAACAATTAAATTTCTAATAATAAATGCAAATGTCAGTGTGTCACATTTTTTCAACTTTACTCCTAGAGGCCATAGCCCAACATATCATACCATTTTGGAATCGGGCTGACTCCATGAGCAAATTAAAAACATCCGGGGGTCAATCCAGACCCACAATTCCAGTTTTCCACAATTTCTTAATATAACTAACAAGAATATGCACCCTGCAGGCGTAAGTATTCAATTTCTAATGTAATGAAATATATTAAATTAGAAAGATTAATGAAATTAAATAAGAATGCATATAAAAAGACTCCACTTCTTTTAATTGTTTTCTATACAAAATTATTCATAGAATTGATTTTAATATCTCGGAGAATAAAACAATAATATTAGATATCAATAACACCAAGTAATTAACGGCGTTGATCCCAGGGGGCCATCCCCCAGGCAACACCTGCCCCCTCGATTTAAAGGGGCAGGGCTGAGTTTATTGCCCAGCGCCTGAGGGGCCCTTGAGGGGGAATGCCGACGGGATCGATGCAATTTTTCACCCCGCCACCTATGAGCTTCAGTTTGTAGGTGGTCCCACGTTAATAAGGCCTTGTGCCTAACCCGTACAAGTGGGGTTCGAGGTAAATAAATAGTAAGCAGCATGTGTCCATGCATTTGCATACAGGGTTTCGGTGATTGTAACAAATGCCGACCATTATGCACATCTGCCCATAAATGTTAGGAACAACTTGCAGCCACCACCATGACAAATCTCGGATGTTTTGACTTTAATATTATTTATATTATTCGGACTATTGTCCTCATCTTCATTGTTATCTGTCCAATTGGTCACATAGCCTAGTGGATAAAGGAGTTAGGTTAAGACAGTTCTAAGTGACAGTTATCTCTAGACTGCAGGTACAATCCTGGTCAGGGGCGGCAGTAACATAGAATAATAATTAACGCAGCTTAACACCTGTACTCCAGCTATTATTAATTAAAAATCAAAAAAGGCTAATAAAAAGTTTTCGCAATCGGTGGCATATCTTGATATTATGCGAAAAATAAAAAAATAATAGTATTTCGCATCATGTGACAACAAGTCACATAAATAAAATGAGTAATAAGCGAATTTGTTTTAGAAAAAAGAAAAAAAAATAATAGTATTTCGCATATCGCGTAAATTTTTGTTGTTTCTATTCATAAGTTCGGTCTTTTATCTCTTTATTATACTGTAATTAATATGAAATGACCAACTCGCAAAACATTTTACGCCCCCAACATAAGGTCAAATTAAGTGACCTGAAAAAATGAGAAAGTTTTGAAATAAAATAAATAATGCATTATAAAGATCGTTCATTGATAAATAAACACTGAAAGTTTCATTAAAATCCGATAATTCCCTGATTTTTGGTAAATTATTTTCTGTAGGGGGCTAAAGTCATACGCATTTTAGGTTCATTAAAAAAAAAAATTTTTTCTAAAAAGCCAGTTCTTTAATGAAAATTATATTTTGAAATTTTTCCTGAAGAAAAAAAATTGTTTACTTTAGTTACTAAAGCATTATTATTGTTTGCTTTAGTTACTAAAGCATATTATTAGGAATTTTTCATTTTAAAAAAATGAAATAGTTTTGAAATAAAATAACTGGTGCATTATATCTTTTATTCATTAATATATGAACACTGAAAATTTCATTAAATTCGTTAATTCCCTGAGTTTTAGTATTTTTTTTCTTTCAACAGTGATATAAGATGACGGAATTTAGGTCCATTAAATTCGATTTAACCACAAACTTTACTTACTTTTTATTCCAAAACACAACCACAAAAAAAAAATTATTTCTTAAAAAGTCATTGAAAACCAATGATAATCAATTATTGCATAAAGCACAAGAATCTATTTTTTTATCTCCTTTTCTAGTCACATGTCTATTTAAAAAAAAGAAGAGTATAATTATCAAGGGGAGGTAATAATATGTAAATTATCTCAGCTGCTTTTTTGTGTGTAGAAGAGGGAAGATAAAAAAAAGACTTAGTCGACCTTTGAACCAAACTGATAAGGTTTATCTTAAATAAACAACATTTGTTATTGAAGAAATGTTTTGTTTTTTTTTATTTTTTTACAAATTTTTTTTACTAAGATAATGGCAAATTATTTTTTCCCACTCCGATATTTTGATCTTTAAATTAACTGAATTTCTTTGTAACAACTTTTTATGCACTTTCTTTCTTTCTTTTCTTTTATAGAAAACATAAACTGATGATGACATATCATTTTCACATCAAACTGGAGATCCCTAGAGGGCACAGTTACAACACTCTCATCCTAGCAAAAGTTAAAGACATACAAACAAACAAACTGATAGAAAAGACTACTTATCTAACGAAATTCACCTCTACCGTAACACGCGAAGATCTTAATAGAAATAAGGTCGTCGTCCTTTGCTCCCTCGCCACTGTTCTTTTATACTCGGTCCGGCCGAGACGTCACAACTCTCGTCTCGCCAGCTACGAGACTTGCCACTATAAATTGTTGCCTCAAGGACACTCCGAGTTTTACCGCCACAACTAGTCGGACTCGTCACATGTTTTGTTCTTACGCCCACACGTGCAACATGCCACCCACTGTCTCTTCGATCGACGGACCGTTGTTGGCTCATCACAGGTTCGTGAATTTTGCCCTTTCGTCTCGCTACAAAAAGGCCATAGGTGTGTATGTGAGTGTGAAAAAAGAAAAAGAGAAGTGGGAAGACTGGTGCAAGTAGAGAAAGATCTTTACAAACAATAAGACAAAAACATAGATAAAAAAGTACAATGAAGTTGATACCCTAACCCTAGAAATAAAATAACCCTAAACGGTTTTACATGCCGTTAAAATCAACCAATTAATCAATCGTTCGTTTATTTGTTTATTTTCTTCAGTTCTTTCTTTATGTGGTTTCATATTTAAAAGTAAAATAGAGACGAAAAAAATAAATGAATAAACAACAAAAATAAAAAAAAACACACACACATGCCACATATTCCTAAAAATTTAGTGTCCAGAGTATAACGTTAAACTGGCTCTAGTGGTGATATTCCAATTCTGGAACCCTGGGGAATGTGGAGTTACCCATAAAATTGTTTTTAGCCCCCAGGCCCACCCTGACCCGGAGTGGTAGTACCTGTTAGGGTCCCATCTATGGGTTGAAAAAAAAAAGAAATGAGTATTAAAAAATGTGTTAAAATAATAATAATAATAATAATAATAATAATAATAACAATATGAAAGTGAAAGTGATACCAATTGTAGTTGGTGCACTTGGAACAGTCCCAAAAGGATTAGAAAAAGGTTTAGAAAGTTTGGAAATCAGAGGGAGGATTGAAACCATTCAGAACACTACACTGCTGCAATCTGCCAGAATACTCAGAAGAGTCCTGGAGACCTGAGGAGACTTGCTGTCACTCAGACTCCAGTGAAAGGCCATCAGCTAATGCTGATGTGAAAACTCAAAAGGAGTAAATAATAATAATTCTCTAGAATTTTGAAAAAAAATAATCCCTAAATCTTTCCCAGAAGACCAAATCTTGTTCTGGTTTTAAAGAAAAACAACATTACCAACTTGATAAACACATGGAGCTTGCCAGAAAATTGAATGATGACTGTGATACCACTAGTATACGGAGCACTTGAAAGAAGCCCAGTTGATTTTGCCAGAAAATTGAATGATGTTAAAAAATAAATTGAGTTTAAAAAGAAATTGAGTACAATCAAGTATGAATAAAACAAAATGTTTTCAGCATAAAATAATCCAACAAAGGTTGACATGCTGTAAAATCCAACCAACTAACAATTAAAAAAAACAAAAAAAGTAAGTAAATCAGTTGAGAGTGTCACGCTTTCTCAATATTAGTTTAGTCACGAGGCGCATCAACCCAGCACTCGGCATACACAATGCTCCACCAAAAATTTGCTTCTCTAACCATTGGGTTAAAAAGTGTCATAAAATACAGAAGAAAAAAAAGAAAGAAAGAAAAACTATTTAAAAAACAACATAATAAATTAATTACCTTAACCCTTTATCTACCACTGCCACCCACAATAGCCACGTCCCAATTGGTTGGCAAGTTAGTATCGTATCGCTGATCCTTTACTACTGAATAGAAATTATCATTTAATTAATTTCTCTTGTTTTTTCTAACTCTAAACCATTTTCTAAGAGCTGACAATCTCTGGGTTTTCGAGTGGTTTGACATTTTGATCATCGGACAGTTTGGGGCACTCTGGTAGATAGAGGGTTAAAATTGAGGTTTTTTTCAGAGTAATTTTACCTTTCTGGACTGGACAGATCAGAAGAATGTCTACCTGTTGTGACGTCCTCAATAAAGACGATTAATTTCTAGTTATCAGTACTCACAAATACTTGACATGCGTACACACATGTAAACACACGACAGGAGCCAAATTTTTAAAATAAAATTCAGTCGTTATCTTGTTATCAGAGAGAATTGACTTGTTTTATTCCCGCTTAAAAAACTCACAGTTACCCTCTATAGTAAGTTAGCGGAGAGGCCTTGTTGGATTATTTTTGTATATAAGGTGTGCTGCAATCCACCACTTAAATTTATAGGCTAAGCGAGGTCACATGGTTTAAACACCAGCCAATCAACAACCCAAATATATGGTTGGTTAACTATTTAAATCTAAAAATGCTATCAAAAAAGTCTTAAATTCAAGTTATTGATGATTGATGATTTTTCATAGCAAGATGTGGCACTGCATCTATGACAAAAAAAATTTTCTATTATTATTTCACATATAAAAAGATAGTTTAATTTTTGCTCAGAACCGAAGCTACAACATCAATTAAAATTTTGCAAATTAGAAATCATTAAGATATAACTCTGCATATTTTTGGAATTGGAAGCTATGGGTAAATAGTAGGGTAGACTGGGCTCTTTAACCTTGACTAGGTAACCTGTCTTGAAGAAGGAAAACTCTGAATTCAAACTCTACTTAAGAAATTGACCTTGTCTCACATCCTACTCATGCAGAGGGTTTGGTAAATATATATATGTATAGATATATACATATATATGATATATATGTATAAATTGACTTGAGAGAATTGACTTGTTTTATTCCCGCTTAAAAAAACTCACAGTTACCCTCTATAGTAAGTTAGCGGAGAGGCCTTGTTGGATTATTTTTGTATATAAGGTGTGCTGCAATCCACCACTTAAATTTATAGACTAAGCGAGGTCACACCAGCCAATCAACAACCCGAATATGTGGTTGGTTAACTATTTAAATCTAAAAATGCTATCAAAAAAGTCTTAAATTCAAGTTATTGATGATTTCTGATTTTTTCATAGCAAGATGTTGCACAGCATCTGCATATTTTTGGAATTGGAAGCTCAAATTTTGAGGATTGTTCAACTTTAAGATTGTCCACACTAGGACAAAATTTCAGAAAAATTGAAATGCAAAATTTTAACAAATTTGGGCAAAATATTGTAGCTTCGGTTCTGAGCGAAAATCAAACTTGGTACAAATCTTATTATAATGGAGATTGTGGGTTTGTCTGTCTGTAACCGAAACTATGTTACAATTCCCTTTGTTATTTACATCACATTCTCCATGATTTTATTTTTATTTAAACCTCAATTATTAATAAAATTGTTTTACATAATTAAGACTGACCATATCTACATACTAATAACATGCAATTGTATTTATATATACAACAAAATAGGGGATTACAGTGTGAATGGGAAGGCTAATTTGCATATTGATCTTAAAAAATGTGATTTTACTAAATATGTGCTTAGTATTATTGATTTCTAATTGTTTGGTTTTATCTTAATGAATATGAGCAACAATCTCAGGGATAAATCTTTTTAAAAAATCCATTAACAAGAAGAAATAACTGTAATATTATTCTTTACTTCCTATTTTAACTAAATAGTTGAATTAGGAAAATTTACCAATGAAAGCCAGAAGTAATGGAAAATGATGGAAGAGTTAGTTTCAAAGTTGTTCTATTTTTCAATCATACCCCCTCTGTTCCAAATCTTTTTATCTGCATTCTTATTCAGTTTCATTAGCCTTTCTAATTTAATATGATATTTTATTATATTAAAACTTAAATACTTGCACCCGGAGGGTGCATATATTTGCTAGTAATGTTCAATATATGTGAAATAAGAATATAAAATTTTTTGTCGTAGATGCAGTGCCACTTTGGAATATTGATCTTGCTATGAAAAAATCAGAAATCATCAATAAGAAATTATTCTTCCTCCAGCTATGGGTAAATAGTAGGGTAGACTGAGCTCTTTAACCTTGACTAGGTAACCTGTCTTGAAGAAGGAAAACTCTGAATTCAAACTCTACTTAAGAAATTGACCTTGTCTCACATCTTACTCATGCAGAGGGTTTGATAATATATATGTATAGATATACATATATATATATATATATATATATATATATATATATATGTATATGCATATATCTATACATATATATATATTTTTGATTTAATCGGTATCTCGATTAATTCAGTGGATTTAACCCTGAAGATCCTTATGGTGAAACTCGAGTAGGTTATCACTTGTACCTATATATATATATGTGTGTGTGTCTATATATGATTATATATGGATCTGCGTATATATAGATATATATATATATATATACATATATATAGAAGAAAGTTACTTGAAAAGTAACGGAAACTCACCATAAAGCGACCGGGCTGTAGAATGCTCCTCATTCTAGTTGCAAGGCTGACGAGAAGTTCAATTCTATGATTCTTTTTCCTTGTTTGTTTTTTATATTTTATGTAATTGATTTTGGGATCATCAGGAGAGAATGTGCACCGTTTCGGGGCCTTCCTCTTAACGGTTTTAACTGCACACCGGCCCACCTCACTGATGTGAGGTCCCTCGGAATATATCAGATGTATCGTATAATCAAATATATACGATTGAATAACGGCGAAAAGATGTTTTTAAACAGCGCGTGCTATGGAAATGTTGCGTGAATCGCGTTACACTTTCACAAGCAGTTGATGACATGATGTTTTACTGCGAATTGTTCCACGGGGCATTTCTTTTTTTCCATAACCACATTAAGCTGTTTTCCGTTATTTCTGTGAGGTGTTTTATGCCCTTGGTTCTTTTGCGCCCTTTGATTCCTACTTGGCCCAGAAATTAGTACAGGGAGCTTGCGACGAATCCTCTTGCTCCAACCTCCACAGCTCTAACAAACACGCTATACCCTTCTTTTTCCAGCTCTTTTCTATCTTCGTACTTGCTGGTTTTATATACGTGTCTTTGTTCTAATCGGCTCTCATATGATATTGATAATTCTACCATGATGATCTTAGAGTTCGCCCTTGAAAATAGAACAATGTCTGGTCGCAATCCCTTCTTAGTTATTATTTTCAGGTAACCATTGCGCCAGTCTGGGGTATTATTAATACTATTATATAATTAATTATTAGCTAATACTATTAGCACATCACATAGTGCTAATACTCTTAATATATACATACGTATATACATATACGTATATACATGTACATATATACATATACGTATATACATGTACGTATATACATATGTATATACACTAGCAAATATATGCACCCTCCGGGTGCAAGTATTTAAGTTTTAATATAATAAAATATCATGTTAATTAGAAAGGCTAATGAAACTAAATAAGAATACAGATAAAAAGATTTGAAACAGAGGGAGTATAATAAAAGATTTGAAACAGAGTGAGTATAATAAAAAATGGAACAACTGAAACTTACTCTTCCATCACTCTTGTCTTTCATTGCTAAATTTTCCTAATTTAACTATTTACTTAAATGAGGAAGTAAAGAATAAAATGACAGTTATTTTATCTTGTTAATGGATTTCATTTAAGATTCATTGAAGAGATTTTTGCTTATATTCATTAAAATAAAACCAAACAGTTAGAAATCAATAATACTAAGCACATATTTATTAAATTCCATTTTTTAATATTAATATGCAAATTAGCCTTCCCGTACACACTGTAAACCGCTATTTTGTTGTATATATAAATATAAGTGCATGTTGTCAGTATGTAGATATGGTTAACAGTATTAATAATGTAAGACAATTTTATCAATAATTGAGGTTTAGATATTAAAAATAAAATCATGGAGAATGTGATGTCAATAACTAAGAGAATTGTGACTTGAGTAGGAATATAGTTTCGGTTACAGACAGAAAAACTCACAATCTCCATTATAATAAGATGTATACATTGATCATTCATCAATCTTTCTAATATATAATTGAAGATAGTCTTTTTATTCATTTACTTATTTATCTAATTAATTTATTTTATTTTACAACTGCAAAAAGTTATCCAAAATCTTCAAGTTGACCGATTTTATTTTAAATTCAAAAAATATACATTGTTAGCAATTTTCCACCAGATGTGGATCAGACTACATTAGATATAAAAAAAAAATTCAAATCTTTTCTCAATATATGTAGAGATAGATATATATGTAAAATAATATATATGGTAAATGGTACTTACAAAGAATTGAACCAATTGTTAGTTCTTGGAATCGTAACTGGTTATTTTTGAGAGCCAACCCTATATTCAATAGACTTGGAGTATTGCAAGTCATTAAAATACTGCAAGGAACACCTGCTTTCCATGCCAACGTTTGACCAAAATCTTGAATCTGAAAATAAGATTTTATTGCTCATCAAATAAAAACAAAAACAAAAAAAAAAAAACATTTAAAGATTTTTTCCAAATAAAATTCTTAGATGTTTCATTTTTTTTTTAATTAGTTTTTCGTTAAATCGAAAACCTTTTTATTATTGAAATGTCATAGGGAGGAAATTTGATGCATTAAAATCATTAATAGAAAATTTTTTTTTTCATTTTAGCCATAAGCTTTTACTATAGAAATGCATTGCCACTGGCTTTTATTATAGAAATGCATTGCCACTGGCTTTTATTATAGAAATGCATTGCCACTGGCTTATACTATAGAAATGCATTTCCACTGGCTTTTATTATAGAAATGCATTGCCACTGGCTTTTATTATAGAAATGCATTGCCACTGGCTTTTATTATAGAAATGCATTGCCACTGGCTTATACTATAGAAATGCATTTCCACTGGCTTATACTATAGAAATGCTGGCTTTTATTATAGAAATGCATTGCCACTGGCTTTTATTATAGAAATGCATTGCACTGGCTTTTATTGTAGAAATGCATTGCCACTGGCTTTTATTATAGAAATGCATTGCCACTGGCTTATACTATAGAAATGCATTTCCACTGGTGTTAAATTTTTATGATATTTTTGTGTTAAAATATGCAGTTGTATTGATTCAAACAAATTCATATTTTCAGTGTAGATTTACGGTGAAATTAAAGTGGCCAACCAAAACATACAGCTTCTTCAAAGTGAAACAAACAAAGGGAGGTTACTCTCATTTATGTAACTAATGTTCAGATTACCCCAAAGAGTATATAACAGAAATGCATAGTTAGAATATGAGAACAAGTAAAAAAAAATATATTGCAGATAAAAATAATTTATTAAAAAAAAAACTTTACATATCAAGTGTACCTGAATTTTGTGGTCTAAAGAGGTTTCCTCTAATTCACCATCATTATCATCTTCCTCTACCCTGCTTTCCTGAGGTGGGACTGGTGTGATGCCGGCCTCCAAAAGAAGAATGTGAACATCTTTAGGAAGTGAGTGCAAATCGTCTTGGACGATGTTTCGGTAAAAGTGCCAGTCTTTTAAAGGAACGGTCACCTGGAAATAAAAATAAAAAGAACTTTTTTTTTTTAATCTAATTACAGGCACTAGCAGGTGTAAGTATTTAAGTTTTAATGTAATGAAATATATTAAATTAAAAAGATTAACAAAATTAAATAAGAACACATATAAAAAGATTACACTTATTTGAATTTATACGAGCAAATATATGTACACCACGGATGCAAGTATTTAGGTTTTAATGTAATAAAATATTATATTAAATTAGAAAGGCTAATGAAACTAAATAAGAATGCAGATAAAAAGATTTGAAACAGAGTGGGGTATAATAAAAAAAAAATAGAACAACTTTGAAACTAACTCTTCCATCACTCCCATCTTTCATTGCTAATTTTTCCTAATTTAACTATTTAGTTAAAATAGGAAGTAAAGAATAAAATTACAGTTATTTCTTCTTGTTAATGGATTTCTTTTAAGGTTTATTGAAGAGATTTTTGCTCATATTCATTAAGATAAAACCAAACAATTAGAAATCAATAATACTAAACACATATATTTAAAATAAAATTTTTAATATCAATATACAAATTAGCCTTCCCGTACACACTGTAAACCACTATTTTGTTGTATATATAAATACAATTGCATGTTATCGGTATGTAGATAAGGCCAACAGTATTAATAATGACTGAGGTTTAAATAAAAATAAAATCATGACATAAATAACTAAGGGAACTATGACTTGAGTAGTGATATAGCTTCGGTTACAGACAAACACACAATCTCCATTATAATAAGATTTCAAATTGGTTTCCATATAAAATAATTCATAGGATTGATTTCAATACGTTGAAGAATAAAACAATAATATCAGAGATCAATAACACTAAGTAATTATTCATTAAACCTAGTTTTATTAAAACCAGTATGCAAATTTACCACACCACATATATTATGTAAACCTGTATTTCTTAGTAATATATAAGACACATTGCAGGATTTTAAACGCACTAATAACATGGGTTGTTTTGAGGCAAATCTAACTCAGATTTTCATCAAGATGTCGTTAATAAATAAGATTTAATCTATGCATTAATGATTTTGACTATAAATTAAATACTTATTGATAAACTTAAGTAATTCTTGAGGGTATTGTGACATAAGCAGTAACGTAGTTACAGACAGACACTGAATTTATAATAAGACAGGTATATAAGATATAAATGTTCTTATGATAAAGTTAGAGGCTCAAAATAACCTTCCAACGTGGGTACATGTGTGTACATAAATTAATCCAACAAAGTTATATATAATAACCAACTTTAAATCATGAGCACATGGAGAAATACATACATGACAGGTATACATATACTCATGACAAGGTTTAATGTAGATATAAAATATAAACATACATAAAGAATGTAGAACTACATCCTAAAGAAATGACACAGAGTTCCTGAAGGAATGTCACTTACTGATAGTTGGTTGGGGGACAAAGCCCCCTCACTCAATGGATATAGACAACACGTGTTTATGCCATATGTAGGGGTTGCTGGACCGAGAGAAAGAGGGTTAGAATTTCCCGGGCTACTACTTAAATACTCTAACCACCTATTGGCCAAAACCTGCAGCAAGGGAAGATAACCCAATAGGACTCATATCATCTATACAACTAGTCTAGGATAATAGCGCGGTAATGGTAACCTGAAGCCAAACATTTTTTATACTTCATTTTTCCGATGCAGGTATCATTGGGGAACAAGAAAAGTTTTGATAAACAGGCCAAAGCCTGGCCCATTTCAAATGTTCTTATGTAATCTTATTATAATAAAGATTTGGTGTCTGTCTGTCTGTAATCGAAACTATGTCATGGCTTATGTCACAATACCCTCAGGAATTGTGTAAGTTTATCAATGAGTATTTAGTTTATAGTCAAAATCATTAATTAATACATAGAATAAATCTTATCTTATTTATTAATGATGTCTCTATGAAAATCTGAGTTAGATTTAACTCAAAACAGCCCATGTTATTAGTACATTTAAAATCCTGAAATGTGTCTTATATATCACTAAGAAATAAACGTTTACATTAATATGGTGTGGTTAATTTGCATATGGGTTTTAACAAAACCACGTTTAATAAATAATTATTTGGTGTTATTGATCTCTAATATTATTGTTTTATTCTCCAGCGTATCAAAATCAATCCTGTGAATGATTTTCTATAGAAACCAATTAAAATAAAATTTAAATAAGTGTAATCTTTTTATATTCGTTCTTATTTAATTTTGTTAGTCTTTCTAATTTAATTATTTTCATTAGATTAAAACTTAAATCCTTATGCACAGCGGAGGGTGTTTATTCTTGCTAGTATTCTTAATGACAATAAATCAAGAGGGAGCAAATATATAGATATGTGATATGAACTTACCACTGGATGGACAGAGACAATATGCAAATTGTCATCTTGTATAACCCGTGCCATAAACCTGGAACTGAGGACATTTTTTAAGAAGGGAGATAACTGCTGTGTGACTGAAATTGGCTGTTGAAAAAGCAGGCTGGACTTTTTGATAGAATTTCCAAGAGCCCTCAGGTACATTTGGTTTTGTCGTCGATAACCATACCATTCTTTGATAGAGATCAGGATATAAACCAATGTAAGGAACATTTCAGCCCCACCCAGTCAGCTGTTCGGAGCATTCAGTTGATTTTTAAAGGGAGGGGGGGTAGGAGAATTCTTTGGGAGTTAGTAGAATTTGGAGACTTGGTTGGAAAATCTGGATATTAAACTTTGTGGGATTTTTCCTGAATGATGCAGATCAGCACTGTTATTCCTGGGGAGAAATTACGAAAAAGTTAAAAATTACAAAAAAGTTTTGGAAAAAGAAAGAAAAAAAAAACAAAGAAAAGAATTAAGGAAGATAAAAAAGTGACCATATATAATATGTGGCCTACCTTTTGAATGTGGCCTACAAAATCATGCCTCTCTTATAGTATGTGGCCTACCTTTTGAATGTGGCCAACAAAATCATGCCTCTCTTATAGTATGTGGCCTACCTTTTGAATGTGGCCTACCAAATCATGCCTCTCTTATAGTATGTGGCCTACCTTTTGAATGTGGCCTACAAAATCATGCCTCTCTTATAGTATGTGGCCTACCTTTTGAATGTGGCCTACGAAATCATGCCTCTCTTATAGTATGTGGCCTACCTTTTGAATGTGGCCTACCAAATCATGTCTCTCTATAATAAAAAGCATATTATAAGGTTATAATAATAACCCTATTTCAGAATTTTTTAGAATTAAATAGATATCGGTAAATTACGGATAAATTCTTTTTTAATTGTTCTTACTTACAGTTTATGACTAAATTGCATTTCTTGAAATTGAATATATGTGAAAAATAATTAGTTTCAATAAATTGCCTACTACTTATATCTATAAATATACTCTTACTAAGGTAGGACACATACTATAACAGAATCAAAAAGGTAGGCCACATACCATAACGGCACCTAAAAATGAGTAAATATATATCTATTATTATACTAAAGCTGAATTAATCAACTTTTGCTTCCTAAAGGCTTTTTTACTGTTTAGTTTAATGACAAGAAAATTATACTAAATTATTCCTTACTTTTAGGATTGAATTATGTTTGAAAAAATTCTTTTAGGACTGAATTATGTTTGAAAAAATTCTGTTTTGATTGGTTCTATATTAATGAATAAAAGATATAATGCACCAGTTATTTTATTTAAAAACTTTAGGTTCCAAGTGGTGCAGCCATATAGTAGCACTGATACAACTACAGCTTGGAAGAATTGTCGCTTTAACTTGTCAGTGAGATCAGATTTCCATATCACTGATAATCTGTCAATGGCCGACCATGCCTTCCTTATACATCCATTAACATCACTTTCTGTGAATGAGATATTACTACCTAGGTACGTGAATGGTTCCACCGATTTTAGAGGCTTACTTTCGAGTTATAGACATACGAACAAAGAAAAGTCTATATTATCGATAGGTGCGTGAAGAGAGAAAGAGAGAAGTGGGGAGACTGGTACAGCTAGAGAAAGAAATAAAGAATGATTGGTACGCTGTGAATTAGACCAAGTAACCAATAAGCACCCCAGCTGAGAGCTGTTTTGAAAGGAAGACCTTTTGCTTTTCACCGTAAACTCCCGGTTGTTTGTTTACAAACAACAGACGATTTTTTTTTTTTTGCATTAGAATTTCACTGTAAGATTTTTTTAAAGTTTGTTCATGTATATTTACAACCCAAAGGCACGTTTTTATATTAAAATAGTTTTTGATTTTAATTTAAAAAATTAGTTATTTCATGCTGTTGTTGTTAATTCAATAGGAATTTTTTTAAAGTTTTAAAAACTTTAAACGAAAGACACGTTTTTATATTAAAGACACATTTTTATATTAAAATAGTTTTTATTTAATCAGAAGAAAAATGCAGATATGTTATTTAAATGAAAATGGTTTTTATTTACAAAATATTTTTTATGTTTATTTGAATAAAAGGATGTTGGGACCAAGTAACCAATAAATAACTATTTAAAATCGTCTGTTGTTTGTGAACAAACAACCGGGAGTTTACGGTGAAAAGCAAAAGGTGTTCCTTTCAAAACAGCTCCCAGCTGGGGTGCTTATTGGTTACTTGGTCCTGTGAATTCAGGTGCATAATTTTTTACCAGACAGATATTATAAGTTTTTAAAAAGACAGCATTAATAGATGTTGTACAGATTTAAAGTTCTTGCATGGTGATTTAGTTATACACTTTTTTTTAACTGTCCTTTAATTTTTTTTAAGAACTTATAAATGTTTTCCTTAGAGTTCCGTTTTTATTAAAAGTAATCCCAGTTCAGAAATTAAAAATATACACATTCGCAGAGATGCTGCGTTCTGCGTCCCTGACGCTCAGAAATCTAAAAGGACGCAGTAAAATCGTATCCATGCATCCCAGTGTTTTTCGTTTTTCTTCCCTTGCCATTTCAAGCTAACTGTAAATACATTTCAATAGTTTCTTAGAAACTAATTACACAGGATAAGTTACACGGGTAGGAGGTAGACGGCTTTCGTTGGGACTCATAATTTTTCCCGGGGACTCATTCAAAGCAAATATATGTGTCCCAGGATGCACTAAATCAAAAAGCTATCAGCATCACTACATTCGACTTCATTTCATATTCCACTAACATCTGTCAGATAGACTATGGTAAAAATTTACATCTCTGAATTCACAGTCTACCGAAAGATTAAAAACTTTAAAAACACAAACTACACACACACATACAACATATTCTTTTTTTTTTTAAATGAAAAGCAAGTTTAAACAACAAACGAGAAATTACAGAGATTTTGCCACGTTTGGGTCTTTAAAAATAAGTAAATCGTTTGAGCGTCACACTTTCTCAAGGTTAGTTTGGTCATGAAGCGCATCAACCCAGCACTCGGCATACCCAACGTTAGAAAACACTTAGTCCTACCAAAAATGTGCTTCTCTAACCATTGGGCTAAAGTGTCATAAAATACAGAAGAAAAAAAAAGAAAGAAAATCCGTTTAAAAAACAACGTAATAAATTTAAAAGGTCAGATATATCCATTTTTAAAGATTTACCTCAAAATTAATTGTTTTTCACTGTAAATTTTACCTTTCTGGACTGGACAGATCAGAAGAATTTCCACCTGGCACTGAAAAGTCCGTACGGACTTCCCATTCTTTTAAAAATTGAATATCCGATTCGCCGAAACCAGAGAAACAAACTCGTGCTGAAATTCTAGCTTTGGATAAACGGTGTAACAAGTAAACATGTTCCCTCTGTAATTAACATCCACAGCTTTTCTTATAATTGTTCTAGTTTTTTGCTCTTATATTTGTATAGTATAAAAATATTCATATACTTATGTATGTATTTATGAGATATATAATAATAATAATAATAATAATAATAATAATAATAATAATAATAATAATATCCTTTCAGCTAGTATATTAGGACTGTAGGTACCACCAATTTTACCCTGTGAACTTTACCCCCCCCCCTATATTTAAAACAATGAAACTTGCAGAAAAATTAATATTTTCTTGAAAAAAAAATTTCCATTCGAAAGAAAAAACATTAAACAAACTCCTGATGATTTTTTTATAATTTTTTTCAGCTTACGGAAATAATGAAAATTATGATTGAAAAACAATGTTTTCATTTATGCACTGTTAAATCAACTGAGATTTAACGTAGCTAAAAACAAGTTATGATAAGAGGTTTTTTTTTTAAATTCTATGAAAAATCAATTAATAGTCTTATTTTCACGAAAATTTCCATAAATGCTATAGTTTTTTCTAAAATATATTAGGGGAAATATTTTTTACGAGGTCTATTCCCCCCACCTCCATTTTATGTTATGAGATTTTTAAAAATGACGCGTCAGAAAATTTTGTACTTTATTTCTATAAAGATAAGAGTCTGAATAACTATATCAATGAAATTGTATAACGTACCAAGCTGTAGTTTTTTTTTTTAGGAAAAATTAATTAAATCGGAAATAAAAAGTGCAAAAAAATGTCATAATATTAATATTTTAAAACTTGAAACAATTTCAAGAAAATATTAATTTTTCTGCAAGTTTCACCGTGTTAAATATGGGGGGGGTGTAAATTTCACAGGGTAAAATTGATGGTACCTAGTGTTTACTATAAACACAATGTTCAGGCCACTATAACTTCGGGCTCAGTTCAGGTGTGTGTGTGTGTGGTGTGTGTGTGTGTGTGTGTGTGTGTTTAGATTACTTTAAAAGTAAGTAATCTTCAGACCCATGAATTCAAACGTGGTTTGAAGTAGTGGTAACGATTTCAGCTCCGAAACCACGTTTGAATTCATGGGTAATCGTCTGGAGATGACTTTTAAAGGTAATAACATTTTTTTTTAAACACCTAAACAGAACCCGATGTTACTGTGGCCTGAACGTTGTATTTTAGTATAATACACAATAATCCCAAATAATTCTTTTACCCATTTTTACAAATCTCTTAAAAGCATTTAGATTTTTAGAAGTAATTTTACGTTTATATAAATATTCCTACTTGGTCACCTAAATAAAATTAGATAATCTTATAAAAATAAGTTTCAGTATTTTAGTCTTTTTTTTTTTCTTTTTTTCTTTTTTTCTCTTTTTTTGCTTAAGTTGGGATTAAGGTTAATCCAAGTAGTAAGGATTTTAAAAGCTTGAATGCCAAGATTTTCTCTCTCTCTCTCTCTCTCTCTCTCTCTCTCTCTCTCTCTCTCTCTCTCTCTCTCTCTCTCTCTCTCATAATGTTTAATAGTCTGATATCTACGGCATATCTGGCTGCAAAAGTCGAAATCTCCCGATTCACTAATCAAGCTACATACACTCGCTAACGGGACGGACAAAGTCGGAAGTGCCCTCTATCGTTACCTAAAACGGAATGACCATTTTAACATATATCTGCGCATGGGCTCCAATCGGAGTTCCGCTTTGATAGTCAATTCCCAAATTAAATAAAAATAAAAAATTGGTAAATAAAATTCGAATATCATCCAATGAAAGCGATTCCCGGGTGAAGTGAAAACAACTCCAATTGATCCAACTTGGGACCGCCAATCTCTATAAAACGAACAGCTTTGAAAGGCACCGACAGTCAGGGCTTCAGGCACCATCACGACGCAGGCCGACGAGCGCTAGCAAAAACGAAGGACACATCAAAGGCGGCGGGTCAAACCCCAACTTACCCAACCTGACCTCACCAGGCAGTCAAATCAACAAGTCAACTACCGAACATTTCTAAATCACTCGACGACTACTAAAACACAATATTCGGCCTACATCACCACCCTGCTACCACAATCACGCTGGACATTTTACGGACTCAATATCCACCCATAACTATAACCAAATTTATCCTGTAATTCTCTTTCTATCCTTTCACCGTTCTCATGTTGTTTTCTTAATACAATTATAAAACTTAAAATCTGTATTTTGTTCATTTCCTCATCACCATACGCTTGCATGATAATACGGTTTATAACAGGGGTTTTAAGATTTAAAGGTGGCTGGATATTCTTGGTTGCGTGTTCTTAGGGGTTTTTTTTCTTTTAACCCCATCTCATTTGGTGGTCGCGGTGAAGAAGAAGGAATTCATGGAACGAAAAGAAAGAGACAAAGACAGAAGGTAGTTTTATGACTTAGGCTTTATTGACCTGTCATAGTCTCCTGTATCAAGGGAATATCTCCCTGGCTAGTAGGAGCGACCAGACTCAATTACGGCCTAAACTCGAATGGCCGAGATATTCTCTTGGGGATCGGAAGTCGGTCCCTTTTCTCGCACATGTGCAGAGGGTTCTTCCGGTGAAGGCCCATGAGAGTATGTTGGGTTTTTTTTTATTTTATTTTAGTTTTATTTTAATCCCCACATATCAACCATGTCTGAGTGATTTAATGCCGAATCAAGTCATTTTGAGAAACAAAGGACCCAGGTTGCTAACAGACTCAGTTACTTAAGTGGTCACTAGGTACCTCCAATTTGCACTGTAAATTTAACCCCCCCCCTATTTAAAACAAGGAAACTTGCATAAAAGTTAAATATTATCTTGAAATATTTTTGTCCATTCAAAAAAAAAAAAGAAAGAAACATTTAAAAAAAAGCTCCTGACGATTTTTCTTTTAAATGTTATTGTTCACCTTACTACGAAAATAATGAAAATTATGAACAAAAACGTTTACATTTTCGCACCGTTATATCAATTGAAATTTAATCTTCAGAATTTGATCTTTCTAGAAATGTAAAAATTATGGACCGGATAATTTTTTTTTTTTTTTTTTTTCAAATGACCAATTGATAAAAAAGATTCTTTTTTCAAGTTTTTTTTTTTTTTATAAAAAAAATATGTATAATAGGTCATCAATGAATAAAGTAGTTAAAATTTCATTAAAATCGGACAATTCCTTGATTTTTGGTAATATTTGAAAATTCTAAAATTTAGAAAAACAAATTTATTACCATACGGAGGGTTTCCAGTCCTACAGGTCATTGCGTCAGCAATCAAGGAATCGCTCGATACTAAGTTCTTAAAAATTATTTTTTTTAGATTATAAAACGTGAAAAATTTTGATTTTATAATTCAATCACCAAGCCGATCCACCGTTTTCATTGCGTGCTTGCGCGTTAAACAAAAATGTCAAAATCATAAATAAATCACACACTCTTATTCTTATCTTTACCCTATCTTATTTTTTTACCATAGTGAGGATTTTTGCTTTGTTTTGTTTTGTCTCGGGGTGGGATGGGATGGGTGATTTCAACGGCATATCAACCCGTCTGGGGATATTTTATGCCTAGAGGTTAGGAAATTACGTACATTAAATATTTATATTTACATTTACGTTTTTGTATAGTTGTTTCTTAAGAAGTTTTTCTTTTCATTTTTTTTCTTTTGTTTTGTTTTTTTGTTGTTTTTTTTTGTTTTTTGGATTTTTTTTTCTCCTTTTAACAATAAGTCAAAATCTCAGGGAATTTTTTCTAGTAATTACTTTATATGGTATTGATCATGTTTTCATTTATAATTTTTTGATAATTTTATCGAAACATGGACCTTATACATTGACCTTATACTCCCAAGAGTGGCGGCTAAATAACTTCTACCTTCGCTGCCTTAGAGGTATACTGGGCATCACCTGGAGGACAGGATCACTAACACAACAGTTCTAGAGAGAGCTCAACTCCCCAGCTTGTGTTCTCTACTGAGGCAACATCGTCTCCGATGCTGGGTCATGTACGTCGGATGGATGATGGACGAATCCCGAAAGACATCCTTTATGCAGAGCTTACGTCTGGTAAAAGACAGATTGGTCGCCCCCAACTGCGATTCAAGGATGTCTGCAAGATTGATCTCAGGAGCTTTGGCATTGTCCCTTCCAGGTGGGAAAATTTGGCTCAGGACCGCCCTCGGTGGCGGCAGAATCTCTGTAGAGGACTGTTCATGTCAGAAGTCACCCTGACGCAACACCATGAAGCTAACAGGCCAAGAAGAAATCATCAGCAACAAAGCATCGGAACATCAACATCTTCAGGGACAGCCTTCAAATGCGACATCTGTGGTCGAGAATGTTTGTGAAATATCGGACTTCACAGTCACAGGAGGCGCTGTAACTTCAGGGGCACATAAACACTTTATTATAGTCTTCCGAGACTGAAATGCCAATACAATACAATTTTATTTCTCTCAAGGATAAAATGTCATTCTTATTGACATTTTCAACAAGGTCCTGGTCCTTTATATTGTTTGCGTTGAAAAAAAATATAATAGGCTATTTAGCCGCTTCTAAAAGCTAACATCCAGGCATTTATGGGGCATAAGTGGTTTTGGGTGTTTTACAGGTTTAAAGTATCTGGATATTCTTGGTGCGTGTTCTTCGGGTGTTTTTGCTTTGTACCCCATCTCATTTGGTGTCAGGCTGAAAATGAAGGAAAGGAAAGAGACAAAGGTAGAAGGTGGCTTTATGACTTAGGCTTTATTGACCGGATCATAGTCGCATGTAGCAAAGGAATATCTCCCTGGCTAGTAGGGGCGACTACACTCAGTTACGGTCTGACTCCAAATGGGGACCGGGGGACAGTCCTTTTTGTCGGACATGCGCAGAGGGTTCTTCCGGTGAAGACCCCATGGGAGTTTGTTGTTTTATTTTTTATTCTAATTTTATTTTCGTTTTATTTTAATCCCCACATATTTCATCTTTAACATCTTTCCTTATAAAAGGTAAAAAAACAACCTTTTACATGCTTTGTGTTTGGAACGAAAAAAAATTATATTACGGTTTCATAAATATCAACAAGAATTCATTGTTGGGGTTAGGGTTAGGGTTAGTGTTGGGGTTGGGGTTAGGGCTAGGGTTAGGGTTACAAATTTTATGTTTTAACAAATGATAGTGGAGAATACCATTTTTCCACTTTTGAAAAAATCGTGGCAGTCAAATTTCAGGGTTCCCACTCATTTTAGGAAATCATTTTCCAGGACATTTTTTTTAAATTTTCCAGGACAGCACTTTCATAATTTATTATTACGTCCAATATCGACACATTAAACCTGTTTTATTCTTACTTTTTTATGATGCAGGGTTAATGAAGTATCTTGGGTTTATTATAAACGATGCCTACATCTATCAATTAAGTATAGAGGTTGTCCATATAGTCAGTGTGCACTTTTAAGTTATAAATTCTTTAAAGTGTAAACGGACTTTGTGAACGCCCTGTATAATAAAATTGTCAGGCCTCCTGTTTTTGCTTAGCCATAATCAACATTGCTGTTTTTTTTTTGTTTTTTTTTTGTTTGTTGTTTTTTCATTGGCAAATCAATTTAGATATTTTACCTCTCTCCCTCCATGTTTAGAATAAATGTTTTGTTTTTTTTTATTGAATTTGTACAAATTTCAATAAACTCAAATTTCAAATATTTACCGTGCTGTGTTTCTCGCTTTTTATCAGCAAATATATGTAGATATTTCATAATTCCCCTTCGCTTTATATCTATATTACATTCTATATGCTATTATATATTAAAGTTATATTTCAAAGTTGAAATAATAGATAGTGAAGACATTGGAAAAGAAAACATCTCAAAGAAGCATATGTTTGACTGTAGTGACCTATTGAGTAGACCAAGTATAGAAATGAACTCAATATGGGAACCAATTATTAAAAATACTAATTTGTTTTTAAAGTTAATTACTTTAAAAATAAAAATATTTTTTAAAAAAACTGATGACAGATTTTATGCCTAAAGTTGGACAGGAAACGCCAATAAACTTTTTCTAAATGATCATGATTCTTCTCGTGACACATGTCGGAATGATAGGCATGCATTTTCGAATGAGATCTTCAAAAGTTCTTCAAAGCCTGTTTGATCAACAGTCAAACTGTTAAAACTGATTTCCCAGTTTGGATTATTACTATGTTCGGATACACAGGGAACACCCGAGGAAGGCCGGAGGATATAGCGGCTGAAACATTATGTTTATACATACTACAATAAAGATGCGGACAACAATCCGAAAAATCAAAATTATTCCCATCAAGTCTCATCTCAAAAATACAGACAGGTTCGTGTTTATTTATGTTGTCATATTAGGCAGTGGGGGGGGGGGTACAAATTCATAAAAAAAATTGTTTTTAAACAGGATGTGTTGTTTGATTTTGTTTGGTTTGTTTTACGGCATATCAACCTCAGTGGATCATTTAATGCTGATAAAGTTTTGAAATAAATTCATTCTTAATGGATAATCAATTTTTTTATAAACACATTTTTCTATTTAACCCATAGATGGGACCCTAACAGGCGCTACCACTCCGGGTCAGAGTGGACCAAGAAGCAATGGTGATGAAGGGGTGCTCCACATTCCCCAAACCTCCAAAACTGGAACCTGACCATCAGATAGAGTTTAAAGTCATTTCCGGGACATGTAGACCCTCAACCACTGCCTTCTAGCGCCCATATGATAAAAAGGGTTGGGGCTTGCCATAAGAGCAATCATATAGGTGCTAGGGCTTGACGTGACCAGCCGATTGATCGGAGGTGCCCTCTCCGACCACCCGTCTAGACTAAGTAAGGGTCTAAGCTGAGTGTTGCATGTCATGGACTGCTCATCCACTTGGATTCCATCCTTAAGCATCACGGGTCGCAACCCACGGCTAACAGGTGGCCCCATTGGGAGGGGTGTCTGACCCCTCTGCAGAGGTACAGTCAGTGTATTCTAAAGCCCCAGCAGATAGGGCTAGGGGAGGGTTGTAAAATATCTAAATTGATGTACCAATATAAACCGGCGGGGCGGAATCATATAATATCTACATAAATTTGCCGATAAAAAGCAAAAAACACAGCACAGTACACATTTTAAATTTGAATTTGTGTGTTTTTTTAATTTATGGAAAAAAAATTAAAGAGAGGTGGGGTAAAGTATCTAAATTGATTTGGCGTTGAAAAGCGGGGGTGGGATGGGGGCATTTTAAAATATCTACATTAATTTGCAGATAAAATGCAAAAAACACGACTCGAAAAATATCAGGTATACCCAAATTTTCCTCTGCTTTTCATTTTAAAAACGAATTCAAATTATTTAAATCGATTATTTAAGGTCTAATTTTTGCCTAAGTCGAAACATAACATCAGTAAAAAAAAAATTAAAAAAAGGCAAAATAATATTGCACATGTACTTTATTTTTAATACATTTAAAACGATTTTTTCGGTCATTTTTGCTCCAATATGGCCATAAACGCTGTCTAAAGATGACTGAAAATCCATGTTTACAAAATAAATTTAACCCTCCCGATTGAAATTTTTTTGCCAAAAATCAGGGAATTATCCGATTTTAATGAAATTTTCAGTGTGAATGTATTTTATAATGCATCAGTTATTTTATTTCAAAACTTTCTGATCTAATAAGGTATTTCTGCTGTTGAGGCTGAGTATTCGTATTGCATAGTGGAAATAATGCGTGAGAAAAACAAGAATTTACAATAAGAAAAAAGTAAGGAGCTGGTCACACAAGGTTAACTCAGTAAATATTTTATTACGAACTGAAAAAGAATCGTTACAAAAAGCGGGAAAAGATTTTGGGCGGAAGTAGGCGGAGCTTTAAGCTCATGCTGATGTTACTTCAAATATATTATGAAGCTTATAATATTCTAACATCTGCTATGATAAATTAATATATAAAATTCATTTAAAATATGAGTATCATGATGTTAAGTTTAAAATTTCATATTATTAAATTCTTAAAACATTTTTTTTAATAACTACTTTACTTTAGTATCAATCTATAATAATTTTTTGTCGAAAACTCTATTGAAAATTTACCCCCCCCCCCTTTAAAACAAAATAAATATTGATGTATAATTTTTTTTCTTTTATAAGATAATAGCCAATTAAATAACTAACGAAATGAGTAAAAAAAAAAATCTCCATAATTTATTTTTTGAGTTTTTATTTTCATTTTATTTTCCGATTTTTGGCACTTATTTTCTATCATAGTATATCATCCATAATTTTTTTTTCTTCTTCTATTCACACCTTCGGTCTTTTGTCTTTTTATTTATACTGTAATTAATTAGTTTCAATCATATCCCCACCGATATTTTGCATCCAAAAAATAAGGGGGAGGGGTCAAAGTTAAGTGACCTGAAAAAAATAAAAATCGGGGCTATACTTGCAAATTGGTAGGAAAATTAAAACGGAAAGTTTTTTGGTGGTTCCCCATGACAGTTTAACTACAGTCTATGAATGAACTTTTTGCGAATTGGGTTACAGTTTAGGGGTTTAGGGATTAAGGTTGTTTTTAGTTAATTACTTAATTAATTTGCTTAAACAAACAACAACAAAATTACTATACATTAACCATTGAAATTAATTATTGAACCCAACGGTAGACACATTAGTCTCAGTTGTTTGTGTTAGTATTGCAATGTATAATTTCAATTAAACTTGGTTTAAAAAAATATTTTTCATCATTAAATGTATAGTAATTTTTTTTTAAGCAATATGTAATTAAAAAAAAACAACCTTAATCCCCAAACCGTAACCCAATTCGCAAAAAAGTTAATTCATACACTGTAGTTAAACTGTCATGGGGGACCACCAAAAAAATTTCCGTTTTAATTTTCCGACCAATTTGCAAGTTTAGCCAAAACCGGATAATTCCCTGATTTTGGTTAAAAAAAAATTAAACCCCCCGTTTAAATTTTTTTTACCAAAATCATGTAAAATTTGTTTTGTAAAAACACGGATTTTTCGACAAATTGGGTATACCTAGAAAATATTTATGTTTGGCCAGAATTATAAGTTTTGCGGTACTTGAAAATATACATTTTATTTTCCAGGATGCGTGGGATGTATCATCGAAGCTCGTACACCATGTGCGTTCATTACATTATAAGATCGTGCTAGTAAATTTGTGTATTGTAGTTATCTCCCCTTAGAAATTTTTTTATCACTAGGGAGCGCTATGTAGCCCGTATATAAATGCTTGTACGCCGACTATTCGGTCATTTCCTCCAAGAATTTCTCTGGGTAAGAACAAATTTTGTCTTAATACATATTTTTTAAACCTTTTTTTTTTTTTTGCAATTAGGTCCCGTTTTAAATAGTCTCTATTTTTTACTAATTTCTTCAAACAAGTATTCAATTTATGTTAATTGAATATTTTTACCTTTTCCCCCCTTAAAGGCGTTATCAACCGAGTGAAGTGATTTTATACCATTGAATTTTACAAATAAGGCATTTTTAAAACCTCAATTTACAAGTGACTTTTTTTTTTTTCTTGCAGCTTAGGTATTTTTATTTTTAGCGTTAAAATTTATAACTATATTTAAAAAAAAGGTTTATGATCAAATAATTAATGAACCACGTGAACTTACACTAAGCAATTTGTCTTAAAAATCTGAGGATCTAAAGGTTTTTAATTTATTTCTTAATTTTATTCAGTATAGTTCTATTTAAATGGTAGACATGAACCCTATCATCGTTAATTCGTCTTCAGTATTATTTACGATTTTTATATAGTTAAAATCGTGTTCGTCCGAAGAAAGTGTTGCGGATGAACAAGATTTATAATATATTCTTAGTAAATTTAATTCAAACATTAAACGGCGATTTTAATAGGAATGCTTGGTATTTTAATCACAACGTAGTTTCTTTTGACTTAGTATATTTAATTATGATGCACTGTATGTAACTGTAAGGTGGATAGATAAAAAAAAAAACTGAGCACCCTTGAAGGACTTATGAATGATGATTTTATAACATTGGGAATCTCTCTGAATTTTTTTGAAGAAATGTTATCTGACATAAGTTCCTTTTATTTCTTTGGATTTAAAAAAAAAAAGAAAAAGAATACAAGGTGTTCAAAAGGTATAAAGTGCACGGACTTTCAAAATGAGCTTTTTTCTTTCTCTCCATGTAGGACACGCCTTCATCCGAGTAAATTCTGGAAATTGATTAGACATTAGGTTTTAATAATTGCCATTTTTAGATAAATTTATTTATAGTAAAAACTTAAAACTAATATTGCTTTTCTGAAGGCAATTCTATTTCACCTACGTTATTTTTACTAAGAATTTTTTTTAGTCAAAGTAGAAATATAGAAATATATATATATATATATTTTTTTTTTTTTTTTTTTTTTTTTTTTTTTTTTTTTTTTTTTGAGAAATTCTCCCACGATCGAGTAATTAAGTATTAATAAAATTCCCAGTATTTCACCTTAAAAAAAAAATGGGTCACTTTTATTAAATCCTAACTGATCCTTACATTAACAATGGCGCCAGAAAGTCCACGTGGTCCTTTTAAATATTTAATACAACCTACGATAGAATTTTATAAATTAAACTTTTTTTTTTTTTTTATTATATATACGAAATATAATAAGCGAGATTAATAGGTTATTAAATTGTAATATTTTATAAGTTTACGAACATTTTTTTTCTTATTGTTTGAGTAGGGATTTTTTTTTTTTTTTTTTTTTTTTTTTTAAGGCTTAGCAATTACACACATGCTGCCTTTTTGTACTTTCGGCAATCCCCTGTATTTAATTCTATCGGGTAATGGTTAAAATTGCAAATCGTCAAAATTAAACCAAAAATTTTGGTTTGGTATGAATTAAGGACACTATTTTCTTATTTTTGACTTAAAAAAAAAAAAAATAGGTATATAAGAATGTGAACAGTATCGTCATATTTTTTTTTTTTTTTTTTTTTTTTTTTTCTCTCTCTGGTTTGCAGGAGGGGGTAATTTACATTTATACTTTTCAATATTGGTCGTTAAAAATAACATTTTTGTAGAGTTTTGTTTTTTAACAATCTATACTATATTTTTCATTTGCAGAATCTCAACCGATCCAAACGTGTTTCTTGTTTGGGACACATTGCTATATAATAACCGGCATTCGTCTAATTTTAAATTAACAAAATGGCAGGACGGCCAGCGGCAAAACTTGTATCGTCGATGATATTTACAGCGAGGTTACATTCGTTCCGAAATTTTGAGGTTGCGTGATATAACCAAAGCAACTGAAATCCCATTTTCAGCACTTGAATGGTTGGCAAAGAGGGGTTTAATTCTCAATTCCATGAATTGTGAAGAGTGCAATAAACCATGTACTCTCAACAAGCACGCGGCCCGAAAAGATGGCTGGATATGGCGCTGCTATCCCCACAGTTGCAATCGTTCGGTTCGGACAAATTCAATTTTTTGGAACAGTAATTTGTCTTTAAACCAAATTATTGAATTTATTTTCATGTGGTGCTCCGAGTATCCTCAAAGAATTATCATTCCCGAGCTACTCATAAACACCAGCACGGCTGTTAATTGGAGTAATTACTTAAGAATAGAAACAAAGAAATTTTTAGAAAGGCATCCTCAGGAAATAGGGGGAGTTGATGAAAGTGGGACTCCAATTGAGGTGGAGATCGGCGAAAGTAATTTCTTTCGTAGGAAAGGCCACCGTCACGAACACTGTCGTCAAGAACACTGGGTTTTTGGTGGCATCGAAAGAGGGTCTGAGAAATGCTTCCTGGTAAAGGTGACCAACAGAGACCGTGAAACGTTGGAGCCAATCATAAAGCAATACATTCTACCGGGAAGCCGCATAATTTCAGATGGCTATTCGGCATACTCCAATATTGGAGAAATTGGGGGTGGGATTTACATGCACAGTGTGGCTATCGATGAAAACAATTATGTGGACCCACGTGACCCTGACATCAACACCCAGCTCATTGAAAACTTGTGGCTGAGGATGAAAAAGAAACTCCATCAACGGTGCTGGACTAGTGAGGAACTGTTTCCATCATATCTAGATGAACTTATGTGGAAGCAAACCATTGGAAACAATGTATTTGGAGAAATGGTCTGCTTGATAAAAGAAAATTATAGCGAAAAAAATTACCCCAAAGAAAACAGTGACGCACAAGAAATAAGCGAGCAAAAACCTCAACTAGATGAGCTCATAATTGAAGAAAGCCGGAATAAACCACACAAGAAATGATGACGCAAAAACTTTATTACACAAATATACACACAGAATTATATTTATTTACAGGAACTGTACATTTAAAAAAACTTTTCTATACAAAAAACGGTAAACCAGAAGATATTTGGTTACAGTAAGAACATGACGTAAGAGATTTATTACACAAATATACACAGAATTTTGTACATAAAAATAAAAATTACATTCTACGCTAAAATTGATAAAAGGTATTTTGTAATTTTTGTTTTAAATATAAATTTAGACCCCTCCCTCAGCTGCAAATCAGAAGAAAAAAAAACCATAAGATTTTTTTTGAAACTACCAAAAAACTACAAAAATTATTAAACGGGCAATATTGAAAGGTATTTTAATTTTTTTTTTTTTTTTTTTTTTTTTTAAATGTAAATGACGATTCTGTTCACATTTTCTTATAAACCTATTTTTAAATGACGATTCTGTTCACATTTTCTTATAAACCTATTTTTAGTAATAAAAAAAATAACAAATCGTGTCTTTAGTAATAATTAAAAATCTATGCCCAAACCAAAATTTTCCGTTTTAATTTTGACGACGATTTGCAATTTTAACCGCAATTACACATGCTACCTTTTTTTCTTTTTCTTTTTCTTTTCTTTTTTTTTTTTTTTTAACTTTCGGCTATCCCTGTATTTTCTATCGGGAAATATTGTGAAAGCATATTGAATCTGAAACGATTGGGTATTATTAATTCGGTTCAAGAAATAATCATTAGATTTACATTTATGGAAATACCCAAAACCTTGGAGACATTAGGGTTAGGTTACTTCGGTAGTTTCCGTAATCTCTTGCGCGCTATTCTGCATTTGTACCAAAGTAAAATTTTGGTCTTTATAGGAATGGCTCTGGACTTATAAAAAATTGTGATAGATCTGTTTTCTATTCTGCTGGGTCAAATGATAACTGTTAGGTAGGGACACATGATAATTCAAATGAATAAATCACCTAACACTGATGCCCAGTAGATTGTAAGGCAGATTCACATTGTTTAACCCTTTTGTTCCGATATGACTTTTTTTTTTTTTTTTTAAGTAGAGTAATGTCTAATAGAAATTGTTTCTAAATATTTGTAATGTTGAGAATGTTTAATTTTCCAAATATTGTCTAGAAGCAAAGATAGGAAATAAATTGCTTCCCTACAACAGATACGTAGTAGTTCAGTGATGAAAATAGTTCATAAACTGGTTTTATTCTTCTGATCTGGTTATTTTTCTCCGTAGGCTGGAGGTATTGACGCACACTACACATCATTTAAAAGCTAGGACCCTTCATTGATATACATTATGACAGATAAAATGAATGACTGGAACCCACCTGAAATCATGGAAGAGAATAACTTGTATCATGATGATTGGTGCCGGCCATCAAAATAAGGAGATTATGGATACTACCCAATGCTCACTGAACACTGTAAAACAATCAGCATGAACTGGAAAATTGCAATGGAGACTACGAGTCTGTGGCTAAAAGAAAGCAAAATAAGACGCTCTGACTGTTTGACAGTAGTGTAATTTCCGTGCTTGTTGAATTTCTTTACAATACATTAAATTTTGTAGTTACCAAGCACTTTTCTTTTTCCTAATGAAACTGTCAAATTTATCCCGAACACTCTGTACACATCCTCTGTTTTAGGTCGTCGAGCAATGAGCGCAGATCAACGAACACACTTGAAGTGTCTGGTCGAGTTGGGGAAAACTCCATCAGAAGCGCTGGGATTGCTGAAGAAAGTGTACGGAAATGAGACAATGTCGCGCTCGCGTGTTTTTGAGTGGTGCAAGAGGTTTAAAGAGGGCCGCGAGCACGTGATAGACGACCCCAGGAGTGGAAGGCCCCTAACGACCAGGACTGAAGCTAACATAGAGCGCGTCAGGCAGATCCTGTGTAGCGATCGTAAGCTGACTGTTCGAATGATCGCAAATGAGCTGGCATGAATAGAGACAGCGTATGGAAAATTATCACTGAGATTTGAAAATGCAGAAAGGAAATAGAAATCCATAAATCATCTTCGTGATTTTTCTAAGCTTATCATAGTCCGGGATTTGTCCAGAAATATGAAGGTATTAAATGAAATCTAGTTATTACTAGTCAGTTGTCTAACCCTATCACCATTTTTTTTTTTTTTTTTTTTTTTTTTTTTTTTAAGAAGAGTAGTAGATGTCTTAACAAATTTATAATAAATATTTTGTAAATATTTTTATGTTCTAGATTCATTTATTTTGTGTAATAATGTTGAAAACGACATTTTATTCTCCAAATATGTCTAGAAGCAAAGATGCAAAAATTAGATTTAAAGGGGAAATGTTGATCTCCTACGACAGATACGTAGCAGTCCAGTTCAGAGTAAAAAATACAGGGTGACCATACTAACGAGACATTTTTAAATGCTATTTTCTCAGATATAAAAATGGCAGAGTACTAAAAGTTATTTATTACAAACTGATACACAGGAGTTTTACATTTTTGTTAATTATTTACTATATTAGTTTCATCACAGCTCCAGCTCCATGTTAAGTTCGAAAATACTTAGGGTGGCGTTTTAAGCTGTAATATTAAAGAGCTGACCTTAAGTCTGTATGTCTTATCTTAATAAATTGATAGGACTTTCCTAAGAACAGCTACATTTTATTTTTAGTTTTTTCTCTGCTGGTAAGTCAGTTTTGTTATTAGAAAATAGCCAATGACTTTAAATATAAGAACAAATGATCATGGAGGGGTTGGGTTTGTTAGTGGGCGGGGGGTGCACATTTAAATTGATCAAAAAACAAGATTTCTGCGTATGCTAGATAAGATGAGTTTACATTTAAGAAAAATGAAGACTAGTCCAATATATTTTGTTGGAAATGCAGAGTTGGCGGGAAGGTATGCATCAAATATTCTCCCTTGAAGCCAGATTCTTTAACTCTTAACAATTCCTGTTGAGATTTCTAAACCAGAGTCCCATTCCTATAAGGATTTTATCAAAAAATGGACTTTTCATTTTAAATTACCTGTTATTTTCCTTAAATCAAAGACTGTTAAATGATTAATATTACATTTAAACAAAAGCTACCGTTTGGGGTGGATAAGAAAACAAATGTGGACCTTTTTCCCAAAGATGGGTAGGAATGAGGCGGTATTGACATTAGAGTTAAACAGTTGTTCTAAGAAAGAAAAAACTATAAAAGGAAATTCGACCCATTAAAACTGCTTAAGATGATTGACCTTAAGTATGATATCCTATTTGTGCCAAAGGGTTAGTGAAATATGTATACACAGCTCCAGCTGCCATGACTAATTCGTTTTTATAGTTAGATGGCGTTTAAAGGTGTAACAGAAAATGTGGTCTCTTTACAGCCATCTGTGATATTGTGAACAGGGCGATTGATTGGGCTCGATTAACCAAATTTTTAGGCTTTTCTTTTTTTCCATGTGGATAGTGTGATTTTTCTAAATAGAAAATTTTTTATAATTGTCTCTTCTCTGAAAAAATAAATGTACCCACTTTGGGTATTCCTATTAATTCCAAACCTAAAGGTGATGGGGAGACCACTCTGATATGAATTTTATCTATAATTAATCTACCCATTATTTTCCCATTTATAACTAACTTTCTTTTTTCCTAGTAAATCCAATTAATTAGATGCGTTCCCCTTTTTAGGTTGAATTATAGGAAATAACCAACTTTGTCTATTTCAACCAAAGCAATCTTTCCAGTGACGAGATTAATAGGATAGATGAGTCGCAAGATAGATGACTCTAATCTCACCAACGCTGAGTTGATGCTTTTTTTCTTTTTTTTTTTTTTTTTTTTTTTTTTTTTTTTTTTTCCAAAGAGAAATCTTTCTGATAGTTTACATCTGTTATTAGAAATAATGACATTAATTCAAATGTGCAACATTAGTAACAATGATTTTGATTTTACTGACAATTTAGTCTTTTTAAAAGAAAAAAATATTATAATTCATTGCTGATCTTAATGTTTTCATTTTGTGGATTATTTTGAATCATCACGGTAAAATGATAATCTTTTTTATTTTAGATTAAGGCAAGTAGTATACTTTTTTATTTTTTATTTTATTTTATTAATGGTTACTAATTCCTTACTGAAATTTGAATTTACTAAATAGGTTAATAAAAAATAAAGTCTAGAATATTAAATATACATCTTATCTCTAATATTCTGCAAAGGATCAGTTTATCGGTGGCGGGTCGTAGGACAGTTCCAAAATATTTTTTTTTTTTTTTTTTTTTTTCATTTCTTATAAATTTCAGGCAGGAGTGGAAAATTAGCGCCACAGTCATGTTACCTATGAGCGATCTCTCAGTCTAATGATTCTTATGAAATACACGTCACCAAATCTGAGCAACAATTGCTGTGCTCTTTTCTGCTCCTTTTTTATAAATTACATTAGGTTTTTAAAAACGTTATATCTGTTTTTATAGGCTTATTTCAACTTTTTTTTATTTCTGTTTACGTATTTTAAACATTAATTTTCTAAATCAATACATTAATTAAAGGTTTTCAATTGCAAAATATTAGTCGTCCAATGATGGTTTTTATATGCTACTCTTGAATTTCCCAATATGACATTAAAATTATCCATTCATAAAGTGCTGAGTCAGACAATAATATTCCGGAGGTGTTTTTTTTTTTTTTTAATTCTAAATTTTTTAAATGTGATTGTTACATTGTTTAGCAAGAATCAGCAGCACGCAGTATTGCCGACTGGCTTACTCCCCTCTCCCTAATAAGTCTTAGGTGTTTTCTCTCCTCTGATCATCACTCACTCCCTATCTGCCAAAGTTTTGGTTCCCTTGCATGAGGATCATGACTTTTGTAGTGAATATTGACAACTTTATTATATCTGAATGGAAATAACTTCTTTTTCTTTTCCCTCTTATGTAAAATTAATATATTTCTACTGAAGTTTTTTTTTTTTTTTTTTTTTTTTTTTTTTTTATAATTTGGGTAATAAATTAGTGGGCATTTAAATACTAACATCAACTTCCATCTCTC
>CM042165.1:51201387-51240927 GCA_023376005.1 Doryteuthis pealeii | reverse complement strand
GCCCATCCTTCTGTCACATTTCTCTGCCCTGCTAGAAGGGATGCTTCTGGTATGTCCTTAGCACCGTCATTACAGACCTCTTGATGGACCTCAACCATATTTCAAAACAGGTCCCTTGATGAGCCGCCTTCAGCTTGGGAAGGGTGCAGGAAGGGACGATAGTTGTGGTTAATGGAGTGGGATGCAAAGGGTACCTTGTATGCATTACAATAATTCCCTAAAGCATATAAAAAAATTTTTTTAATTTTAAAAAAGAACAATTATCTTATAAAATATCACTTATGATTTTTGCCAAAAAAGGCATAACCTCTACAAAACAGATGATGGGACCTCCCTTTCAGTTGGGAAGGACGATAGTTGTGGCAGACAAATAGGACACCCCCCCCCACCAACGCTGAAGGAGAAGCTCATTCATTTTAGCTTACACTTATATTTACTTATTCTTTGTAATATACTAATAATTGTATAAAAACTTTGAAGGCATTGTTCCTTATTTAACTATTATTCTTCTGTATGAATACATATCTTGTTACTTATCCAGATGAATATGTATTCTTAGAGATGTATTTGTACTTTTATTTTAGGATTTCTATTACATTACAGGAAATGTGTCTGGCATATCTTCTGTTTAGTAAGTTATTTCATTTTACAAAAGCATAGAACACACAGGTTTTACCATTTATACATCTTTTAGGTTGAATTCAAGTAAAGTTTATAATTTGCAAATTAAATATTTTATTTCAATAAAAACATTCTATTATCAATGATAATAGCTTATCTAAAAAAAAAAGAAAAAAAAAAAAAAAAAAAAAGATATTTCCAAATTAGCCTTCCCGTACCACACTGTAATACATATTTTGTTGTATATATTATACAATTGCATGTTATCGGTATCGTAGATAAGGCCGAAACAGTCTAATACATAGCATAATGACTGAGGTTTAAATAAAATAAAATCCATGACATAAATAACTAAGGGAACTATGACTGATAGTAAGTGATTATCAGCTCCGGTTATCAGACAATACACCAGACAATCACATCCATTAATAATTAAATTTGTCAAAGTTGGATTTCCATATAAAATAATGTCAGGTCGGTATTGAATTTTTCGAATCGTTGAAGAAATAAAACAATAATATTCAGAGTATCAATAACACTAAGTAATTATTCATTAAACCTAGTTTTATTAAACCAGTATGCAAATTTTACCACCACCACATATTACTTATGTAAACCGTGTATTTCATGAGTAATTATATTAAGACACATGCAGGGATTTTTTAAACGCTCACATATAACATGGGGTTGTTTGAGGCAAACTACTCAGACTTATTCATCAAGATGTCGGTTAATAATTAAGATTTAATCGTAATTCGCATTAATGATTTTGACTATAAAAAGTTAAAATAGCTTATTGATAAACTTAAGTTTAATTCCTGAGGGTATTGTGACATAAGCAGTAACGTAGTTACAGACAGACACTGAATTTATAATAAGACAGGTATATAAGATATAAATGTTCTTTATGATAAGAGTTAGAGGCTCAAAATATACCTTCCAAACGTGGGTACATGTGTGTACATAAATTAATCCAACAAAGTTATATATAATAACCAACTTTAAATCATGAGCACATGGAGAAATACATACATGACAGGTATACTATATACTCATGACAAGGTTTAATGTAGATATAAAATATAAACATACATAAGAATGTAGAACTACATCCTAAAGAAATGACACAGAGTTCCTGAAGGAATGTCACTTTACTGATAGTTGGTTGGGGACAAAGCCCCCTCACTCAATGGATATAGACAACACGTGTTTATGCCATATGTAGGGGTTGCTGGACCGAGAGAAAGAGGGTTAGAATTTCCCGGGCTACTACTTAAATACTCTAACCACATTTGGCCAAAACCTGCAGCAAGGGAAGAAACCCAATAGGACTCATATCATCTATACAACTAGTCTAGGATAATAGCGCGGTAATGGTAACCTGAAGCCAAACATTTTTTATACTTCATTTTTCCGATGCAGTATCATTGGGGAACAAGAAAAGTTTTGGTAAACAGGCCAAAGCCTGGCCCATTTCAAATGTTCTTATGTAATCTTATTATATAAAGATGGTGTCTGTCTGTCTGAATCAAACTATGTCATGGCTTATGTCACAATACCCTCAGGAATTTGTAAGTTTATCAATGAGTATTTAGTTTATAGTCAAAATCATAATTAATACATAGAATAAATCTTATCTTATTTATTATGTCTCTATGAAAATCTGAGTTAGATTTGACTCAAAACAGCCCATGTTATTAGTACATTTAAAATCCTGAAATGTGTCTTATATATCACTAAGAAATAAACGTTTACATTATATTGGTGTGGTTAATTTGCATATGGGTTTTAACAAAACCGGTTTAATAAATAATTATTTGGTGTTATTGATCTCTAATATTATTGTTTTATTCTTCCAGCGTATCAAAATCAATCCTGTGAATGATTTTCTATAGAAACCAATTAAAATAAAATTTAAATAAGTGTAATCTTTTTATATATCGTTCTTATTTAATTTTGTTAGTCTTTCTAATTAATTATTTTCATTAATTAAAACTTAAATCCTTATGCACAGCGGAGGGTGTTTATTCTTGCTAGTATTCTTAATGACAATAAATCAAGAGGGAGCAAATATATAGATATGTGATATGAACTTACCACTGGATGGACAGAGACAATATGCAAATTGTCATCTTGTATAACCCGTGCCATAAACCTGGAACTGAGGACATTTTTTAAGAAGGGAGATAACTGCTGTGTGACTGAAATTGGCTGTTGAAAAAGCAGGCTGGACTTTTTGATAGAATTTCCAAGAGCCTCAGGTACATTTGGTTTTGTCGTCGATAACCATACCATTCTTTGATAGAGATCAGGATATAAACCAATGTAAGGAACATTTCAGCCCCCCAGGTCAGCTGTTCGGAGCATTCAGTTGATTTTTAAAGGGAGGGGGGGTAGGAGAATTCTTTGGGAGTTAGTAGAATTTGGAGACTTGGTTGGAAAATCTGGATATTAAACTTTGTGGGATTTTTCCTGAATGATGCAGATCAGCACTGTTATTCCTGGGGAGAATTACGAAAAAGTTAAAAATTACAAAAAAGTTTTGGAAAAGAAAAAAGAAAAAAAAACAAAGAAAAGAATTAAGGAAGATAAAAAAGTGACCATTATAATATGTGGCCTACCTTTTGAATGTGGCCTACAAATCATGCCTCTTTATTTATCATGTCTTATAGTGTGGCCTACCTTTTGAAGTGGCCTACAACATGCCTCTCTTATAGTATGTGGCCTACCTTTTGAATGTGGCCTACAAAATCATGCCTCTCTTATAGTATGTGGCCTACCTTTTGAATGTGGCCTACGAAATCATGCCTCTCTTATAGTATGTGGCCTACCTTTTGAATGTGGCCTACCAAATCATGCTCTCTTATAGTATGTGGCCTACCATAAAAAAGCATATTATAAGGTTTATAATAATAACTCCTAACCCTATTTCAGAATTTTTTAGAATTAAATAGATATCGGTAAATTACGGATAAATTTTTTTTAATTGTTCTTACTTACAGTTTATGACTAAATTGCATTTCTTGAAATTGAATATATGTGAAAAATAATTAGTTTCAATAAATTGCCTACTACTTATATCTATAAATATACTCTTACTAAGGTAGGACACATACTATAACAGAATCAAAAAGGTAGGCCACATACCATAACGGCACCTAAAAATGAGTAAATATATATCTATTATTATACTAAAGCTGAATTAATCAACTTTTGCTTCCTAAAGGCTTTTTTACTGTTTAGTTTAATGACAAGAAAATTATACTAAATTATTCCTTACTTTTAGGATTGAATTATGTTTTGAAAAAATTCTTTTAGGACTGAATTATGTTTGAAAAAATTCTGTTTTGATTGGTTCTATATTAATGAATAAAAGATATAATGCACCAGTTATTTTATTTAAAAACTTTAGGTTCCAAGTGGTGCAGCCATATAGTAGCACTGATACAATTACAGCTTGGAAGAATTGTCGCTTTAACTTGTCAGTGAGATCAGATTTCCATATCACTGATAATCTGTCAATGGCCGACCATGCCTTCCTTATACATCCATTAACATCACTTTTCTGTGAATGAGATATTACTTACCTAGGTACGTGAATGGTTCCACCGATTTTAGAGGCTTACTTTCGAGTATAGACATACGAACAAGAAAAGTCTATATTATCGAAGGTGCGTGAAGAGAGAAAGAGAGAAGTGGGGAGACTGTACAGCTAGAGAAAGAAATAAAGAATGATTGGTACGCTGTGAATTAGACCAAGTAACAATAAGCACCCAGCTGAGAGCTGTTTTGAAAGGAAGACCTTTTGCTTTTCACCGTAAACTCCGGTTGTTTGTTTACAAACAACAGACGATTTTTTTTTTTTTGCATTAGAATTTCACTGTAAGATTTTTTTAAAGTTTGTTCATGTATATTTACAACCAAAGGCACGTTTTTATATTAAAATAGTTTTTGATTTTAATTTAAAAAAATTAGTTATTTCATGTTGTGTTGTTAATTCAATAGGAATTTTTTTTAAAAGTTTTAAAACTTTAAACGAAAGACACGTTTTTATATTAAAGACACATTTTTATATTAAAATAGTTTTTATTTAATCAGAAGAAAAAATGCAGATATGTTATTTAAATGAAAATGGTTTTTATTACAAAATATTTTTTATGTTTATTTGAATAAAAGGATGTTGGGACCAAGTAACCAATAAATAACTATTTAAAATCGTCTGTTGTTTGTGAACAAACAACCGGGAGTTTACGGTGAAAAGCAAAGGTCTTCCTTTCAAAACAGCTCCCAGCTGGGGTGCTTATTGGTTACTTGGTCCTGTGAATTCAGGTGCATAATTTTTTACCAGACAGATATTTATAAGTTTTTAAAAAGACAGCATTAATAGATGTTGTACAGATTTAAAGTTCTTGCATGGTGATTTTAGTTATACACTTTTTTTTAACTGTCCTTTAATTTTTTTTAAGAACTTATAAATGTTTTCCTTAGAGTTCCGTTTTTAAAAAGTAATCCCAGTTCAGAAATTAAAAATATACACATTCGCAGAGATGCTGCGTTCTGCGTCCCTGACGCTCAGAAATCTAAAAGGACGCAGTAAAATCGTATCCATGCATCCCAGTGTTTTTCGTTTTTCTTCCCTTGCCATTTCAAGCTAACTGTAAATACATTTCAATAGTTTCTTAGAAACTAATTACACAGGATAAGTTACACGGGTAGGAGGTAGACGGCTTTCGTTGGGACATAATTTTTCCCGGGGACTCATTCAAAGCAAATATATGTGTCCCAGGATGCACTAAATCAAAAAGCTATCAGCATCACTACATTCGACTTCATTTTCATATTCCACTAACATCTGTCAGATAGACTATGGTAAAAATTTACATCTCTGAATTCACAGTCTACCGAAAGATTAAAAACTTTAAAACACAAACTACACACACACATACAACATATTCTTTTTTTTTTAAATGAAAAAGCAAGTTTAACAACAAACGAGAAATTACAGATTTTGCCACGTTTGGGTCTTTAAAAATAAGTAAATCGTTTGAGCGTCACACTTTCTCAAGGTTAGTTTGGGTCATGAAGCGCATCAACCCAGCACTCGGCATACCCAACGTTAGAAAACACTTAGTCCTACCAAAAATGTGCTTCTCTAACCATTGGGCTAAAGTGTCATAAAATACAGAAGAAAAAAAAAAGAAAGAAAATCCGTTTTAAAAAACAACGTAATAAATTTAAAAGGTCAGATATATCCATTTTAAAGATTTACCTCAAAATTAATTGTTTTTCACTGTAAATTTTACCTTTCTGGACTGGACAGATCAGAAGAATTTTCCACCTGGCACTGAAAAGTCCGTACGGACTTCCCATTCTTTTAAAAATTGAATATCCGATTCGCCGAAACCAGAGAAACAAACTCGTGCTGAAATTCTAGCTTTGGATAAACGGTGTAACAAGTAAACATGTTCCCTCTGTAATTAACATCCACAGCTTTTCTTATAATTGTTCTAGTTTTTTTGCTCTTATATTTGTATAGTATAAAAATATTCATATACTTATGTATGTATTTATGAGATATATATAATAATAATATAAATAATAATAATAATATAATAATATAATAATATCTTTCAAGCTAGTATATTAGGACTGTAGGTACCACCAATTTTACCCTGTGAACTTTACCCCCCCCCCTATATTTAAAACAATGAAACTTGCAGAAAAATTAATATTTTCTTGAAAAAAAAATTTTCCATTCGAAAGAAAAAACATTAAACAAACTCCTGATGATTTTTTTTATAAATTTTTTTCAGCTTACGGAAATAATGAAAAATTATGATTGAAAAACAATGTTTTCATTTATGCACTGTTAAATCAACTGAGATTTAACGTAGCTAAAAACAAGTTATGATAAGAGGTTTTTTTTTAAATTCTATGAAAAATCAATTAATAGTCTGATTTTCACGAAAATTTCCATAAATGCTATAGTTTTTTTCTAAAATATATTAGGGGAAATATTTTTACGAGGTCTATTCCCCCCACCCTCCATTTTATGTTATGAGATTTTTAAAAATGACGCGTCAGAAAAGATTTTTGTACTTTATTTCTATAAAGATAAGATCTGAATAACTATATCAATGAAAATTGATAACGTACCAAGCTGGATGTAGGAAAAATTAATTAAATCGGAAATAAAAAGTGCAAAAAAATGTCATAATATTAATATTTGAAAACTTGAAACAATTTTCAAGAAAATATTAATTTTTCTGCAAGTTTCACCGTGTAAAAATATGGGGGGGTGAAATTTCACAGGGTAAAATTGATGTACCTAGTGTTTACTATAAACACAATGTTCAGGCCACTATAACTTCGGGCTCAGTTCAGGTGTGTGTGTGTGTGTGTGTGTGTGTGTGTGTGTGTGTGTGTTTAGATTACTTTTAAAAGTAAGTAATCTTCAGACCCATGAATTCAAACGTGGTTTGAAGTAGTGGGTAAACGATTTCAGCTCCGAAACCACGTTTGAATCATGGGTAATCGTCTGGAGATGACTTTTAAAGGTAATAACATTTTTTTAAACACCTAAACAGAACCCGATGTTACTGTGGCCTGAACGTTGTATTAGTATAATACACAATAATCCCAAATAATTCTTTTACCCATTTTTACAAATCTCTTAAAAGCATTTTAGATTTTTAGAAGTAATTTTACGTTTATATAAATATTCCTACTTGGTCACCTAAATAAAATTAGATAATCTTATAAAAATAAGTTTCAGTATTTTAGTCTTTTTTTTTTTCTTTTTTTCTTTTTTCTCTTTTTTTGCTTAAGTTGGGATTAAGGTTAATCCAAGTAGTAAGGATTTTTAAAAGCTGAATGCCAAGATTTCTCTCTCTCTCTCTTCTCTCTCTCTCTCTCTCTCTCTCTCTCTCCTCTCTCTCTCTCTCTCTCTTGTTCTAATAATGTTTAATAGTCTGATATGAGCTAGTTGGTTGGTTGGTATTACGGCATATCTATGGGGTGGCATGAGATTGGGGGTGTTGTATATCAAAGTCGAAATCTCCCGATTCACTAATACAAGCTACATACACTCGCTAACGGGACGACAAAGTCGGAAGTGCCCTCTATCGTTACTAAAACGGAATGACCATTTTAACATATATCTGCGCATGGGCTCCAATCGGAGTTCCGCTTTGATAGTCAATTCCCAAAATTAAATAAAATAAAAAATGGTAAATAAAATTCGATATTCCAATGAAAGCGATCCCGGGGAAGTGAAACAACTCCAATTGATCCAACTTGGGACCGCCAATCTCATAAAACGAACAGCTTTGAAAGGCACCGACAGTCAGGGCTTCAGGCCCATCACGAACGCAGCGCGACGAGCGCTAGCAAAACGAAGGACACAAAAGGGCGGCGGGTCAACCCCAACTTACCCAAACTGACCTCACCAGGCAGTCAAATCAACAAGTCAACTACCGAACATTTCTAAATCACTCGACGACTACTAAAACACAATATTCGGCCTAATCACCACCCTGCTACCACAATCACGCTGGAATTTTACGACTCAATATCCACCCATAACTATAACCAAATTTATCCTGTAATTCTCTTTCTATCCTTTTCACCGTTCTCATGTTGTTTCTTAATACAATTATAAACTTAAATCTGTATTTGTTCATTCCTCATCCCATACGCTTGCATGATAATACGGTTTATAACAGGGTTTTAAGATTTAAAGGTGGCTGGATATTCTTGGTTGCGTGTTCTTAGGGGTTTTTTTTCTTTTAACCCCATCTCATTTGGTGGTCGCGGTGAAGAAGAAGGAATTCATGGAACGAAAGAAGAGACAAAGACAGAAGGTAGTTTTTATGACTTAGGCTTTATTGACCTGTCATAGTCTCCTGTATCAAGGAATATCTCCCTGGCTAGTAGGAGCGACCAGACTCAATTACGGCCTAAACTCGAATGGCCGAGATATTCTCTTGGGGATGGAAGTCGGTCCCTTTTCTCGCACATGTGCAGAGGGTTCTTCCGGTGAAGGCCCATGAGAGTATGTTGGGTTTTTTTTTATTTTATTTTAGTTTTATTTTAATCCCCACATATCAACCATTCTGAGTGATTTAATGCCGAATCAAGTCATTTTGAGAAACAAAGGACCCAGGTTGCTAACAGACTCAGTTACTTAAGTGGTCACTAGGTACCCTCCAATTTGCACTGTATAATTTAACCCCCCCCTATTTAAAACAAGGAAAACTTGCATAAAAGTTAAATATTATCTTGAAATATTTTTGTCCATTCAAAAAAAAAAAAGAAACATTTAAAAAAAAGCTCCTGACGATTTTTCTTTTAAATGTTATTGTTCACCTTACTACGAAAATAATGAAAATTATGAACAAAAACGTTTACATTTTCGCACCGTTATATCAATTGAAATTTAATCTTCAGAAATTTGATCTTTTAGAAATATAAAAATTATGGACCGGATAATTTTTTTTTTTTTTTTTTTTTTCAAATGACCAATTGATAAAAAAGATTCTTTTTTCAAGTTTTTTTTTTTTTTTTTATAAAAAAAATATGTATAATAGGTCATCAATGAATAAAGTAGTTAAAATTTCAATTAAAATCGGACAATTCCTTGATTTTTGGTAATATTTGAAAATTCTAAAAATTTAGAAAAACAAATTTTATACCATACGGAGGGTTTCCAGTCCTACAGGTCATTGCGTCAGCAATCAAGGAATCGCTCGATACTAAGTTCTTAAAAATTATTTTTTTTAGATTATAAAACGTGAAAAATTTTGATTTTATAATTCAATCACCAAAGCCGATCCACCGTTTTCATTGCGTGTGCTTGCGCGTTAAACAAAAATGTCAAAATCATAAATAAATCACACACTCTTATTCTTATCTTTACCCTATCTTATTTTTACCATAGTGAGGATTTTTGCTTTGTTTTGTTTTGTCTCGGGGTGGGATGGGATGGGTGATTTCAACGGCATATCAACCCGTCTGGGGATATTTTATGCCTAGAGGTTAGGAAATTACGTACATTAAATATTTATATTTACATTTACGTTTTTGTATAGTTGTTTCTTAAGAAGTTTTTCTTTTCATTTTTTTTCTTTTGTTTTGTTTTTTGTTGTTTTTTTTGTTTTTGGATTTTTTTTTTTTCTCTTTTTAACAATAAGTCAAAATCTTCAGGAATTTTTTCTAGTAATTACTTTATTATGGTATTGATCATGTTTTCATTTATAATTTTTTGATAATTTTATCGAACATGGACCTTATACATTGACCTTATACTCCAAGAGTGGCGGCTAAATAACTTCTACCTTCGCTGCCTTAGACGTATACTGGGCATCACCTGGAGGGACAGGATCACTAACACAACAGTTCTAGAGAGAGCTCAACTCCCCAGCTTGTGTTCTCTACTGAGGCAACATCGTCTCCGATGGCTGGGTCATGTACGTCGGATGGATGATGGACGAATCCCGAAAGACATCCTTTATGCAGAGAGCTTACGTCTGGTAAAAGACAGATTGGTCGCCCCCAACTGCGATTCAAGGATGTCTGCAAGATTGATCTCAGGAGCTTTGGCATTGTCCCTTCCAGTGGGAAAATTTGGCTCAGGACCCCCTCGGTGGCGGCAGAATCTCTGTAGAGGACTGTTCATGTCAGAAGTCACCCTGACGCAACACCATGAAGCTAACAGGCCAAGAAGAAATCATCAGCAACAAAGCATCGGAACATCAACATCTTCAGGGACAGCCTTCAAATGCGACATCTGTGGTCGAGAATGTTTGTGAAATATCGGACTTCACAGTCACAGGAGGCGCTGTAACTTCAGGGGCACAATAAACACTTTATTATAGTCTTCCGAGACTGAAATGCCAATACAAATACAATTTTATTTCTCTCAAGGATAAAATGTCATTCTTATTGACATTTTCAACAAGGTCCTGGTCCTTTATATTGTTTGCGTTGAAAAAAAATATAATAGGCTATTTAGCCGCTTCTAAAAGCTAACATCCAGGCATTTATGGGGCATAAGTGGTTTTGGGTGTTTTACAGGTTTAAAGTATCTGGATATTCTTGGTGCGTGTTCTTCGGGTGTTTTTGCTTTGTACCCCATCTCATTTGGTGTCAGGCTGAAAATGAAGGAAAGGAAAGAGACAAAGGTAGAAGGTGGCTTTATGACTTAGGCTTTATTGACCGGATCATAGTCGCATGTAGCAAAGGAATATCTCCCTGGCTAGTAGGGGCGACTACACTCAGTTACGGTCTGACTCCAAATGGGGACCGGGGGACAGTCCTTTTTGTCGGACATGCGCAGAGGGTTCTTCCGGTGAAGGCCCCATGGGAGTTTGTTGTTTTATTTTTTATTCTAATTTTATTTTCGTTTTATTTTAATCCCCACATATTTCATCTTTAACATCTTTCCTTATAAAAGGTAAAAAAACAACCTTTTACATGCTTTTGTGTTTGGAACGAAAAAAAATTATATTACGGTTTCATAAATATCAACAAGAATTCATTGTTGGGGTTAGGGTTAGGGTTTAGTGTTGGGGTTGGGGTTAGGGCTAGGGTTAGGGTTACAAAATTTTATGTTTTAACAAATGATAGTGGAGAATACCATTTTTCCACTTTTGAAAAAAATCGTGGCAGTCAAATTTCAGGGTTCCCACTCATTTTAGGAAATCATTTTCCAGGACATTTTTTTTAAATTTTCCAGGACAGCACTTTCATAATTTATTATTACGTCCAATATCGACACATTAAACCTGTTTTATTCTTACTTTTTTATGATGCAGGGTTAATGAAGTATCTTGGGTTTATTATAAACGATGCCTACATCTATCAATTAAGTATAGAGGTTGTCCATATAGTCAGTGTGCACTTTTAAGTTATAAATTCTTTAAAGTGTAAACGGACTTTGTGAACGCCCTGTATAATAAAATTGTCAGGCCTCCTGTTTTTTGCTTAGCCATAATCAACATTGCTGTTTTTTTTTTGTTTTTTTTTTGTTTGTGTTTTTTTCATTGGCAAATCAATTTAGATATTTTACCTCTCTCCCTCCATGTTTAGAATAAATGTTTTGTTTTTTTTTATTTATTGAATTTGTACAAATTTCAATAAACTCAAATTTCAAATATTTACCGTGCTGTGTTTCTCGCTTTTTTATCAGCAAATATATGTAGATATTTTCATAATTCCCCTTCGCTTTATATCTATATTACATTCTATATGCTATTATATATTAAAGTTATATTTCAAAGTTGAAATAATAGATAGTGAAGGACATTGGAAAAAGAAAACATCTCAAAGAAGCATATGTTTGACTGTAGTGACCTATTGAGTAGACCAAGTATAGAAATGAAACTCAATATGGGAACCAATTATTAAAAATACTAATTTGTTTTTAAAGTTAATTACTTTAAAAATAAAAATATTTTTTTAAAAACTGATGACAGATTTTATGCCTAAAGTTGGACAGGAAACGCCAATAAACTTTTTCTAAATGATCATGATTCTTCTCGTGACACATGTCGGAATGATAGGCATGCATTTTCGAATGAGATCTTCAAAAGTTCTTCAAAGCCTGTTTGATCAACAGTCAAACTGTTAAAACTGATTTCCCAGTTTGGATTATTACTATGTTCGGATACACAGGGAACACCCGAGGAAGGCCGGAGGATATAGCGGCTGAAACATTATGTTTATACATACTACAATAAAGATGCGGACAACAATCCGAAAATCAAAATTATTCCCATCAAGTCTCATCTCAAAAATACAGACAGGTTCGTGTTTATTTATGTTGTCATATTAGGCAGTGGGGGGGGGGTACAAATTCATAAAAAAAAATTGTTTTTAAACAGGATGTGTTGTTTGATTTTGTTTGGTTTGTTTTACGGCATATCAACCTCAGTGGACCATTTAATGCTGATAAAGTTTTGAAATAAATTCATTCTTAATGGATAATCAATTTTTTTATAAACACATTTTTCTATTTAACCCATAGATGGGACCCTAACAGGCGCTACCACTCCGGGTCAGAGTGGACCAAGAAGCAATGGTGATGAAGGGGTGCTCCACATTCCCCAAACCTCCAAAACTGGAACCTGACCATCAGATAGAGTTTAAAGTCATTTCCGGGACATGTAGACCCTCAACCACTGCCTTCTAGCGCCCATATGATAAAAAGGGTTGGGGCTTGCCATAAGAGCAATCATATAGGTGCTAGGGCTTGACGTGACCAGCCGATTGATCGGAGGTGCCCTCTCCGACCACCCGTCTAGACTAAGTAAGGGTCTAAGCTGAGTGTTGCATGTCATGGACTGCTCATCCACTTGGATTCCATCCTTAAGCATCACGGGTCGCAACCCACGGCTAACAGGTGGCCCCATTGGGAGGGGTGTCTGACCCCTCTGCAGAGGTACAGTCAGTGTATTCTAAAGCCCCAGCAGATAGGGCTAGGGGAGGGTTGTAAAATATCTAAATTGATGTACCAATATAAACCGGCGGGGCGGAATCATATAATATCTACATAAATTTACCAATAAAAAGCAAAAAACACAGCCCAGTACATATTTTAAATTTGAATTTGTGTGTTTTTTTAATTTATGGAAAAAAAATTAAAGAGAGGTGGGGTAAAGTATCTAAATTGATTTGGCGTTGAAAAGCGGGGGTGGGATGGGGGCATTTTAAAATATCTACATTAATTTGCAGATAAAATGCAAAAAACACGACTCGAAAAATATCAGGTATACCCAAATTTTCCTCTGCTTTTCATTTTAAAAACGAATTCAAATTATTTAAATCGATTATTTAAGGTCTAATTTTTGCCAAAGTCGTAACATAACATCAGTAAAAAAAAAAAATTAAAAAAAGGCAAAATAATATTGCACATGTACTTTATTTTTAATACATTTAAAACGATTTTTTCGGTCATTTTTGCTCCAATATGTCCATAAACGCTGTCTAAAGATGACTGAAAATCCATGTTTACAAAATAAATTTAACCCTCCCGATTGAAATTTTTTTGCCAAAAATCAGGGAATTATCCGATTTTAATGAAATTTTCAGTGTGAATGTATTTTATAATGCATCAGTTATTTTATTTCAAAACTTTCTGATCTAATAAGGTATTTCTGCTGTTGAGGCTGAGTATTCGTATTGCATAGTGGAAATAATGCGTGAGAAAAACAAGAATTTACAATAAGAAAAAAGTAAGGAGCTGGTCACACAAGGTTAACTCAGTAAATATTTTATTACGAACTGAAAAAGAATCGTTACAAAAAGCGGGAAAAGATTTTGGGCGGAAGTAGGCGGAGCTTTAAGCTCATGCTGATGTTACTTCAAATATATTATGAAGCTTATAATATTCTAACATCTGCTATGATAAATTAATATATAAAATTCATTTAAAATATGAGTATTATGATGTTAAGTTTAAAATTTCATATTATTAAATTCTTAAAACATTTTTTTTAATAACTACTTTACTTTAGTATCAATCTATAATAATTTTTTGTCGAAAACTCTATTGAAAATTTACCCCCCCCCTTTAAAACAAAATAAATATTGATGTATAATTTTTTTCTTTTATAAGATAATAGCCAATTAAATAACTAACGAAATGAATAAAAAAAAAAATCTCCATAATTTATTTTTTGAGTTTTTATTTTCATTTTATTTTCCGATTTTTGGCACTTATTTTCTATCATAGTATATCATCCATAATTTTTTTTTCTTCTTCTATTCACACCTTCGGTCTTTTGTCTTTTTATTTATACTGTAATTAATTAGTTTCAATCATATCATTTTGCATCCAAAAAATAAGGGGGGGGTCAAAGTTAAGTGACCTGAAAAAAATAAAAATCGGGGCTATACTTGCAAATTGGTAGGAAAATTAAAACGGAAAGTTTTTTGGTGGTTCCCCATGACAGTTTAACTACAGTCTATGAATGAACTTTTTGCGAATTGGGTTACAGTTTAGGGGTTTAGGGATTAAGGTTGTTTTTAGTTAATTACTTAATTAATTTGCTTAAACAAACAACAACAAAATTACTATACATTAACCATTGAAATTAATTATTGAACCCAACGGTAGACACATTAGTCTCAGTTGTTTGTGTTAGTATTGCAATGTATAATTTCAATTAAACTTGGTTTAAAAAAATATTTTTCATCATTAAATGTATAGTAATTCTTTTTTAAGCAATATGTAATTAAAAAAAAACAACCTTAATCCCCAAACCGTAACCCAATTCGCAAAAAAGTTAATTCATACACTGTAGTTAAACTGTCATGGGGGACCACCAAAAAATTTCCGTTTTAATTTTCCGACCAATTTGCAAGTTTAGCCAAAACCGGATAATTCCCTGGTTTTGGTTAAAAAAAAATTAAACCCCCCGTTTAAATTTTTTTTACCAAAATCGTGTAAAATTTGTTTTGTAAAAACACGGATTTTTCGACAAATTGGGTATACCTAGAAAATATTTATGTTTGGCCAGAATTATAAGTTTTGCGGTACTGGAAAATATACATTTTATTTTCCAGGATGCGTGGGATGTACCATCGAAGCTCGTACACCATGTGCGTTCATTACATTATAAGATCGTGCTAGTAAATTTGTGTATTGTAGTTATCTCCCCTTAGAAATTTTTTTATCACTAGGGAGCGCTATGTAGCCCGTATATAAATGCTTGTACGCCGACTATTCGGTCATTTCCTCCAAGAATTTCTCTGGGTAAGAACAAATTTTGTCTTAATACATATTTTTTAAACCTTTTTTTTTTTTTTGCAATTAGGTCCCGTTTTAAATAGTCTTTATTTTTTACTAATTTCTTCGAACAAGTATTCAATTTATGTTAATTGAATATTTTTACCTTTTTCCCCCCTTAAAGGCGTTATCAACCGAGTGAAGTGATTTTATACTCATTGAATTTTATTAAAATAAGGCATCTTTTAAACATTTTTAAAACCTCAATTTACAAGTGACTTTTTTTTTTCTTGCAGCTTAGATATTTTTATTTTTAGCGTTAAAATTTATAACTATATTTAAAAAAAAAAGGTTTATGATCAAATAATTAATGAAACACGTGAACTTAGACTAAACACTTTGTCTTGAAAAAATCTGAAGATCTAAAGATTTTAATTTATTTTTTAAGAATAATTTTATTCAGTATTGTTTTATTTAAATGGTATATAATATAAACTTTATCATCGGTAATTAGTCTTCAGTATTATTTAGGATAACCATACGATTTTTATATAGTTAAAATCGTGTTGCGGATGAACAAGATTTATAATATATTCTTAGTAAATTTAATTCAAACATTAAATGGCGATTTTAATAGGAATGCTTGGTATTTTAATCACAACGTAGTTTCTTTTGACTTCGTATATTTAATTATGATGCACTGTATGTAACTGTAAGGTGGATAGATAATAAAAAAATTGAGCACCCTTGAAGGACTTATGAATGATGATTTTATAACATTGGGAATCTCTCTGAATTTTTTTGAAGAAATGTTATCTGACATGAGTTCCTTTTATTTCTTTGGATTTAAAAAAACAAAACAAATACAAGGTGTTCAAAAGGTATGAAGTGCACGGACTTTCAAAATGAGCTTTTTTCTTTCTCTCCATATAGGACACGCCTTCATCTGAGTAAATTCTGGAAATTGATTAGAGAATAGTTTTTAATAATTGCCATTTTTAGACAAATTTATTTATAGTAAAAACTCAAAACTAATATTGCTTTTCTGAAGGCAATTCTTTTTCACCTACGTTATTTTTACTAAGAATTTTTTTTAGTCAAAGTAGAACTATATATTTTTTTTTTTTTTTTTTTTTTTTTTTTAAAGAAATTCTCCCACGATCGAGTAATTAAGTATTATTTAAAATTCCCAGTATTTCACCTTAAAAAAAAAATGGTCACTTTTATTAAATCCTAACTGATCCTTACATTAACAATGGCGCCAGAAAGTCCACGTGGTCCTTTTAAATATTTAATACAACCTACGATAGAATTTTATAAATTAAACTTTTTTTTTTTTTTATTATATATACGAATATAATAAGCGAGATTAATAGGTTATTAAATTGTAATATTTTATAAGTTTACGAACATTTTTTCTTTTTATTGTTTGAGTAGGGATTTTTTTTTTTCAAGGCTTAGCAATTACACACATGCTGCCTTTTTGTACTTTCGGCAATCCCCTGTATTTTATTCTATCGGGTAATGGTTAAAATTGCAAATCGTCAAAATTAAAACCAAAAATTTTGGTTTGGTATGAATTTAAGGACACTATTTTCTTATTTTTGACTTTAAAAAAAAAAAAATAGGTATATAAGAATGTGAACAGTATCGTCATTTTTTTTTTTTTTTTTTTTTTTTTCTCTCTGGTTTGCAGGAGGGGGTAATTTACATTTATACTTTTCAATATTGGTCGTTAAATAACATTTTTGTAGCGTTTTTGGTTTTTTAACAATCTATACTATATTTTTCATTTGCAGAATCTCAACCGATCCAAACGTGTTTCTTGTTTGGGACACATTGCTATATAATAACCGGCATTCGTCTAATTTTTAAATTAACAAAATGGCAGGACGGCCCAGCGGCAAAACTTGTATCGTCGATGATATTTACAGCGATGGTTACATTCGTTCCGAAATTTTGAGGTTGCGTGATATAACCAAAGCAACTGAAATCCCATTTTCAGCACTTGAATGGTTGGCAAAGAGGGGTTTAATTCTCAATTCCATGAATTGTGAAGAGTGCAATAAACCATGTACTCTCAACAAGCACGCGGCCCGAAAAGATGGCTGGATATGGCGCTGCTATCCCCACAGTTGCAATCGTTCGGTTCGGACAAATTCAATTTTTGGAACAGTAATTTGTCTTTAAACCAAATTATTGAATTTATTTTCATGTGGTGCTCGAGTATCCTCAAGAATTATCATTCCCGAGCTACTCATAAACACCAGCACGGCTGTTAATTGGAGTAATTACTTAAGAATAGAAACAAAGAAATTTTTAGAAAGGCATCCTCAGGAAATAGGGGGAGTTGATGAAAGTGGGACTCCAATTGAGGTGGAGATCGGCGAAAGTAATTTCTTTCGTAGGAAAGGCACACCGTCACGAACACTGTCGTCAAGAACACTGGGTTTTTGGTGGCATCGAAAGAGGGTCTGAGAAATGCTTCCTGGTAAAGGTGACCAACAGAGACCGTGAAACGTTTTGGAGCCAATCATAAAGCAATACATTCTACCGGGAAGCCGCATAATTTCAGATGGCTATTCGGCATACTCCAATATTGGAGAAATTGGGGGTGGGATTTACATGCACAGTGTGGCTATCGATGAAAGCAATTATGTGGACCCACGTGACCCTGACATCAACACCCAGCTCATTGAAAACTTGTGGCTGAGGATGAAAAAGAAACTCCATCAACGGTGCTGGACTAGTGAGGAACTGTTTCCATCATATCTAGATGAAATTATGTGGAAGCAAACCATTGGAAACAATGTATTTGGAGAAATGGTCTGCTTGATAAAAGAAAATTATAGCGAAAAAAATTACCCCAAAGAAAACAGTGACGCACAAGAAATAAGCGAGCAAAAACCTCAACTAGATGAGCTCATAATTGAAGAAAGCCGGAATAAACCACACAAGAAATGATGACGCAAAAACTTTATTACACAAATATACACACAGAATTATACTTATTTACAGGAACTGTACATTTAAAACTTTTCTATACAAAAAACGGTAAACCAGAAGATATTTGGTTACAGTAAGAACATGACGTAAGAGAAATATACACAAATATACACAGAATTTTGTACATAAAAATTACATTCTACGCTAAAATTGATAAAAGGTATTTTGTAATTTTTGTTTTAAATATAAATTTAGACCCCTCCCTCAGCTGCAAATCAGAAGGAAAAAAAACATAAGATTTTTTTTTAAACTACCAAAAAACTACAAAAATTATTAACGGGCAATATTGAAAGGTATTTTTAATTTTTTTTTTTTTTTTTTAAACTATGTTTGTTTAAATGTAAATGACGATTCTGTTCACATTTTCTTATAAACCTATTTTTAGTAATAAAAAAAATAACAAATCGTCTTTTAGTAATTTAAAATCTATGCCCAAACCAAAATTTTCCGTTTTAATTTTGACGACGATTTGCAATTTTAACCGCAATTACACGTGCTACCTTTTTTTTTTTTTTTTTTTTTTTTTTTTTTTTTTTTTTACTTTCGGCTATCCCCTGTATTTTCTATCGGGTAAATATTGTGAAAGCATATTGAATCTGAAACGATTGGGTGTATTAAGTTCGGTTCAAGAGATAATCATTAGATTTACATTTCATGGAAATACCCAAAACCTTGGAGACATTAGGGTTAGGTTACTTCGGTAGTTTCCGTAATCTCTTGCGCGCTATTCTGCATTTGTACCAAAGTAAATTTTGGTCTTTATAGGAATGGGGCTCTGGACTTATAAAAAATTGTGATGGATCTGTTTTTTATTCTGCTGGGTCAAATGATGATAACTGTTAGGTAGGGACACATGATAATTCAAATGAATAAATCACCTAACACTGATGCCCAGTAGATTGTAAGGCAGATTCACATTGTTTAACCCTTTTGTTCCCGATATGACTTTTTTTTTTTTTTTTTTAAGTAGAGTAGATGTCTAATAGAAAATTGTTTTCTAAATATTTGTAATGTTGAGAATGTTTAATTTTCCAAATATTGTCTAGAAGCAAAGATAGGAAATAAATTGCTTCCCTACAACAGATACATAGTAGTTCAGTGATGAAAATAGTTCATAAACTGGTTTTTATTCTTCTGATTTTGGTTATTTTTCTCCGTAGGTTGGAGGTATTGACGCACACTACACATCATTTAAAAGCTAGGACCCTTCATTGATATACATTATGACAGATAAAATGAATGACTGGAACCCACCTGAATCATGGAAGAGAATAACTTGTATCATGATGATTGGTGCCGGCCATCAAAATAAGGAGATTATGGATACTACCCAATGCTCACTGAACACTGTAAAAACAATCAGGCATGAACTGGAAAATTGCAATGGAGACTACGAGTCTGTGGCTAAAAGAAAGCAAAATAAGACGCTCTGACTGTTGACAGTAGTGTAATTTCTGTGCTTGTTGAATTTCTTTACAATACATTAAATTTTGTAGTTACCAAGCACTTTTCTTTTTCCTAATGAAACTGTCAAATTTATCCCGAACACTCTGTACACATCCTCTGTTTTAGGTCGTCGAGCAATGAGCGCAGAGCAACGAACACACTTGAAGTGTCTGGTCGAGTTGGGGAAAACTCCATCAGAAGCGCTGGGATTGCTGAAGAAAGTGTACGGAAATGAGACAATGTCACGCTCGCGTGTTTTTGAGTGGTGCAAGAGGTTTAAAGAGGGTCGCGAGCACGTGATAGACGACCCCAGGAGTGGAAGGCCCCTAACGACCAGGACTGAAGCTAACATAGAGCGCGTCAGGCAGATCCTGTGTAGCGATCGTAAGCTGACTGTTCGAATGATCGCAAATGAGCTGGGCATGAATAGAGACAGCGTATGGAAAATTATCACTGAAGATTTGAAAATGCAGAAAGGAAATAGGAAATCCATTAAATCATCTTCGTGATTTTTCTAAGCTTATCATAGTCCGGGATTTGTCCAGAAATATGAAGGTATTAAATGAAAATCTAGTTATTACTAGTCAGTTGGTCTAACCCTATCACCATTTTTTTTTTTTTTTTTTTTTTTTTTTTTTTTTTTAAAAGCTAGTAGATGTCTAACAAATTTATAATAAATATTTTGTAAATATTTTTATGTTCTAGATTCATTATTTTGTGTAATAAATGTTGAAAACGACATTTTATTCTCCAAATATTGTCTAGAAGCAAAGATGCAAAAATTAGATTTAAAGGGAAATTGTTGATCTCCTGCGACAGATACGTAGCAGTCCAGTTCAGAGGTAAAATATACAGGGTGGACCATAATAACGAGACATTTTAAATGCTATTTTCTCAGATAATAAAAATGGCAGAGTACTAAAGTTATTTATTACATAACTGATACACAGGAGTTTTACATTTTTGTCTAATTATTTACTATATTAGTTTCATCACAGCTCCAGCTCCATGTTAAGTTCGAAAATACTTAGGGTGGCGTTTTAAGCTGTAATATTAAAGAGCTGACCTTAAGTCTGTATGTCTTATCTTAATAAATTGATAGGACTTTCCTAAGAACAGCTACATTTTATTTTATTTTTTTTCTCTGCTGGTAAGTCAGTTTTGTTATTAGAAATAGCCAATGACTTTAAATATAAGAACAAATGATCATGGAGGGGTTGGGTTGTTAGTGGGCGGGGGGTGCACATTAAATTGATCAAAAAACAAGATTTCTGCTATGTAGATAAGATGAGTTTATCAATTTAAAGAAAAATGAGACTAGTCCCAATATTAGTTTTGTGAAATGCAGAGTTGGGAAAGGTATGCATTCAAATATTCTCCCTTGAGCAGATTCTTTAACTCTTAACATCCTGTTGAGAATTTTCTAAATCCAGAGTCCCATTCCTATAAGGATTTATCAAAAAATGGACTTTTCATTTAAAGTTAACCTGTTATTTTCCTTAAATCAAAGACTGTTAAATGATTAATATTACATTTAAACAAAAGCTACCGTTTGGGGTGGATTAAGAAAACAAATGTGACTTCCAGATGGGTGGAATGAGGCGGTATATGACATTAAGAGTTAAACAGTTGGTCTAGAAGAAAAACTATAAAAGGAAATTCCGACCATTAAAAACTGCTTAAGATATTGACCTTAGTATGATATCCTATTTGTGCAAAGGGGTTAGTAAATATGTATACACAGCTCCAGCTCCATGCTAACTTCGTTTTTATAGTTAGGATGGCGTTTAAAGCTGTAACAGAAAATGCTGGTCTCTTTACAGCCATGTGATTATTGTGAACAGGGCATGATTGAGGCTATTAACAAATTTTTAGGGCTTTTTCTTTTTCTTCCATGTGGATAGTGTGATGTTTTTCTAATAGAAAATTTTTTTATATATTGTCTCTTCTCTGAAAAAATAATGTACCCACTTTGGGTTATTTCCTATAATTCCAACCTAACGGGTGAGGGGGAGACCACTCTGAATGAATTTTATCTATTAATTAATCTACCCATTATTTTCCCATTTAACTAACTCTTCTTTTTTCCTAGTAAATCAATAATTAGAGTGGTTCCCCTTTTTTAGGTTGGAATTATAGGAAATAACCCAACTTTGTCTATTGTTTCACCAAAGCAATCTTCCAGTGACGATATTAATAGATAGATGATGTCGCAAGATAGATGACTCTAATCTTCACCAACGCTGAGGTTGATTGCTTTTTTTTTTTTTTTTTTTTTTTTTTTTTTTTTTTTTTCCAAGAGGAAATCTTTCTGATAGTTTACATCTGTTATTAGAAATAATGACATTAATTTCAAATTTGCAACATTAGTAACAATGATTTTGATTTTACTGACATAAGTCTTTTTAAAAAAGAAAAAAATATATAATTCATTGCTGATCTTAGATGTTTTTCATTTTGCGGATATTTGAATTCATCACGGTAAAATGATAATCTTTTTTATTTGTAGATTATAGGCAAGTAGTATACTTTTTTTTTTTTTTTATTTTATTTTTATTAATGGTTACTAATTCCTTACTGAAATTTGGAATTTACTAAATAGGTTAATAAAAATAAAGTCTAGAATATTAAATAACATCTTTTCATCTCTAATATTCTGCAAAGGATCAGTTTATGGTGGGGTCGTAGGACAGTTCCAAAATAGTTTTTTTTTTTTTTTTTTTTTTTTTTTTCTTATTTCAGGCAGGGAGTGGAAAATTAGCCACAGTCAAGTTACCTATGAGGATCTCTCAGTCTAATGATTCTTATGAAATACACGTCACCAAATCTGAGGCAACAATTGCTGTGGCTCTTTTCTGCTCCTTTTTTATAAATTCACATTAGGTTTTTAAAAACTTTATATCCTGTTTTTATAGTGCTTATTTCAACTTTTTTTCTTATTTCTTTTACGTATTTTTAAAATTATTTCTAAATCAATACATTAATTAAAGTTTTCAATTGCAAAATATTGTCTGTCCAATGATGTTTTTTATATTTGCTACTCTTGATTTCCAATATGACGATAAATTATCCACTTCATAAGTGCTGAGGTCAGACAATAATATTCCGGAGTGTTTTTTTTTTTTTTTTTAATTCTAAATTTTTTAAATGTGATTGTTACATTGTTTTAGCAGAATCAGCAGCACGCAGTATTGCCGACTGGCTTACAATCCCCTCTCCCTAATAAGTCTTAGGTGTTTCTCTCCTCTGATCATCACTCACTCCCTATCTGCAAGTTTTGGTTCCCTTGATGAGGATCATGATCTTTTTGTGTGAATTATTTACAATTTATTATATCTGAATGGAAAATAACTTTCTTTTTCTTTTCCCTCTTCATGTTTAAAATTAATATATTCTACTGAAGTTTTTTTTTTTTTTTTTTTTTTTTTTTTTTTTTTATAATTTGGGTAATAAATTAGTGGCATTTAAATATACATCAACTTCCAATGAGTGAAGGTCTTTTCTGTGATGAAAACTTGGAATTACCATTTGAATAAGATGAAAATATCTTGCGGCTTTTTTCCTGAGATTTGACCTTTTTATTATTAATCTTTAAAATTGTAAAAACATTTCATTGGAATTTAGTTAACATGGTTGAGGATATAGAGAGAGATTAGATAGATATATTATATTGGTCCTGAAATTATAGTTACTTTACCCATTAACTTAACATATTAATGTATGTCTATGAAAATTATTTTAAATATTTTACTAATAGTATGTTTTATTTGGAGTGTGTATTTTGTTGGTCAACTAAAATTCTTAGAAATTGTAAGTTAGATTCAACAAAAAAAAACCTGGAAAGAAAAATGAGTGGAAGTTTTTTTGTGATGAAAAATAGAATTAGCATTTAGATTAAATGTGAATTTGTAGTATTCAAAGATTTGACTTTTATGTGGAGAATGTATTTCCTTGTCAAGATGGTAAGTTGCACTTGTTAACCATTACTTCATGAGGGTATTTACATTTTTAAAGATTATGGATTTTACAAATAGCCAACATGTCTTATTTGGTTAAAGTGTATTTCATTCTATTACCACCAGATAGCAGTAAAAGTCAACTGGAATTTTTTTTTTTTTTTTTTTTTTTTTTTAATCAATAGTTTAAAGAAAGTGAAGGTCTTTTCTGTGATGAAAACTGGAATTACCATTTGAATTAGATGAAAATATCTTGCGGCTTTTTTCCTGAGATTTGACCTTTTATTATTAATCTTTAAATTGTAAAAACATTTCATTGGAATTTAGTTAACATGAGTGTATGTACCTATAAAAGTTGGTATTTTTTTTTTTTAAATCCTGGCTTTTACAAATAGTTCAGCCAGCAAAGAGTATGTTTTATTAGGTTGTCTTATGCATGGGATGAGAACATTGGTCAACTGGAAATCTTTGAAATCGTAAGTAAACCAGATTAAGAAAAATTAAGAAAATTCAAAAATAAAAATCCTTAGTACAAAGTTGAGAGAAAAAAAGGTCTTTCTGTGATGAAAAATGGAATTACCATTTGAAGAATATGAAAAAATCTGCGGCATTTACTCTGAGATTTGACCTTTTTTCTTTTCTTTTTTTTTTTTTATTTGTTCTGAATTTGTAAAATTATCTCTACATCTTAAATTCATAAAATATTCTCACCACTTAAGAATTTAAAAAAAGGTTTTAAACTATTCAAGATTTTACTGCCTATAATAAGATTATTAAACTTCTTTAAAGTTATTGAAGGTGTAAAAGTGATTTATTCATTATTTATATGAATTGGTATTCGGTATTTTGTATTGAGACTTAATTTGGATATTTATTTCAATTGCATCATTTACCTTCATAATTCTCTTATTAAATGACTGGAATTATCATCATGCCTTTATAGAACCCATATAGTGTAACACTAACTCTGAACTTGAGCTTGTCCCATCACAGCAGGACAAATGGGTTTTTTTTAAATTGTTTTTCTGGTTCTGATATTTTCAGTCATTGATACTGAAACTAATTTCTCTCATAAATTCTGTAAATAAAATTTCATGGACTGTTAAAAAATGATGATTAATATAATTGAACTCTCTTACTGATTCCTTCTGTGAGGATACGACGATCTGATTCTAACAGTCTTGATATTAAAATATGGTCACCTCAATAGAACTATCAAGCTTGCTTTATTGTGAAACAAAGGCTGAGGTAAATTATCAACTAGTTACTCTGCATTGTATAAAGGGCAGTTGTGTGTATGTCCGGAGGAAACTTAAAAAATAAAACAATTAACAACAAAGTAAATGCATTAGATATTACCAGGACTTGGTTTTTGAGCAGAAATAATGATTTGATTTATATTTGTGAAAAGGATTTTGAAAAATAAAATTTAGATAACAGAATGTAGGGCCCCCGATTTTTTTTTTTGTTTTTTTTTTTTTTTTTTTTAATTGTGAAATCAAAGTCGAAAAATAAATTATATGTAACCTGACAGAACAATGAAATGTTGAAGTGCATAATTATCTTTGCAGTAGAACTTTTAATCAGAGCTTCCTTCTTTAAGAAAGGACACATTTAGATTGTTTTTGTTTTTAAGTAAAGGGATCCAGGTTGATTCGCAATATTAAAATTAACAGAAAAATCACATTTAAAGAATCAAACGGCAAATAACTTGAATCTCAACAATAAATATCTGAGAAAGTCAAACATTTTGACTAAAATTTTACAAAACAGGAATTAAACCATAATAATTGAATCTTTTGTAACAAAATATTAAAAAAAAACATTTGATATATTAATTCAAAATATGAATTAAACTTATCTCAAGTTGAAATACTGCTCAAATTAAAAATTTGCTATTTCCCAAATAAAAAAATCCTGAAAAATTTGAATTATCTGAGACAAAATTAATGTTATCATTACAGTAAACACTTATAACTAGTAAAATAAGGATGGTGTTTTTATTTTTAGCGCTTGCCGAATCTACACAAGATTTCCCAAATTATTCATGAATATTCATTAAACAGTAAAAATGCTTCTGATTGGGTGGGTACTTGTTGATTTCATTCAATGAAGTTTCTCTATCATGTAGCAATATTTTGATTTATTTTTATGTGACACAGACACAGACTACTTTAAAGATGGTTAAAGGTTTAAAATAAATTCCGTTTTACAAGACCAGGGTTCCCACGCGTCCTGGAAAATGAAATGTACATTTTCTAGTACTGGAAAAGGTTTTTTTTTTTTTCTTTCTCTCCTGGAAAAATCTTAATTATCTGAGACAATGTTATTGTTACCATTAACAAATATAACTAGTAAAATAATAAAGACGCTTTGTTATTTTTTTGTTTTAATTCTCAACGAACCTACCCAACATTTCCCAAACTGGTCATGAATATTCATTAAACAGTAAAAATGCTTCTGACTGGCTATTTTGAAATTTTACTTTCATCATGTAGCAATATTTTGATTTATTTTTACACAACACTGAACATTAACAAGACAAGTATTTGTCATCAGACTAAAGATAATGAGGTATTCGTTAAAGAAAGGTTAAAAAATAAATTACGTTTTACAAAACTGCCCCTCTACCTCATAAAATTTAGAACATTTAAAAATAATTTTCTGTACTTGTATAGAATAGCACGTGTAAAATTTTGACTGAAAATGAACAATTTTTTTAAAAAAATTACATTTAAGAATTATATAAAATTAACGTTCATTCAAAAAATAAATAAAAAAATTCCTAAGACAAAAGTTAATTCCATTTTAGTCTCGGTAGCTGGTGGGGGTTGGGGTCAAGTGACTGTCAACAATGTAGGGATTGAGTGTGTTACTGTTTTTAATCATTGACGGGGTGAGGTGGGGGTAACAAGGCTTCCAGCAAGTGGCGCTTAAACAATTTTCAGGGACATCAAATGTCAATTTCAACTCAGTTAAAGTAAGTGTTCTTTTACGAAATATTGGTCATTGGGCATATGACCTAATTCTGGCCAAATATAAATGTGCTTTTCACATTTTATCGGCAAATTAATGGAAATATTTTACAATGTCTCACCCACCCCAGCTTTTCATTGCCAAATCAATTTAAATATTTTAACACGCACACACACCCATTTAAATTTTTTTTTTTTTTTTACAATTCAAATATGTACATGCTGTGTTTTTCACTTTTTATCAGCAAATATATGTAGATATTATACATAAATCCTATGATGAAGGAAATCTACAATATATCGGCAAACAGGAATTAAACAGATCTAATGGGCCAGATAACTCAAGGAATAGGAAACACAAAGTAATTTGGTTTAACCCTCCTTATTGCAAAATATCAAAATTAGGCATAGGTAGAACTTTCTTGAATCTGATAAATAAGCACTTTAACCAAAACAACCCATTAACCAAAATATTAAATAGAAATACCTTGAAAATTAGCTACTAATGTACTCCCCATATCAGTAGCATAATCAATGCCCATAACAAAAAAAATATTGAATGAATATCACAAGAAATTAGAGGAAATACAAACTCAAATAGCTTTAGAACTAGAGACAGCAACCTGAACACAGTGAAATGCAACTGTAGGGGCATTGTTGAGTGTCCCTTAGATAGAAACTGTCTAGCCAGCAACATAATATACGAAGCCCAGGTGTCAGCTAGAAACGACCCGGAAAACACCATGCGCTACCTCCAGAATTACTGCAGGACCATTCAAACAAAGGTGCTACACTCACAGACGTTCTTTTAACAACCCCGCACTATCTAACCAAACGGAATTATCCAAGCATTACTGGTCGATCAAGAACTCCAACAACAACCCGGTGGTTAAATGGAAAATAGCTCGAACCTCAAACTGTGCCCTTTAATTTAAAAGGTAAATGCCCACTGTATATCAGAAAAAATAGAGATAATACAGTTTAAGGACTCTAGAAAACTGTTGAACAAACGTAATGAACTGATAGCCAAATGCAGGCACAAAGGAAAATTCCAGATATAATGTTATTAAATCCCCAATAGCCTCGAGTAACCACTAGCTTGTATCTTCATCCTTTATCTTTTACTATTATTACCACTATTAGGATGTTTATATTGGTAAGAATATATATATATATGTATTATGTATATATATATATTATGTATATATTTATAATGTATGTATGTATGTATATATATATATTATGTATATATTTATAATGTATGTATGTATGTATATATATATATTATGTATGTATATATAAAGTGACTTAGAAAAATAAATAAAATAGAATAAATTAAGTTAAATAGGAAGAAATGAACTGGGGTGGTCCCTTTAGTTGAAATCTGGAATAGATTGATTTAACAGAAATTCCTAACAAATTATTGATATGGTCAAATATCTTTTTATTACTCTACAGCGGAGCGACACAGAATCTTGCATTATTCTCACCCATCAAACCATACCCCAAAGACATTAAATTTCACATTATCCAAAAAATAAAAACCTTGCAATCTTACTTTATATATAAGAAAAATTACAAAAATAAATTCTCTTCTACAAATCCATTGCAGGCATACCGTCAACGGGTTAATACTCATCCTGTTTGAATAAGAGAATTCGTCTAGTGTTGAACTTGGAATATGTCCTTTTTTTTTTCAAAAACTTACATTAAGATACATGATTCGGTGACCGAGATAAATGTGGTGGAAGTGCTGATATTTGAAACTACAACATAACTTTTTGCAACATCAAGGTTTTCGTTTTGAATTCATATCACAGGACTAAATTTTTTTTTTTTATTTGTTTTCGAATGCCTTTAAAGTAATAAAGAATTCATGAATCGGGAGAGTTAGACACTTTGTCTAAGCTCCCTGAAATAGACTATATTGCAAAATCTCTAAGTCTTTTGTTATTTCTTTACTTATAAATTTATATATATATATATATATATAATCCTGAACAAGATTTGGAAACAACACCCTACGAGAAAACAGCTGTACTGCCATATATCACCCAAACCATCCAAGTAAGGCGGGCAGGACACTGCTGGGGAAGCCAGTGTGGGCCGACCAGCAAAAACATACGTTGATCAGCTCTGTGCGGATGCATAGAGGACCTCCCGAGAATGATGTGCTATAGGGACGGATGGAGAGAGAGTGTCATGGATATCCGCGTTGAAAGCGCGACATGATGATGATATATATTTATATAATATATATAAAAACTGAAAATATAAATGGAAGTTTTTAAGTAGGAAGACCAACACAAACATTCAATTCATAGGTAAAACTTAATATTTGGTTTTTATTTTATCAAATACTTCATCAGAAATTAACAAACTACATATTTGAATATGTATGTATATATGAGAGAGAGAAAGATTGATAGATAGAAAACAGAAAAAAAGAATTACTGTTCCAGTTGAACTGAAATTGGTTGGTAAAAATGGCACTGGACGGCCAATATTGAAAAAATTTTATTTATGTGTGTGTGTATATATATATATATATATATATATATGAGAGAGATTGATAGACAGAAAACAGAAAATAAAAGAATTACTGTTCCACTTGAACTGAAATTGGTTGGTAAAAATGGTACTGGACAGCCAATATTGAAAAAAAATTTTACCATCCCCGGAAAACTGTCCTGGACGATGTATTGATCGTCCTGGATGTAATTTTATCGTCCCGGGACGGCGTTAATATCAAGCCCTATTGGTGGGTCTTTAGAATACACCTCTGCAGAGGTGTAAGACCCCCTCCAAGTGTGGTAACCGTGATTCTTAAGGATGGAATCTTAGCAGATGAGCAGTTTGATATGCAACACTGCTTAGACTAGGGACACCTATTTTTTTTTGTCTGCTTTTTATTTTAAAAACAAATTAAAATTAAAACAATTATTTATGGTCAAATTTTTGTCTAAGTCAGAAAGTAACATAATGAGCATCAGGACAAAAGCAAAATAATATTGCACCTGTAATTTATTTTTGATACATTTAAAACTATTTTTCGGTCAATTTTTATCAAATATGGCCACTGGAGTTGCCGTAAAATTTGTGTTTATAAAATAGATTTAACACAAAAAAAAAAAATTACCAAAAATCCGGGAATTATCTGTTTTTAATGAAATTTTCAGTATTGATTTATCAATGAAAGAATGCATCAGTTATTTTATTTTAAAACTTTCTGATTTAATTAGGTATTTCTGCTATGATAAACATTTTTTTCGTAACTACTTTACTTTAGTATCAATCTCTAATAACACTGGGTAACAGCCAAAAAATCGTCAGGGGTTTCTCAGCTGATTTAGACTAATTTTGGTGTTCTGAGTCCGAATATCACATTGATTTTGCTCTATCAGGTCAACTTTTTGAGATTACAGCCATAGGCCTACCTGACGAGCTATACATATGCTAATATCAGGGGTTTTGAGATCAATCATATTTTTCTTGAAGAATATATCGAATTACAATGCACAGACACGAATAAAGGGAATTCCACAATTAGCCAATCAAATCAATACCTGTCTCAGCATTACTCCATCTTTCTTTTTTCATTCAGTTTATTGTGATGGCTTCGGCGCGACTGTCATGCAGGAATAATCCTGACGTTTTCTGCTACATTTGTGGAGAATACACGCTGTCAGGGGACAGGAAGAACATCACAGGAATTTGTGAAGCGCGCCTACGAGGCTTACTTTAAAGCCAAGCTGGGTGACCAAGATAAGTCCTGGGCACCGCACACGGTGTGCAAGACGTGCGTGGAATACATCCGGCGGTGGACGAAGGGCGCAAAAACTTCCCTGAAGTTTGGGATTCCGATGGTTTGGAGGGAGCCGTTTGACCATGCATCAGATTGTTACTTCTGCGCCATCAATACTACTGGCATCAACCGGAAGAATCGGCACAGCCTCCAGTACCCCGACCTTCCATCTGCCCACCGTCCACTGGCTCACTGCGAAGAAATTCCTGTACCAGCGTTCACAGAGCTTCCCGACAGCGACGACGAGGCCACCACTACAGAAGAGGAGTATGGAGCACAAGATAGTCCGCAGCCCTTTTCACAATGTGAGCTTAATGATCTGGTTCCGGATCTCGGCTTATCGAAGACTTCCTCCGAGCTGTTGGCCTCCAGACTCAAAGAGAAAAATCTACTTGGCAAGGACGCGCTTATCACTTTTTTCGTAGAAGGCATGACCTGACCTGATTGAGCAAAACCAAGGTCATTTTCGGACTCAGAGCATCAAAATTAGTCTAAATAAGCTGGAAAACCCTGGACGATTTTCAAAACATGTTTTTTTGTTACCCAGTGTATTATGCTTATCAAATTTGATGGACTAAATAAAAACTGAATGAATTTGGATACGTTGACTTTTATTTCTTGAGGAAAACGGAAAAAAATCATCAGGGGTTTCTCAGCTGATGATCCGCAGAAATTTGTTTTTTTACGAAAAATCGATTTATTAAAAATTTCTGTAGCAAAAACACCTGACCTGATTGAGCAAAACCAAAGTCATTTTCGGACTCAGAGTATCAAAATTAGTCTAAATAAGCTGGAAAACCCTGGACGATTTTCAAAACGTTTTTTTGTTACCCAGTGTAATTTTTTGTCACAAACTCTATTGAAAATTAGTGCCCACCCTCCTTTTAAACAGAGCAAATATTTTATAAGATAAATAATTAAATAAAGATTTAAATGATTATCGAAATTAGTAAAATAAAAAAAATATCCAAAAATTATTTTTTATTTTTGGTACTTACTTTCTAGCATCTTTTTTTTTTTTTTTTTCCCTCTCTCTTTCTCTTCTATTCACATCTTCCAATCTTTTGTCTTTTTATTCATGCAGAAATTAGTATTAATCATATATAACCCCACTGATATTTTGCACCCCAAAAAGGGTAGTGGGGTCAAAGTTAAGTGACCTGAAAAAAAATTTGAAAGTTTTGTAATAAAATAACATGCATTATAAAATTCATTTATTGATAAATCAACACTGAAAATTCCCTGATTATTGGGGGGAAAATTTTTTTTTTTAAATGGGTTGGAGGGGGGTATATTTGTATTGTAAAAACACGGATTTTTCAAGAAATTGGGTATACCTAGTTTAGACGGGCAGTAGGAGAGAGCCCCTCTGATCAAGCCCAAGCACCTATATGATTGCCCCAACCTTTTTTATATTTGGTGGTGGCTGGGGGTCTTCATGTCCCAGGAATATCTGATGGTGAGGTTCCAGTTCTGGAGAATATGGAGCACCCCTTCATCACCATTGCTTCATGGTCCACTCTTTACTGGAGTGGTAGTACCTGTTAGGGTCCCATCTATGGGTTGAATAGAAAAATGTGTATATAAAAAAATTGCTTATTCATTAAGAATGAATTTATTTCAAAAGTTTGTCCGCATTAAATGATCCACTGAGGTTGATATGCCGTAAAACAAATCCAACAACCAGTTCTGTTTAAAAACATTTTGTTTTTATGAATTTGTACAAAACACAATCTCCCCACACACACACACACACTGCCTAATATGACAACATAAATAAACATGAACTGTATTTTTGAGATGAGGCTTGATAGGAATAATTTTGATTTTTCGGGTTGGAATAATTTTTATTGTATGTATATCTTATTATAATGGAGATTGTGAGTTTATCTGTCTGTAACCGAAACTATATTACTATACAAGTCACAATTCCCTTTGTTATTTACATCACATTCTCCATGGTTTTATTTTTATTTAAACCTCAATTATTAATAAAATTGTTTTACATCATTAAGACTGTTGACCATATCTACATACTAATAACATGCAATTGTATTTATATATACAACAAAATAGCGGATTACAATGTGAATGGAAAGGCTAATTTGCATATTGATCTTAAAAATTTTATTTTAATAAATATATGCTTAGTATTATTGATTTCTAATTGTTTGGTTTTATCTTATTGAATATGAGCAACAATATCGGGTATAAATCTTAAAAGAAATCCATTAACAAGAAATAACTAATTTAATTCTTTACTTCCTATTTTAACTAAATGGTTAAATTAGCAAAATTTACCAATGAAAGACGGGAGTGATGGAAAAGGATGGAAGAGTTAGTTTCAAAGTTGTTCTATTTTTCAATTTTTTATTTATCTGCATTCTTATTCAGTTTCATTAGCCTTTCTAATTTAATATGATATTTTATTATATTAAAACTTAAATACTTGCACCCGGAGGGTGCATATATTTGCTAGTACATATAATGTTTCAGGTGTTCCCTTTGTATCCAAGTATAGTAATGATCCAACCTGGGAAATCATTTTTGACAATTGATCAAACAAGCGTTGAAGAACCTTCAAAGATTTCATTCAAAAACAATGACCATTGTATTTGCATGCCTATCATTCTGACATGTGTAGCATAATGGACCCTGGAACACCTATATTTGCGGCCTTGTGCCAGACACAGAGAAACCTTAATAGGATGTAGCATGATTCTCAGACCTTACGGGAGTGGGCAAGCAAGAACAATATGAAATTCTAATTATCACCTTGAGTCGAGTCGTAGCCAAGAAGTCTAGGATTTTGCTAGTAAAATTTAGTTTAATCGGTTTGTCAGAAGAAAGGATGGTTGACCCGTTGACCTCTTAATTGACGCACAATTTGGTAGAACAATTAGAACCTTCGATAGATTCGAGGACATTCTAGAGTTCATTAGATTTTCTATATAATGAGGGAACCTTAGATTTTGTGGGAGTTGAGTTCTGGAGACTGAGGGAGTAAGATCAGTTGAGTTGGTCTGGGACCGTGGAGTTGGCTTGACAGTAGGCTTAGGGTTTTGCTGAGGTTAGTCATAGGTGAGTGACTGAGGTCCTGGTGTCGCTGATGTGTGAAACCTGAGATTTAATATTTTACACTGGATGAAGTTTTAAAAAAATTTTAAAAATACCTGTTAATGAAGCCTGATAATTGGTACTGACCGTTGGAATGGAGTTAAGGACATTACGAAAAACGTATTAATGAAACCAAATTCTCTCTCTCTCTCAGAGTTAAGCCGACATTGAATAAATCAAGTCATTAAAAAGAAACGAAAAGTTTGTTGTCAACTTTACTCTACTACAAAAAAATACTACGAATGTTATGAATGAAACAGATACCAGTGGACATAAAGTCAATTGACCGTGACTAAGAGCCCGCGGCGTGTGTAAGGTGATATCTTTCCCTTGACCACACAAGGAAGTGTGGAAGAATTTTGGGCTTGAAAGCTGACTACTAGATCTGTGTGTGCTTGTAAACGAACGAGCGTAGTCAACCCTGGATACACGACTGTACAAGTCTTAATATTACTGTGTGTTTTGAAGATGCAGTGGGCCCCACAACATAACGTCACATATACTATACGATTGGTCGTGAAAGAGACAACCCCAAATACGTTACATATACGATTGGTAGTGTCAAGAAAAGCCAATATGTTACACATGTGTCACGAGAAGAATCATTTAGAAAAAGTTTATTGGCATTTCCTGCCCAGCACGAGGCATAAAATTTGCCATCAGTCTTTTTCGATATTTTTATTTTCAAAGTAATTAACTTTAAAAACAATTTGATTTAGTCTGTTTAATAATTGGTTCCCATATTGTGTTCATCTCTATACTTGGTCTACTCAATAGGTCACTACAGTCAAACATATGCTTCTTTGAGATGTTTTCTTTTCCAATGTGCTTCACTATCTATTATTTTAACTTTGAAATATAACTTTAGTATATAATATAGATATAAAGTGAAGGGGCATTGTGAAATATCTCCATATATTTGCCGAAAAAAAGTGAGAAACACAGTATGGTAAATATTTGAAATTTGAAAAAAAAATCATTTTAAACATGGAGGGAGAGGGGTAAAATATCTAAATTGATTTGCCAATTTAAAAACAGCAAGAGGCCTGACTATTTTATTGTACAGTGTGTCCATATAAGTGCACACGGACTTTATGGACACCCTCTATAGTTAATTGATAGATGTAGACATTATCTATAATGAACCCAAAATGCTTCATTAACCCTGCATCATAAAAAGTAAGAATAAAACAGGTTTAATGTGTCGATATTGGACGTAATAATAAATTATGAAAGTGCTGTCCTGGAAAATGATTTCCTAAAATGAATGGGAACCCTGAAATTTGACTGCCAAAAAGTGGGAAAATGGCATTCTCCACTATCAATTGTTAAAACATAAAATTCTAACCCTAACCCCCACTCCAACTCCAACCCTAACCCAACAATGAATTCTTGTTGATATTTATGAAACCGTAATATAATTTTTTTCGTTCCAAACACAAAGCATGTAAAATGTTGTTTACATTACTTTTTATAAGGAAAGATGTTAAAGATGAAATGTGTGGCTTTATATGTCTATTAGGTGTAATAGTAAATTATGAAATTGCCGTGAATGAGTACTGTCCTGGAAAATGATTTCCTAAAACAAGTGGGAACCCTGAAGACGTGAAATTTCGTAAAATTCAGAACATGTAACTCATGTTCAACAGTGTTTAATTGAATAAAATGATTTAGTTTTTAGAAAAAAGTAAATATTTTAGCAAGAATTTGTTTAAGAAAAAAAATATTTTGTCTGTAAGTCAGTCAAATAATTTTCACAGAAATTCAACATAAAAACATTTCCACAATTGAATTGACTTAGTTGTAATTTTATTGTTACAAATACCATTATTTAGAAGAAATTTTGAGTAAAATGCTCACATAAAATTTATTTGAAGTGAGCAGCTAAAATCTTTTTCTTTTTCTTTTTTTTTTCTCCAGAATATCACTCGTGTGAAATAGTGACTGAAAATCAAAAAATGTTTTGTACTTGTATAGAATAGTGCGTACGCAAAATTTTTACTGAACATTAAAAAAAACTATGGAGTAACATAATACTAATATAAGAATTACATAAAATTAATGTTCATTTAAAAAAAAGTTTTTATTAAACATTTTTGAAAGTGCTGAAAAGTGAAAGTTTTTTTAAAAACAAACGTTGGTCCCAGACCCTAAGTAAGGCTTCAAGCATATGGCGCTTGAACAAAATTTTTTTTTTTTTTTTTTTCATCAAATGTCAATTTCATCTCAGTTAAAAAGTAACTGTCCTTTTTACAAACTCCCCCACTCTCTCCTGGAAAATATTGACCTAATTTACTCTGTTTTTACTTGCCATAGTCAGGCATAATTCCAACCAAACATATTTTCTGAGTCGTGCAATCATTGGTAAATTAATGTAGATATTTTACAATATCTCCCCCCACCTCAGCTTTTTATCAGCAAGTCAATTTAGATATTTAATCCCCCACCCGACGTAGTTTAAAATATTTTTCGATGAATTTTTACAAAACACAAATTCAAATTATTAAGTACTGTTAATTTTGGCCTCAGATCTATTTTACAAAATAAATTTAATCCCTTCAATTGAAAATAAAAAATCAAGGAATTATCATATTTAAATGAAAATTTCAGTGTTGTTTTATCAATGAATGAATTATTTAAAAACTTTCTGATTTTTTTTTTTTTTCAGGTCACTTAATTTTGACCGTAAACCGCTATTTTGGGGGTTCAAAATATCTTTTGAAACTAATTATAGTATGAATAGAAAAAAAAAAAATTTTTTAAACCGAAGGTGTGAATAGAAGAAAATAAGTATTTTAAAGTTGCACCTCTCATAGAAAATAAGTGTTGAAAATCTAAAATTAAATGTAAAAAAATTTGGGATTTTTTTTTTTTTTTTTTTTTTTTCCTCTTGTTTATATATATATAATTGTCTTTTAAATTATCAGTGAAAAAATTATACATCGATATTTGTTTTGTTAAAAGGGGTGGGGGCCTAACTTTTCAATGAAGCTTTTTCCAAAAATTATTAGATAACAATTCTAAAATGGGCTTGTTATTAAATAGATATTTGTTTTTAGAATCTAAAATTATGAAATTTAAAACTTAAATTTAGGCATTTCATATTTTAAATGAATTTTATCTATTAATTAATTAGGTATGTGGATTGTTGTTTTCAAGGCGCATATAGGTGGCATTTATTTTAAAGAATTTAAATTTATTTCCATTGAATCAGTTTGATTGAAATGATTCAGTAATTTAAAAGAATTCATTGATTAATAAGTCAACACTGAAAATTTTATTAAAATCAGATTATTCTCTGATTTTTGGCAATTTTTTTTCTGCATTTAACATTTCTTGGTGACTTTTTGTAAACAAAAACACCAAAATTATTTTATCCAAGTTAAATTGAGTTTTTTTTTTTTTCTATTACCTTAGAAATTTCCAGGCCAATTTTACATGTCTGTCAATATCCATGACTAACTTGAAAATTTAACAAAAGATAGCCCTAAATTTTATCTTTTAAAAAATTTAAGTTAAAAAAGATGCGATGATATGCTGCATATTTTCCGAGATTTATAAAAAAAAAAAACTTAATTGTCAATTTCAACTATGGATGACAAAACAGGCTGAATTCTCTCCCAGTTTAGATGAATATCTCAATCTCAACAGAGAAGTCTTTTTCGCTACACTTCCAAGAAAAAATATTTTAAGATATTGGAAAGAAAATCCAATATTCATCTTTTACTTCGAAATACCCGGATGTGAAAACCTACAAGATAGTAAAAAATTTCAATGTCTGTCCACCATAGGTGTGGACTCAGCGGCAAGGGATAAATAATGAGTTATCACCTCTTGGGATACGCATTTATATAAAAAATTGAACATGGTTATTAATATTCAATAGTATGTAAAATATCTACATATATTTGCCGATAAAAAAGCGAGAAACACAGCACAGTAAATATCTGAAATTCGTACTAATTAAAAAAAAACATTTATTTAAAATATTGGGTGAGGGTTTTGCTAATGAAAAAATAACCCATTAATATTGATCATGGCTAAGCAAAAACAGGAGGCCAGACAATTTTATTGTACAGGCTGTCTATAAAGTCAGTGTGCTTAAAATAATTTATAACATTAAAGTGCATATGGACTTTATGGACACCTTTGTGTAGTTAATTGATAGATGTAGGCATCATCTATAATAAACCCAAGATAATTCTTTAACCCTGCAACATAAAAAAGTAACAATAAAAGTGTCTAAATGTGTCGATATTAGATTAATATCGATTAAATTATGAAATTACTGTGAACAAGTGCTGTTCTGGAAAATGATTGCCTAAAATGAGTGGGAACCCTGATATGACCTTATTGGCAATCTGTTCCAGAAGGGGAAATCTACTCTTATTTGCATTCCAAAATGCTGGGATGTTAAAAGGATTTGGTAAGTCATCTTGGTAATACATATAAATTTGGAATTCTTCGAGATCAGTAGAAGGATCTTGCAAGTCTTTAATGGCTGCAAAACTATCAATGTTATGGCTTATATTAGGTTGTTACAAAAATAATGGCCGATTGAAGTGCTCGGTTTTGAAATGTCATTTTAACATAGAATTTGTTATTTCAGGTAAATTTTTGCATATACAGGGTCAGGCAAAATGATCTGACACATTTGTAGGTTAAATAAAAGGCAAATAAAGTAAAGAAACAAAAAAGTGTTTTTATTTTCGAAAAGTACATATAATGCCTTTTTTTTTTTTTTTCATATAATGCCATTTTGTTTTGTTTCTTTATAATGCCATTGTTTTTCGTTTCTTTTTCAGTTGCTGCCATGATTTGGACTGGTGAGCATCGCGCTTTCATTGTGGAAATGTTTATCAAAACAAACGAATCTGTAATTGCAACACAAAGAGCGTTCCGTTTGCACTTCAATCTTGGTAGACATGATCCCATACCAGCTCGAAATACGATCTTGTTATGGGTTACCAACTTCAGAGCTACTGGATCTGCATTGAAACGAAAATCAACCGGCCGACCTCGCACCGCCAGAACTCCAGAAAATGTGGATCCCATTTGACTGATTTAATTTTTAAAACATAATGAAACAAAATGGCATTATATGTACTTTTCAAAAATAACATTTTTGAGCAGCGTATGCCGGCCTAGATGAAATAGATGATGGCATTTATATTCACGATGTAGTTGTCCATGCAATTAATTTTGTGGACCCATCAGACCGTGATGTCCACACCCAATCTATCGAATACATGGATAAGGGAGAAGAAGAAAAAATTAGACATCAATTCGGGACGAGTCACAATTTGTTTGCCTCCGACCTTACAGAATTTGTCTGGAGGCAAAGATTTGGGCCAAATAAATGTGGGGAGATGATTTGCTGTCTTAAAGAGGAATATTGCAAACAGTGAAACACTCCCCCTCAAAACAAAAACCACAACAAAAAAAATATACAGCCAAAAGGCAAAGCCCTCATCAAAAATAAGCAAGCTTACACAATATATGCAGATAATTTACTTTCAGGAACTCTACAAAAACAACAATGAACACATTAATCAAATTCTTCCCACAAAAACTACTCTTCCTAATAAACAATGAAGCGTATCCAACTTATATCTATTCGGGCGACAAAACTCAAAACAAAGGTGAATCAAGCAGAACATTAAGTACGATAGTTTCCGGACAAACTACAAGATGGTAAACAATGACACGATTAAAAGTTGTTAATTAAATCATTTCACGAAGGTCGAAGCTGTTAGGCACGAGTTGGAGTAACTATCATTTGACGCCATGGGTCAATTTCTTTTAAAAAAATATCAAGATTGACAAAGGCTATTCGTAATATTTTCTTTTTAATTTATTTTATTTTTTTATTGTGACTGATAGATA
>CM042165.1:51172354-51201287 GCA_023376005.1 Doryteuthis pealeii | reverse complement strand
AGTAAATATTGTTAAAAATAATTTTCATAGACATACATTAATATGTTAAAGTTAAGGCGTTTAAAGTAACTATAATTTCAGACCCAATATTAATATATTCTTAATCTAATCTCTCTCTATATCCTCAACCATGCTTAACTAAATTCCAATGAAATGTTTACAATTTAAAGATTAATTAATAAAAAAGGTCAAATCCAGGAAAAGCCGCAAGCATATTTCACATCTTATCTCAAATGGTTAATTCCAAGTTTTCAATCACAGAAGGAAAAGGACCTTTCACTCATTGGAAGTTGATGTATATTTAAAATGCCACTTAATTTATTACCCAAATTATAAAAAAAAAAAAAAAAAAAAAAAAAAAAAAAAAAAAAACTTCAGAGAATATATTAATTTTAACATGAAGAAGGGGGAGAAAAAGAAAAGGATAAGTATAGTTACTTTTCCATACTCAGCAGATATAATAAATTGTAAATAATTCACAACAAAAAAAAGAGATCATGAGCCTTCATCAAGGGAACCAAAACTTGCAGATAGGGAGTGAGTGATGATCAGAGGCTAGAAACACTAAGACTTATTAGCGGAGAGGGATTGCTTAAGCCAGTCGGCAAATTACTGCGTGCTGCTGCATCTGCTGCTAAACAAGCTAACAATCACATTTTAAAAAAATTTTAGAGAATTCAAAAAAAAAAAAAAAACAACTCCGCGAATTATTATTGTTGACCATCAGCCCACTTATGAAGTGGCCATAATTTATCGTCATATTGTGGAAATCAAGCAAGTAGCTAGCAAATAATTAAAAAAACATCATTTGGACAAGACTAATATTTGCCCAATCTTGAAAAACTTTAATTAATGCTATTGCATTTATTAGCAAATAATTTTTAAAAAATACGTAAAAAGCAAATAGAAAAAAAAGTTCAAATAAGCCACTAATATAAAAACGAGGATATAAAGTTTATAAAAACCTAATGTGAATTTATAAAAAAGGCAGCAGAAAGAGGCCACAGCCCAATATGTTGCCTCAAAGATTTGGTGACGTGTACAATTTTCATAAGAATCATTAGACCTGCAGAGATCCTCATAGGTGGTAACATCTTGACTTGGCTAATTTTTTCCACTCCCCTGCCCTGAATTTTTCTTTAAAGAAATGAAAAAAAAAAAAAAAAAAAAAAAAAAAAACTAATTTGAAATTGTCCTACGACCCCACCATAAAACCTGATCGTCTTTTGCAGAATATTAGAGATGAAAAGATGTTATTTAATATTCTAGCACTTATTTTTTATTAACCTATTTAGAAATCCAAATACTATTTCAGTAAGGAATTAGTAACCATTAATTAAAAATAAAATAAAAAAATAAAAAAAGTATACTACTTGCCTATAATTCTTACAAATAAAAAAGATTATTCATTTTTTACCCGTTGATGATTCAAAATATCCACAAATGAAAAAAACAATATCTAAAGATCAGCCCAATGAATATTATTTTTTTCCTTTTTTTAAAAAGAACTGGAACTAATGTCAGTAAAAATCAAAAAATCATTGTTAACTTATGTTGCCAAAATTTTTTGAAATTAATGTCATTATTTCTAATAACAGATGCTTAAACATCAGAAAAGCATTTTCCTCTTGCGAAAAAAAAAAAAAAAAAAAAAAAAAAAAAAAAAAAAAAAAAAAAAAAAAGAAAAAAAGGCCAATCAACCTCAGCGTTGCGTGAAGATTAGAGTTCATCTTATCTTGCACAATTCATCTATCTAATTAAATATCGTCCTGGAAGATTGCTTTGGTGAAACAATAGACAAAGTGGGTTATTCCTATAATTCCAACCTAAAAAAAGGGGCAACCACTCTAATTATTATTACTAGGAAAAAAAGCAAGAGTTAGTTAAATGGAAAATTAAATTGCGGTAGATTAATTAATAGATAAAAATTTCATCAGAGGGTCTCCCCTCACCCTTTAGCGTTGGGATCTATAGGGAAATAACCAAAGTGCGTACATTTATTATTTACAAGAGAAGAGACAATATATAAAAAAATTTTCTATTAGACAAACATACACTATCCAACCATGGAAGAAAAAGAAAAAGCCCCTAAAAATTTGTTAATAGCTCAATCATGCCCTGTTCACAATAATCCACATTGGCTGTAAAGAGACCAGCATTTTCTGTTACAGCTTTAACGCCATCCTAACTATAAAAACGAAGTTAGCATGGAGCTGGAGCTGTGTATACATATTTACTAACCCCTTTTGCACAAATAGCGATATCATACTAAGGTCAATATCTTAAGCAGTTTTTAATGGTCGAATTTCCTTTTATAGTTTTTCTTCTAGACCAACTGTTTAACTCTTAATGTCATATACCGCCTCATTCCACCCATCTGGAAGTCACATTTGTTTTCTTAATCCACCCCAAAACGGTACTTTGTTTTAAATGTTAATATTAATCATTTAACAGTCTTTGATTTAAGGAAAATAACAGGTATAAACTTTAAATGAAAAGTCCATTTTTTATAAATCCTTATAGGAATGGACTCTGGATTTAGAAAATTCTCAACAGGATGTTAAGAGTTAAAGAATCTGCTCAAGGGAGAATATTTGAATGCATACCTTTCCCAACTCTGCATTCACAAAACTATATTGGACTAGTCTCATTTTTCTTTAAATTGATAAACTCATTCTTATCTACATAGCAGAAACTTGCTTTTTTGATCAATTTTAATGTGCACCCCCCGCCACTAACAAACCCAACCCCCCATGATCATTGTTCTTATATTTAAAGTCATTGGCTATTTCTATATAACAAAAAACTGACTTACCAGCCAGAGAAAAAAAAAAAAATAAAATGTAAGCTGTTCTTAGGAAAGTCCTATCAATTTATTAAGATAAGACATTTACAGACTTAAGCGTCAGCTCTTTAATATTACAGCTTAAAACGCCACCCTAAGTATTTTCGAACTTAACATGGAGCTGAGGCTGTGATGAAACTAATATAGTAAATAATTAGACAAAAATGTAAAAAACTCCTGTGTATCAGTTATGTTAATAATAACTTTAGTACTCTGCCATTTTATTATCTGAGAAAATAGCATTTAAAATGTCTCGTTATTATGGTCCACCCTGTATATTTTACCTCTGAACTGGACTGCTACGTATCTGTCGCAGGAGATCAACAATTTCCCTTTAAATCTAATTTTTGCATCTTTGCTTCTAGACAATATTTGGAGAATAAATGTCGTTTTTCAACATTTATTACACAAATAATGAATCTAGAACATAAAAATATTTAACAATATTTATTATAAATTTGTTAGACATCTACTAAGCTTTTAAAAAAAAAAAAAAAAAAAAAAAAAAAAAAAAAAAAAAAAATGGTGATAGGGTTAGACCAACTGACTAGTAATTAACTAGATTTTCATTTAATACCTTCATATTTCTGGACAAATCCCCGGACTATATAAAGCTTAGAAAAATCACGAAGATGATTTAAGGATTTCCTATTTCCTTTCTGGCATTTTCAAATCTTCAGTGATAATTTCCATACGCTGTCTCTATTCATGCCCAGCTCATTTGCGATCATTCGAACAGTCAGCTTACGATCGCTACACAGGATCTAGCCTGACGCGCTCTATGTTAGCTTCAGTCCTGGTCGTTAGGGCCTTCCACTCCTGGGGTCGTCTATCACGTGCTCGCGACCCTCTTTAAACCTCTTGCCCACCACTCAAAAACAACGAAAGCCGAGCGCGACATTGTCTCATTTTCCGTAACTTTCTTCAGCAATCCCAGCGCTTCGATGGAGTTTTCCCCAACTCGACCAGAACACTTCAAGTGTGTCGTTGCTCTGCGCTCATTGCTCGACGACCTAAAACAGAGATGTGTACAGAGTGTTTCGGCGATAAATTGAACAGTTTCATTAGGAAAAAGAAAAGTGCTTGGTAACTACAAAATTAATTATTGTAAAGAAATTCAACAAGCACAGAAATTACACTACTGTCAACAGTCAGAGCGTCTTATTTTGCTTTCTTTTTAGCCACAGACTCGTAGTCTCCATTGCAATTTTCCAGTTCATGCCTGATTGTTTTTACAGTGTTCAGTGAGCATTGGGGTAGTATCCATAATCTCCTTATTTTGATGGCCGGCACCAATTCATCATGATACAAGTTATTCTCTTCCATGATTCAGGTGGTTCCAGTCATTCATCTTTTATCTGTCATAATGTATATCAATGAAGGGTCCTAGCTTTTAAATGATGTGTAGTCGTGCGTCAAATACCTCCAACCACGGAGAAAAATAACGAAATCAGAAGAATAAAAACCAGTTTATGAACTATTTTCATCACTGAACTACTATGTATCTGTTGTAGGGAAGCAATTTATTTCCTATCTTTGCTTCTAGACATATTTGGAAAATTAAACATTCTCAACATTACAAATATTTAGAAAACAATTTCTATTAGACATCTACAATCTACTTTAAAAAAAAAAAAAAAAGTCATATCGGAACAAAAGGTTAAACAATGTGAATCTATGCCTTACAATCTACTGGGCATTCAGTGTTAGGTGGATTTATTCATTTGAATTATCATGTGTTCCCTACCTAACAGTTATCATCATTGAACCCAGCAGAATAAAAACAGATCCATCACAATTTTTTATAAGTCCAGAGCCCCATTCTATAAAGAACCAAAATTTACTTTGGTACAAATGCAGAATAGCGCGCAGAGAGTTACGGAAACTACCGAAGTAACCATAAACCCCTAATGTCTCAAGGTTTGGGTATTTCCATGAAAAATGTTAAATCTAATGATTATACTCTGCAACCGAACTTAATACACCCAATCGTTTCAGATTAATATGCTTATCACAATATTTACCCGATTAGAGAAAATACAGGGGATAGGCCCGAAAGTTAAAAAAAAAAAAAAAAAGAAAAGAAAAAGAAAAAAGAAAAAAAAAAAAAAGGTTAGCATGTTTAATTATGTAAATTGCGGTTTAAAATTGCAAATCGTCGTCAAAATTAAAACGAAAATTTTGTTTGGCGCATAGATTTTAATTATTACTAAAGACACGGCAATTGTATTTTTTTTTATACTAAAAAGGGTTTATAAGAAAATAGCTGAACAGAATCGTCATTTAAAAATAGTTATAATGAAAATGTGAACAGAAATCGTCATTTACATTTTAAAAAAAAAAAAAAAAAAAAAAAAAAAAAAAAAAAATTAATTAAAAATACCTTTCAATATTGCCCGTTAATTAATTTTTGTAGTTTTCGCTAGTTTCAAAAAAAATCTTATGTTTTTTTTTCTCTGATTGCAGCTGAGGGAGGGGCTAAATTTAATTTAAAACAAAAAATTACAAATACCTTTTATCAATTTTAGCGTAGAATCGTAATTTTTTATTTTTATGTACAAAATTCTGTGTATATTTGTGTAAATAAATCTACTTACGTTCATGCTTCTTACTGCTAACCAAATATTCTTCTGGTTTACCGTTTTTTGTATAGAAAAGTTTTTTTAAATGTACAGTTCCTGCTAAATAAATAGTAATTCGTGTCGTGTATATTTGTGCTAATAAAGTTTTTGCGTCATCATTTCTGCTGTAGGTTTATTCCGGCTTCTTCAATTATCGAGCCTATCTAAAAGTGAGTTTTTTGCCGCTTATTTCTTGCTGCGTCAACTGCTTTTCTTTTGGGGTAATTTTTTTCGCTTATAATTTTTCTTTATTCAAGCAGACCATTTCTCCAACATACAATTGTTTCCAATGGTTTCGCTTCCACATAAGTTCATCTAGATATGATGCGAAACAGTTCCTCACTAGTTCCAGCACCGTTGCATGGAGTTTCTTTTTTCATCCTCAGCCCACAAGTTTTCAATGAGCTGGTGTGATGTAGGGTCACGTGGCGTCCACATAATTGTTTTCATCGATAGCACACTGTGCAAGTAAATACCCACCCCATTTCTCCAATATTGCGAGTATGCCGAATATAGCCATCTGAAATTATGCGGCTTCCCGGTTAGAATGTATTGGCTTTATGCAATTGGCTCCAACGTTCACGCGTCTCTGTTGGTCAACCTTACCAGGAAGCATTTCTCAGACCCTCTTCGATGCCACCAAAAAACCAGTGTTCTTGACGACAGTGTTCGTGACGGTGGCCTTTCTACGAAGAAATACTTTTCGCCGATCTCCACCTCAATGGCAGTCCCACTTTCATCAACTCCCCCTATTTCCTGCAGGATGCCTTTCTAAAAATTTCTTTGTTTCTATTCTTAAGTAATTACTCCAATTTAACAGCCGTGCTGCCGTGTTTATGCAGTAGCCGAATGATAATTTCTTGAGGATACTCGGAGCACCACATGAAAATTAAATTCAAAATTTGCTTTAAGCAACAAATTACTTGCTTCCAAAAAAATTGGAATTGTTCCGAACCGAACGCATTGCAACTGCTGGGATAGCGCCAGCGCCATATCCAGCATCTTTTCGGCGCCGCGTTGCTTGCTGAGAAGTACATGGTTTATTGCCACTCTTCACAATTCATGGAATGAGAATTAAACCCCTCTTGCCAACCATTCAAGCGCTGAAAATTAGGATTTCAGTTTGCTTTGGGTTATATCACGCAACCTTCAAAATTTCGGAACGAATGTAACCATCGCTAGTAAATATCATCGACGATTACCAAGTTTTTGCCGCTGGGCCGTCTGCCATTTTGCTTAATTTAAAAATTAGACGAATGCCGCCGTTAATTATATAGCAATGCTGCTCCCAAACAAGAAAAACACGTTTTTGGATCGGTTGAGATTGCAAATGAAAAATTAGTATAAGCATTGAAAAACCAAAAACGTCTACAAAAAATGTTATTTATAACGACCAAATATTGAAAAGTATAAATGCTAAATTACCCCCTCCTGCAAAAACACAGAGAGAGAAAAAAAAAAAAAAAAAAAAAAAAAAATATGACGATACTGTTCACATTCTTATATTACCCTATTTTTTTTTTTTTAAGCTCAAAAATAAAGAAAATAGTGTTCCTTAAATTCATAACCAAACCAAAATTTTTGGTTTTTAATTTTGACGATTTGCAATTTTAACCATTACCCGATAGAATTAAATACAGGGATTGCCGAAAGTACAAAAAAGCAGCATGCTGTTAATTGCCATAAGCCTTAAAAAAAAAAAAAAAAAAAAAAAAAAAAAAATCCCTACTCAAACAATAAGAAAAAAATGTTCGCTAAACTTTTACTAAAATATTACAATTTAATAACCTATTAATCTCGCTTATTATATTTCGTATATATAATAAAAAAAAAAAAAAAGCTTTTAAATTTATAAAAATTCTATCGTAGGTTGTATTAATATTTTAAAAAGACCACCGTGGATTTCGCGCCATTGTTAATAAGGAATCAGTTAGGATTTAATAAAAGTGACCCAATTTTTTTTAAGGTGAAATTACTTTGGGAATTTTATTTAATACTTAATTACTCGATCGTGGGAGAAATTTCTCAAAAAAAAAAAAAAAAAAAAAAAAAAAAAAAAAAAAAAAAAAAAAAATATATATATATATATATAATATAATTCTACTTTGACTAAAAAAAAATTCTTAGTAAAAAAATAACGTAGCGTGAATAGAATTGCCTTCAGAAAAGCCAATAATTAGTATTTAAGTTTTACTATAAATAAATTTATCTAAAAAAGGCCAATTAAAATTAAAAACCTAATGTCTAATCAATTTCCAGAATTTATACTCGCCGATGAAAGGCGTGTCCTACATGAGAGAAAGAAAAATAGCCATTTTAAAGTCCGTGCACTTTATACCTTTTGAACACCTTGTATCTTTTTCTTTTTTATTTTTTAAATCCAAAGAAATTAAGGAACTTAATGTCAGCATAACATCTTCTTCAAAAAAAAATTCATGAGAGATTCCAATTGTTATAAAATCATCATTCATAAGTCCTTCAAGGGTGCTCAGTTTTTTTTTTTTATCTATCCACCTTACGTTTACATACAGTGCATTCATAATTAAATTATACTAAGTTCAAAAGAAAAACACGTTGTTGATTAAAATACCAAGCATTTCCTATTAAAAAATCGCCGTTTAATGTTTGAATTAAATTTACTTAAGAATATGTTTATAAATCTATGCTTAAACATGTAAACAGGCGATTTAATACGGAATGCTTGTATTTGAATCAACAACGCTATTTCTTTTGGACTTAGTATATTTAAATTATTGATGCCACTGTATTAGGTAACTGTTAAGGTGGATTAGATAAAAAAAAAAAAACGAGCACCTTGAAGGACTTATTGAATGATGATTTATAACATTGGGAATCTCTTCTGACATTTTTTTGAAGGAAAATGTTATCTGACATAAGTTCCTTTTATTTCTTTGGATTTAAAAAAAAAAGAAAAAAGCAATACAAGGTGCTTCAAAGGTATTAAAATGCACGGACTTCAAAATGAGCTTTTCTTCTCTCCATGTAGACAACGCCTTCATCCGCAGTAAAATTCCGCGAAAAGTTGCATTAAGACATTAGGTATTATAAAAATTTGCCATTTTAGATTAAAATTTATTTTATAGTAAAAACTTAAAAAACTAATAGCTTTTCTGAAGGCAATTCTATTTTCACCTACGTTAATTTTTACTAAGAATTTTTTTTTAGTCAAAGTAGAAACTATATATATATATAATATATATAATTTTTTTTTTTTTTTTTTTTTTTTTTTTTTTTTTTTTTTTTTTGAGCAAATTACTCCCACGATCGAGTAATTAAGTATAATAAAATTCCCAGTATTTCACTTAAAAAAAAAAATGGCGGTCACTTTATTAAATTCCTAACTGATCCTTACACATTAACAATGGCCGCCAGAAAGTCCACGCTGTCCTTTAAATATTTTAAATTGCAACCTACGATAGAATTTTATAAATTTAAACTTTTTTTTTTTTTTATATATTATTTACGAAATATAATAAAGCGAGATTAATTAGGTTATTAAATTGTAAATTATTTTATAAGTTTACGAAACATTTTTTTCATTTATTGTTTGAGTAGGATTTTTTTTTTTTTTTTTTTTTATTAAGGCATTAGCAATTACACACATGCTGCCCTTTTTGTACTTTTTCGGCAATCCCCCTGCTATTTTAATTCTATCGGGTAATGGTTAAAATTGCAAATCGTCAAAATTTAAACCCCAAAAATTTTCGTTTTTGGCTATGAATTTTAAGGACACTATTTCTTATTTTTGACTTAAAAAAAAAAAATAGGTATATAAGAATGGCAACAGTATCGTCATAATTTTTTTTTCTTTTTTTTTTTTTTTTTGTCTCTCTTCTGCGTTTGCAGGAGGGGTAATTTACATTTATACTTTTCAATATGGTTCGTTAATAACATTTTTGTTAGAGTTTTATTGGTTTTTTAACCAATCATTACTATAATTTTTCATTTGCAGAATCTCAACCGCATCCAAAGTGTTTCTTGTTTGCGGACACATTGCTATATAATAAACCGGCATTCGTCTAATTTTAAATTTAACAAAATGGCAGGCACGCCCAGCGGCAAAAACTTGTATCGTCGATGATATTTACAGCGATGCGTACATTTCGTTTCCGAAATTGACGTGCTGTGCATATAACCAAAGCAACTGAAAATCCCATTTCAGCACTTGAATGGTTGGCAAAAAAGAGGGCCCGTTTAAATCTCAATTCCATGAATCTGTGCAAGAGTGCCAATAAACCATTGTACTTCTCAACAACACGCGGCCGAAAAGATGGCTGGTCATATGCGCGCATGCTAATCCCCACAGTTGCAATCGTTCGGTTCGACAAATTCAATTTTTTTGAACAGTAATTTGTCTTTAAACCAAATTATTTGAATTTTATTTTCATGTGGTGCTTCCGGAGTATCCTCAAAAGAATTATCATTTCCGCAGCCTACTCATAACACCAGCACGGCTGTTAATTGGAGAAGTAATTACTTAAGAATAGAAACAAAAAAGAAATTTTTTAGAAAGGCATCCTCAGGAAATAGGGGGAGTTAGATGAAAGTGGGACTCCAATTGAGGTGGAGATCGGCGAAAGTAATTTCTTTTCGTAGGAAAGGCCACCGCTACGAAACACTGTCGTCAAGAACACTGGTTTTTGGGTAGGCATCGAAAGAGGGTCTGAGAAATGCTTCCTGGTAAAGGTGAACCACACAGGAGACCGGGTGAACGTTGCGAGCCAATCATTAAAGCAATACATTTCTACCGGGAAGCCGCATAATTTCAGGTGGCTATTCGGCATACTCCAATATTGAGAAATTGGGGGTGGGATTTACATGCACAGTGTGGCTATCGATGAAAAACAAATTATGTGGACCCCACGTGACCCTGACATCAACACCCAGCTCATTGAAAACTTGTGGCTCATGAGGATGAAAAGAAACTCCAATCAACGGTGCTGGACTAGTGAGGTGAGAACTGCTTTCCATCATATCTAGATGAACTTATGTGGAAGCCAAACCATTGCCGAAACAATGTATTTGGAGAAACATGGTCTGCTTGATAAAAGAAAAATTAATAGCGAAAAAAATTACCCCAAAGAAACATGACGCACAAGAAAATAAGCGAGCCCAAAAACCTCAACTAGATGAGCTCATAATTGAAGAAAGCCGGAATAAACCACACAAGAAATGATGACGCAAAAACTTTATTACACAAATATTACACACAGAATTATAATTTATTACAGGAACTGTACATTAAAAAACTTTCTATACAAAAAAACGGTAAAACCAGAAGATATTTGGTTACAGTAAGAACATGACGTAAGAGATTTATTACACAAATATACACAGAATTTGTAATAAAAATAAAAATTACATTCTACGCTAAATTGATAAAGGTATTTTGTAATTTTTGTTTTAAATATTAAATTTAGACCCCTCCCTCAGCTGCAAATCAGAAGAAAAAAAAAAACCATAAGATTTTTTTTGAAACTACCAAAAAAACTACAAAAATTATTAACGGGCAATATTGAAAGGTATTTTTTAATTTTTTTTTTTTTTTTTTTTTTTTTTTTAAATGTAAATGACGATTCTGTTTCACATTTTCTTATAAACCTATTTTTTAAATGACGATTCTGTTCACATTTTCTTATAAACTATTTTTAGTAAAAAAAAAAATAACAAATCGTGTCTTTAGTAATAAAAAATCTATGCCCAAACCAAAATTTTCCGTTTTAATTTTGACGACGATTTGCAATTTTAACCGCAATTACACGCTACCTTTTTTTTTTTTTTTTTTTTTTTTTTTTTTTTTTTTTAACTTTCGGCTATCCCCTGTATTTTCTATCGGGTAAATATTGTGAAAGCATATTGAATCTGAAACGATTGGGTGTATTAAGTTCGGTTCAAGAGATAATCATTAGATTTACATTTCATGGAAATACCAAAACCTTGGAGACATTAGGGTTAGGTTACTTCGGTAGTTTCCGTAATCTCTTGCGCGCTATTCTGCATTTGTACCAAAGTAAATTTTGGTCTTTATAGGAATGGGGCTCTGGACTTATAAAAAATTGTGATGGATCTGTTTTTATTCTGCTGGGTCAAATGATGATAACTGTTAGGTAGGGACACATGATAATTCAAATGAATAAATCACCTAACACTGATGCCCAGTAGATTGTAAGGCAGATTCACATTGTTTAACCCTTTTGTTCCGATATGACTTTTTTTTTTTTTTTTTTTAAGTAGAGTAGATGTCTAATAGAAATTGTTTTCTAAATATTTGTAAGTTGAGAATGTTTAATTTTCCAAATATTGTCTAGAAGCAAAGATAGGAAATAAATTGCTTCCCTACAACAGATACATAGTAGTTCAGTGATGAAAATAGTTCATAAACTGGTTTTTATTCTTCTGATTTTCTTATTTTTTCTCCGTAGGTTGGAGGTATTGACGCACACTACACATCATTTAAAAGCTAGGACCCTTCATTGATATACATTATGACAGATAAAATGAATGACTGGAACCCACCTGAATCATGGAAGAGAATAACTTGTATCATGATGATTGGTGCCGGCCATCAAAATAAGGAGATTATGGATACTACCCAATGCTCACTGAACACTGTAAAAACAATCAGGCATGAACTGGAAAATTGCAATGGAGACTACGAGTCTGTGGCTAAAGAAAGCAAAATAAGACGCTCTGACTGTTGACAGTAGTGTAATTTCTGTGCTTGTTGAATTTCTTTACAATACATTAAATTTTGTAGTGTTACAAGCACTTTTCTTTTTCCTAATGAAACTGTCAAATTATCCCGAACACTCTGTACACATCCTCTGTTTTAGGTCGTCGAGCAATGAGCGCAGAGCAACGAACACACTTGAAGTGTCTGGTCGAGTTGGGGAAAACTCCATCAGAAGCGCTGGGATTGCTGAAGAAAGTGTACGGAAATGAGACAATGTCACGCTCGCGTGTTTTTGAGTGGTGCAAGAGGTTTAAAGAGGGTCGCGAGCACGTGATAGACGACCCCAGGAGTGGAAGGCCCCTAACGACCAGGACTGAAGCTAACATAGAGCGCGTCAGGCAGATCCTGTGTAGCGATCGTAAGCTGACTGTTCGAATGATCGCAAATGAGCTGGCATGAATAGAGACAGCGTATGGAAAATTATCACTGAAGATTTGAAAATGCAGAAAGGAAATAGGAAATCCATTAAATCATCTTCGTGATTTTTCTAAGCTTATCATAGTCCGGGATTTGTCCAGAAATATGAAGGTATTAAATGAAAATCTAGTTATTACTAGTCAGTTGGTCTAACCCTATCACCATTTTTTTTTTTTTTTTTTTTTTTTTTTTTTTTAAAAGCTAGTAGATGTCTAACAAATTTATAATAAATATTTTGTAAATATTTTTATGTTCTAGATTCATTATTTTGTGTAATAAATGTTGAAAACGACATTTTATTCTCCAAATATTGTCTAGAAGCAAAGATGCAAAAATTAGATTTAAAGGGAAATTGTTGATCTCCTACGACAGATACGTAGCAGTCCAGTTCAGAGGTAAAATATACAGGGTGGACCATACTAACGAGACATTTTAAATGCTATTTTTCTCAGATAATAAAAATGGCAGAGTACTAAAGTTATTTATTACATAACTGATACACAGGAGTTTTACATTTTTGTCTAATTATTTACTATATTAGTTTCATCACAGCTCCAGCTCCATGTTAAGTTCGAAAATACTTAGGGTGGCGTTTTAAGCTGTAATATTAAAGAGCTGACCTTAAGTCTGTATGTCTTATCTTAATAAATTGATAGGACTTTCCTAAGAACAGCTACATTTTATTTTTTATTTTTTTCTCTGCTGGTAAGTCAGTTTTGTTATTAGAAATAGCCAATGACTTTAAATATAAGAACAAATGATCATGGAGGGTTGGGTTGTTAGTGGGCGGGGGGTGCACATTAAATTGATCAAAAACAAGATTTCTGCTATGTAGATAAGATGAGTTTATCAATTTAAAGAAAAATGAGACTAGTCCCAATATTAGTTTTGTGAAATGCAGAGTTGGGAAAAGGTATGCATTCAAATATTCTCCCTTGAGCAGATTCTTTAACTCTTAACATCCTGTTGAGAATTTTCTAAATCCAGAGTCCCATTCCTATAAGGATTTATCAAAAAATGGACTTTTCATTTAAAGTTAACCTGTTATTTCCTTAAATCAAAGACTGTTAAATGATTAATATTACATTTAAACAAAAGCTACCGTTTGGGGTGGATTAAGAAAACAAATGTGACTTCCAGATGGGTGGAATGAGGCGGTATATGACATTAAGAGTTAAACAGTTGGTCTAGAAGAAAAAACTATAAAAGGAAATTCCGACCATTAAAAACTGCTTAAGATATTGACCTTAGTATGATATCCTATTTGTGCAAAGGGGTTAGTAAATATGTATACACAGCTCCAGCTCCATGCTAACTTCGTTTTTATAGTTAGGATGGCGTTTAAAGCTGTAACAGAAAATGCTGGTCTCTTTACAGCCATGTGATTATTGTGAACAGGCATGATTGAGGCTATTAACAAATTTTTAGGGCTTTTTCTTTTTCTTCCATGTGGATAGTGTGATGTTTTTCTAATAGAAAATTTTTTTATATATTGTCTCTTCTCTGAAAAAATAATTGTACCCACTTTGGGTTATTTCCTATAATTCCAACCTAACGGTGAGGGGGAGACCACTCTGAATGAATTTTATCTATTAATTAATCTACCCATTATTTTCCCATTTAACTAACTCTTCTTTTTTCCTAGTAAATCAATAATTAGAGTGGTTCCCTTTTTAGGTTGGAATTAAGGAAATAACCCAACTTTGTCTATTGTTTCACAAAAGCAATCTTCCAGTGACGATATTAATAGATAGATGATGTCGCAAGATAGATGACTCTAATCTTCACCAACGCTGAGGTTGATTGCTTTTTTTTTTTTTTTTTTTTTTTTTTTTTTCCAAGAGGAAATCTTTCTGATAGTTTACATCTGTTATTAGAAATAATGACATTAATTTCAAATTTGCAACATTAGTAACAAATGATTTTGATTTTACTGACATAAGTCTTTTTAAAAAAGAAAAAAAATATATAATTCATTGCTGATCTTAGATGTTTTTCATTTTGCGGATATTTGAATTCATCACGGTAAAATGATAATCTTTTTTATTTGTAGATTATAGGCAAGTAGTATACTTTTTTATTTTTTTATTTTATTTTTATTAATGTTACTAATTCCTTACTGAAATTTGGAATTTACTAAATAGGTTAATAAAAATAAGTCTAGAATATTAAATAACATCTTTTCATCTCTAATATTCTGCAAAGGATCAGTTTATGGTGGGGTCGTAGGACAGTTCCAAAATAGTTTTTTTTTTTTTTTTTTTTTTTTTTTCATTTCAGGCAGGGAGTGGAAAAAGTAGCCACAGTCAGTTACCTATGAGGATCTCTCAGTCTAATGATTCTTATGAAATACACGTCACCAAATCTGAGGCAACAATTGCTGTGGCTCTTTTCTGCTCCTTTTTTATAAATTCACATTAGGTTTTTTAAAAAAACTTTATATCCTGTTTTTATAGTTGCTTTATTTCAACTTTTTTTTCTTATTTCTTTTACATATTTTTAAAATTATTTCTAAATCAATACATTAATTAAAGTTTTCAATTGCAAAATATTGTCTGTCCAATGATGTTTTTATATTTGCTACTCTTGATTTCCAATATGACGATAAATTATCCACTTCATAAGTGCTGAGGTCAGACAATAATATTCCGGAGTTTTTTTTTTTTTTTTTTTTTTAATTCTAAATTTTTTAAATGTGATTGTTACATTGTTTTAGCAGAATCAGCAGCACGCAGTATTGCCGACTGGCTTACAATCCCCTCTCCCTAATAAGTCTTAGGTGTTTCTCTCCTCTGATCATCACTCACTCCCTATCTGCAAGTTTTGGTTCCCTTGATGAGGATCATGATCTTTTTGTGTGAATTATTTACAATTTATTATATCTGAATGGAAAATAACTTTCTTTTTCTTTTCCCTCTTCATGTTTAAAATTAATATATTCTACTGAAGTTTTTTTTTTTTTTTTTTTTTTTTTTTTTATAATTTGGGTAATAAATTAGTGGCATTTAAATATACATCAACTTCCAATGAGTGAAGGTCTTTTCTGTGATGAAAACTTGGAATTACCATTTGAATAAGATGAAAATATCTTGCGGCTTTTTTCCTGAGATTTGACCTTTTTATTATTAATCTTTAAAATTGTAAAAACATTTCATTGGAATTTAGTTAACATGGTTGAGGATATAGAGAGATTAGATAGATATATTATATTGGTCCTGAAATTATAGTTACTTTACCCATTAACTTAACATATTAATGTATGTCTATGAAAATTATTTTAAATATTTTACTAATAGTATGTTTTATTTGGAGTGTATTTTGTTGATGTCAACTAATTTTCTTAGAAATTGTAAGTTAGATTCAACAAAAAAAAAACCTGGAAAGAAAAATGAGTGGAAGTTTTTTGTGATGAAAAATAGAATTAGCATTTAAATTAAATGTGAATTTGTAGTATTCAAAGATTTGACTTTTATGTGGAGAATGTATTTCCTTGTCAAGATGGTAAGTTGCACTTGTTAACCATTACTTCATGAGGGTATTTACATTTTTAAAGATTATGGATTTTACAAATAGCCAACATGTCTTATTTGGTTAAAGTGTATTTCATTCTATTACCACCAGATGGCAGTAAAAGTCAACTGGAAATATTTTTTTTTAATCAATAGTTTAAAGAAAGTGAAGGTCTTTTCTGTGATGAAAACTGGAATTACCATTTGAATTAGATGAAAATATCTTGCGGCTTTTTTCCTGAGATTTGACCTTTTATTATTAATCTTTAAATTGTAAAAACATTTCATTGGAATTTAGTTAACATGAGTGTATGTACCTATAAAAGTTGGTATTTTTTATTTTTTTAAATCCTGGTTTTACAAATAGTTCAGCCAGCAAAGAGTATGTTTTATTAGGTTGTCTTATGCATGGGATGAGAACATTGGTCAACTGGAAATCTTTGAAATCGTAAGTAAACCAGATTAAGAAAATTCAAAAATAAAAATCCTTAGTACAAAGTTGAGAGAAAAAAAGGTCTTTCTGTGATGAAAAATGGAATTACCATTTGAAGAATATGAAAAAATCTGCGGCATTTACTCTGAGATTTGACCTTTTTTCTTTTTTTAATTTGTTCTGAATTTGTAAAATTATCTATGTACATCTTAAATTCATAAAATATTCTCACCACTTAAGAATTTAAAAAAAGGTTTTAAACTATTCAAGATTTTACTGCCTATAATAAGATTACTAAACTTCTTTAAAGTTATTGAAGGTGTAAAAGTGATTTATTCATTATTTATATGAATTGGTATTCAGTATTTTGTATTAAGACTTAATTTGGATATTTATTTCAATTGCATCATTTACCTTCATAATTCTCTTATTAAATGACTGGAATTATCATCATGCCTTTATAGAACCCATATAGTGTAACACTAACTCTGAACTTGAGCTTGTCCCATCACAACAGGACAAATGGGTTTTTTTTAAATTGTTTTTCTGGTTCTGATATTTTCAGTCATTGATACTGAAACTAATTTCTCATAAATTCTGTAAATAAAATTTCATGGACTGTTAAAAAATGATGATTATTATAATTGAACTCTCTTACTGATTCCTTCTGTGAGGATACGACGATCTGATTCTAACAGTCTTGATATTAAAATATGGTCACCTCAAAAGAACTATAAAGCCTGCTTTATTGTGAAACAAAGGCTGAGGTAAATTATCAACTAGTTACTCTGCATTGTATAAAGGGCAGTTGTGTGTATGTCCGGAGGAAACTTAAAAGAATTAACGACAAAGTAAATGCATTAGATATTACCAGGACTTGGTTTTTGAGCAGAAATAATGATTTGATTTATATTTGTGAAAAGGATTTTTAAAAAATAAAATTTAGATAACAGAATGTAGGCCCCCGATTTTGTTTTTTTTTTTTTTTTTTTTTTTTTTTTTTTTTTTAATTGTGAAATCAGTCGAAAAATAAATATATGTAACCTGACTGAACAATGAAATGTTGAAGTGCATAATTATCTTTGCGGTAGAACTTTTAATCAGAGCTTCCTTCTTTAAGAAAGGACACATTTAGATTGTTTTTGTTTTTAAGTAAAGGGATCCAGGTTGATTCGCAATATTAAAATTAACAGAAAAATCACATTTAAAGAATCAAACGGCAAATAACTTGAATCTAAACAATAAATATCTGAGAAAGTCAAACATTTTGACTAAAATTTTACAACAGGAATTAAACCATAATAATTGAATCTTTGTAACAAAATATTTAAAAAAAATATTTGATATATTAATTCAAAATATGAATTAACTTATCTCAAGTTGAAATACTGCTCAAATTAAAAATTTGCTATTTCCCAAATAAAGAAATCCTGAAAAATTTGAATTATCCGAGACAAAATTAATGTTATCATTACAGTAAACACTTATAACTAGTAAAATAAGGATGATGTTTTTATTTTTAGCGCTTGCCGAATCTACACAAGATTTCCCAAATTATTCATGAATATTCATTAAACAGTAAAGATGCTTCTGATTAGGTGGGTACTTGTTGATTTCATTCAATGACGTTTCTCTATCATGTAGCAATATTTTGATTTATTTTTATGTGACACAGACTACTTTAAAGATGGTTAAAGGTTTAAAATAAATAAATTCCGTTTTACAAGACCAGGGTTCCCACGTGTCCTGGAAAATGAAATGTACATTTTCTAGTACTGGAAAAGGTTGGGGTTTTTTTTTCTCCTGGAAAAAATCTTAATTATCTGAGACAAAATTAATGTTATTGTTACCATTAACAAATATAACTAGTAAATAATAAAGACGCTTTGTTATTTTTTTGTTTTAATTCTCAACGAACCTACCCAACATTTCCCAAACTGGTCATGAATATTCATTAAACAGTAAAAATGCTATCCGAGAGCCCTTCACACTGGGCTATTTGACCAATTTTTAACTTTCAACATGTAGCATAAAATATATTAATTGTCATTTAATTTTTAAACACAACACTTAAGAACTAAATTAACAAGGACAAGTATATGCTTAAACATTACAGACATAAGCATATAATGTAAAAGGATTATTCTGTAATTAAAAGTGTATTAGAGGTATTTAAAAAATAAATTACGTAATTTTATACAAAATAACTTGATATATACCTCCCTTCTACCCATAAAATTTATAGTAAACATTTAAAAAAAATAATTTTCTTTATAATTAATAGTATATAAATATAAATGTACTTGCTATATATAATAGCACGTGATTAATTTTAATTAACATGTCTACACTAACACAAAACCTTCAATGAGAGAAAAACTCTTTGGTTGTTCTTAGAAAAATATATCTGAGTGTGCTTAAGAAGATATGTATATAATATAATTATCAATCAAATTTCAAGGATAATAATGTAAAAAAGTCACTATACAAGACAAATATAGGTTACTAAATTTCCATTTTTAGTCGTCTAGGATTAATGACATATCTGAAGTAGAAGATCGCGGTTCTTAAGGTAACGGTAAAGCAATGATAACATGTCAGACCAAATGTAGGGAATATTGATGTAGATGCATGTATTCTGTTTTTATTGTGTGCAGTTGAGAGCTGAGAACCCCATGGTGCTATTACCAATATGCTAGGGTATATTTTAATGATAGTGAACCATTCAACTAAGAAATTTGAATAATTAAGAGAATTTCTGTATTACATATAAATTGCCTTCAGCAAGTTGGCGCTTTTAAAACATGATATCCTATTCGTAGGCGACAATTCAGATGGAGTGGTCAATTCTTATTATGACTCGAGTTAAACTTCTAAGTTTCTTTTTACGGAAATGGAGTTTCGTCCTATATTTTATATTCTTTGAATAAATCCACATCGTGTCTATTCTATGCACCTAATCGATGAGCCAAAACAATTATTCAATGACTGGTCTTTTGAAGCAAATATATATCGAACAAGAATTAAGTGGAATAAATATTTTTAATCAGTCTAACACACTCACCCTCAAGTTCTTCTGTTTTCTATCTCGTCCTAATAGGATCTCTAAGTGTTTAATATTACTTTATCTACAATCGCAACAGCACGATCACCGCTAGTTTATAATCTTTTTTATTGTCTAATATTTCTCTTCTTACAAATCTCCAAACTGACTATTTGAGTCATCTATGCTGCAAAGGGTGTTCTATTCACTTAATTTTATATCAAGTCGAAAATATACATAACCTAATTGCTAATGAATTGAAATGATAGTATATGACAGAATAAGAATGTTTAGTAATAATTTGATGAATCGTGAAATATCTGTAATCTACCCTTATAAGTAAGTTCGCTGCCAAAGCGAGGAATGATTGTAAACAGATCTAATGGACCAGGATAAAGCTGCACACCAATAGAAAACGACAATAAAGTTAGAGACTTCTGCGAGATTAACCAGCTCCATTATGTGCGAAGTATATCCATCAAATATTTAGGGCCAATCAATGAAGAGCTAAGGAACTATTTCGTGGGAAATTCTGTATTATATGAGTCTCAATACGCACTATATAATATTTAATCACAGGAAACGCGCACAAAAACAACATACACCCAAATTTAACCAAAAATATTAACTAACAACATTACAACTGTGGAACAACTAAGAAGTCTACGTTATATGTACATGGACCAGTAAATCCTAACAACGGGGGAGTAGCATAAATGACTTCCTAATGCTGGAAATGAGTACACATAACAACCATTAAAAAGGATATAAGGACCTTTCATATCTAGTATACCATGATCACGACAGTGAGTAATAGCATTTGTATCTTCTGAGTAAGATAGCAGAACATCAGGTAACATTAAAGACAGTTACTAGATACTAGAGGACTCATGTACAACTACTGAACACATGTATGTGAAATGCAACTGATAGGGGCTAAATAATATTGATATGTAAGTAATTAAGTCACATACTAATACTAGCATATGAAACTGCTCTATTATAAATATAGCTAACCACATGACATACAAATAAATTAATATCATGTACACGTAAAGTCAACTCATATGGTATGATAATCCAGCTAGATTAAAACGTAACCCTGAGTGGGAGAATAATAAAAACACAACCATATTTGCGGGTACTAATTCCTCTGCAGAATTACTGCGGTAGGACAATTGCAAAACAAAACAGCAATAAGTTTGATCAGTAGATAAGCTACTACTTCACAGAACGCTTCAACTAATATCTAATCACAAACCCGCCGCGCACTATCTAACAAACGCGAATTATCCAAGCATTACGGGAGATTTTTGTGCGATCAGAACCCAAGACAAACAAACAACACGGCGATGGCTTAAATGGAAAATAAGCCGAAAGCCTCAACTTGTGCCCTTTTAATTTTTAAAGTAAATGCCCACTGACATACTATCAGAAAAAAATAGATAGAAATACAGTTTTAGGACTTCAATAGAAAACTGTTTGGAGACAAACGTAATGAACTGATAGCCAAATTTCAAAGGCACAACAAAGGATAAATATATTTCCAATCTATACATGTTATTAAAAATCCAAACAAATAAAAGCCTCGAGTAACCACTAAGCTTGACACTATCTTAACATCCTTATCTTAATTATCTATTATTACCACATATTAGATTGTTGTATACTTATTGGTAAGAATATTATATATATTATGTATTATGTATTATATATAATATATTATCTATATATTTATAATGTAGTACATGTATGTATATATATATATTTATGTATATATTATATAATAGTATTGTATGTAAATGTATATATAATATTATGTAATGTATATATAAAGTGACTTAGAAAAATAAATAAAATAGAATAAATTAAGTTAAATAGAAGAAATGAACTGGGGTGGTCCTTTAGTTAAATCTGGAATAGATGATTTACACAAATTCCTAACAAATTATTGATATGGTCAAATATCTTTTTATTACTCTAACAGCGGAGCGACACAGAATTTGCATATATACCCATAATCAAACCATACCCCAAAGACATTAAATTTTCACATTATCCAAAAAAATAAAAACCTTACAATCTTACTTTATATATAAGAAAAATAAATTACAAAAAATAAAATTTCTCTTCTACAAATCCGTTGCAGGCATACGGTCAACTGGTTAATACTCATCCTGTTTTGAATAAGAGAGTTTGTCTAGTATTGAACTTGAAATATGTCTTTTTTTCAAAAACTTACATTAAATACATGATTCACTGACCGAGATAAATGTGGTGGAAGTGCTGATATTTGAAACTACAACATAACCTTTTTGCAACATCAAGGTTTTCGCTTTTGAATTCATATCACAGGACTAAATTTTTTTTTTTTTATTTGTTTTCGAATGCCTTTAAATAATAAAGAATTCATGAATCGGGAGAGTTAGACACTTTGTCTAAGCTCCCTGAAATAGACTATATTGCAAAATCTCTAAGTCTTTTGTTATTCTTTACTTATAAATTATATATATATAATATATAATAATATCCTGAACAAGATGTGGAAACAAACACCCTACGAGAAAACAGCTGTACTGCCACATATCACCCAAACCATCCGAGTAAGGCGGGCAGGACACTGCTGGGAAGCCAGTGTGGGCCGACCAGCAAAAAACATACGTTGATCAGCTCTGTGCGGATGCATAGAGGACCTCCCGAGAATGATGAGCTATAGGACGGATGGAGAGAGTGTCATGGATATCCGCGTTGAAAGCGCGACATGATGATGATATAATATATATATATATATATATATAAAAACTGAAAAATGAAAATAAATGGAAGTTTTTAAGTAGGAAGACCAAACACAAACATTCAATTCATAGGTTAAAACTTAATATTTGGTTTTTATTTTATCAAATACTTCATCAGAAATTAACAACTACATATTTGAATATGTATTGTATATATGAGAGAGAGAAAGATTGATAGATAGAAAACAGAAAAAAAGAATTACTGTTCCACTTGAACTGAAATTGGTTGGTAAAAATGGCACTGGACAGCCAATATTGAAAAAAATTTTACCATCCCCGGCAAACTGTCCTGGATGTAATTTTATCGTCCCGGGATGGCGTTAATATCAAGCCCTATCGGTGGGTCTTTAGAATACACCTCTGCAGAGGTGTAAGACCCCCTCCATGTGTGGTAACCGTGATTCTTAAGGATGGAATCTTAGCAGATGAGCAGTTTGATATGCAACACTGCTTAGACTAGGGATACCTATTTTTTTTTGTCTGCTTTTTATTTTAAAAACAAATTAAAATTAAAACAATTATTTAAGGTCAAAATTTTTGTCTAAGTCAGAAAGTAACATAATGAGCATCAGGACAAAAGCAAAATAATATTGCACCTGTAATTTATTTTTGATACATTTAAAACTATTTTTCGGTCAATTTTTATCAAATATGGCCACTGGAGTTGCCGTAAAATTTGTGTTTATAAAATAGATTTAACACTAAAAAAAAAAAAAAAATTACCAAAAATCCGGGAATTATCTGTTTTTAATGAAATTTTCAGTATTGATTTATCAATGAAAGAATGCATCAGTTATTTTATTTTAAAACTTTCTGATTTAATTAGGTATTTCTGCTATGATAAATTAATATATAAATTCATTTAAGATATGAGTATCATGATGTTAACTTTAAAATGTCATAATTATGTTTTAAAAACATTTTTTTCGTAACTACTTTACTTTAGTATCAATCTCTAATAACACTGGGTAACAGCCAAAAAATCGTCAGGGGTTTCTCAGCTGATTTAGACTAATTTTGGTGTTCTGAGTCCGAATATCACATGGATTTTGCTCTATCAGGTCAACTTTTTGAGATTACAGCCATAGGCCTACCTGACGAGCTATACATATGCTAATATCAGGGGTTTTGAGATCAATCATATTTTTCTTGAAGAATATATCGAATTACAATGCACAGACACGAATAAAGGGAATTCCACAATTAGCCAATCAAATCAATACCTGTCTCAGCATTACTCCATCTTTCTTTTTCATTCAGTTTATTGTGATGGCTTCGCGCGACTGTCATGCAGGAATAATCCTGACGTTTTCTGCTACATTTGTGGAGAATACACGCTGTCAGGGACAGGAAGAACATCACAGGAATTTGTGAAGCGCGCCTACGAGGCTTACTTTAAAGCCAAGCTGGGTGACCAAGATAAGTCCTGGGCACCGCACACGGTGTGCAAGACGTGCGTGGAATACATCCGGCGGTGGACGAAGGGCGCAAAAAACTTCCCTGAAAGTTTGGGATTCCGATGGTTTGGAGGAGCCGTTTGACCATGCATCGGATTGTTACTTCTGCGCCATCAATACTACTGGCATCAACCGGAAGAATCGGCACAGCCTCCAGTACCCCGACTTCCATCTGCCCACCGTCCACTGGCTCACTGCGAAGAAATTCCTGTACAGCGTTCACAGAGCTTCCCGACAGCGACGACGAGGCCACCACTACAGAAGAGGAGTATGGAGCACAAGATAGTCCGCAGCCCTTTTCACAATGTGAGCTTTAATGATCTGGTTCCGGATCTCGGCTTATCGAAGACTTCCTCCGAGCTGTTGGCCTCCAGACTCAAGAGAAAAATCTACTTGGCAAGGACGCGCTTATCACTTTTTTCGTAGAAGGCATGACCTGACCTGATTGAGCAAAACCCAAGGTCATTTCGGACTCAGAGCATCAAAATTAGTCTAAATAAGCTGAAAACCCTGGACGATTTTCAAAACATGTTTTTTTGTTACCCAGTGTAATTATGCTTATCAAATTTGATGGACTAAATAAAAACTGAATGAATTTGGGATATGTTGACTTATTTCTTGAGGAAAACGGAAAAAAATCATCAGGGTTTCTCAGCTGATGATCCGCAGAAATTTGTTTTTTACGAAAAATCGATTTATTAAAAATTTCTGTAGCAAAAACACCTGACCTGATTGAGCAAAACCAAAGTCATTTTCGGACTCAGAGTATCAAAATTAGTCTAAATAAGCTGGAAAACCCTGGACGATTTTCAAAACGTTTTTTGTTACCCAGTGTAATTTTTTGTCACAAACTCTATTGAAAATTAGTGCCCACCCTCCTTTTAAACAGAGCAAATATTTTATAAGATAAATAATTAAATAAAGATTTAATGATTATCGAAATTAGTAAAATAAAAAAAATATCCAAAAATTATTTTTTATTTTTGGTACTTACTTTAGCATCTTTTTTTTTTTTTTTTTCCCCTCTCTTTCTCTTCTATTCACATCTTCCAATCTTTTGTCTTTTTATTCATGCAGAAATTAGTATTAATCATATATAACCCCACTGATATTTTGCACCCAAAAGGGTAGTGGGGTCAAAGTTAAGTGACCTGAAAAAAAATTTGAAAGTTTTGTAATAAAATAACATGCATTATAAAATTCATTTATTGATAAATCAACACTGAAAATTCCCTGATTATTGGGGGAAAATTTTTTTTTTTAAATGGGTTGGAGGGGGGGTATATTTGTATTGTAAAAACACGGATTTTTCAAGAAATTGGGTATACCTAGTTTAGACGGGCAGTAGGAGAGAGCCCCTCTGATCAAGCCAAGCACCTATATGATTGCCCCAACCTTTTTTATATTTGGTGGTGGCTGGGGGTCTTCATGTCCAGGAATATCTGATGGTGAGGTTCCAGTTCTGGAGAATATGGAGCACCCCTTCATCACCATTGCTTCATGGTCCACTCTTTACTGGAGTGGTAGTACCTGTTAGGGTCCCATCTATGGGTTGAATAGAAAAATGTGTATATAAAAAAATTGCTTATTCATTAAGAATGAATTTATTTCAAAAGTTTGTCCGCATTAAATGATCCACTGAGGTTGATATGCCGTAAAACAAATCAACAACCAGTTCTGTTTAAAAACATTTTGTTTTTATGAATTTGTACAAAACACAATCTCCCCCCCACACACACACACACACACACACACTGCCTAATATGACAACATAAATAAACATGAACTGTATTTTTGAGATGAGGCTTGATAGGAATAATTTTGATTTTTCGGGTTGGAATAATTTTTATTGTATGTATATCTTATTATAATGGAGATTGTGAGTTTATCTGTCTGTAACCGAAACTATATTACTATACAAGTCACAATTCCCTTTGTTATTTACATCACATTCTCCATGGTTTTATTTTTATTTAAACCTCAATTATTAATAAAATTGTTTTACATCATTAAGACTGTTGACCATATCTACATACTAATAACATGCAATTGTATTTATATATACAACAAAATAGCGGATTACAATGTGAATGGAAAGGCTAATTTGCATATTGATCTTAAAAATTTTATTTAATAAATATATGCTTAGTATTATTGATTTCTAATTGTTTGGTTTTATCTTATTGAATATGAGCAACAATATCGGGTATAAATCTTAAAAGAATCCATTAACAAGAAATAACTAATTTAATTCTTACTTCCTATTTTAACTAAATGGTTAAAAAGCAAAATTTACCAATGAAGACGGGAGTGATGGAAAAGGATGGAAGAGTTAGTTTCAAGTTGTTCTATTTTTCAATTTTTTATTTATCTGCATTCTTATTCAGTTTCATTAGCCTTTCTAATTTAATATGATATTTTATTATATTAAAACTTAAATACTTGCACCCGGAGGGTGCATATATTTGCTAGTACATATAATGTTTCAGGTTGTTCCCTTTGTATCCAAGTATAGTAATGATCCAACCTGGGAAATCATTTTTGACAATTGATCAAACAAGCGTTGAAGAACCTTCAAAGATTTCATTCAAAAACAATGACCATTGTATTTGCATGCCTATCATTCTGACATGTGTAGCATAATGGACCCTGGAACACCTATATTTGCGGCCTTGTGCCAGACACAGAGAAACCTTAATAGGATGTAGCATGATTCTCAGACCTTACGGGAGTGGGCAAGCAAGAACAATATGAAATTCTAATTATCACCTTGAGTCGAGTCGTAGCCCAAGAAGTCTAGGATTTTGCTAGTAAAATTTAGTTTAATCGGTTTGTCAGAAGAAAGGATGGTTGACCCGTTGACCTCTTAATTGACGCACAATTTGGTAGAACAAATTAGAACCTTCGATAGATTCGAGGACATTCTAGAGTTCATTAGATTTTCTATATAATGAGGGAACCTTAGATTTTGTGGGAGTTGAGTTCTGGAGACTGAGGGAGTAAGATCAGTTGAGTTGGTCTGGGACCGTGGAGTTGGCTTGACAGTAGGCTTAGGGTTTTGCTGAGGTTAGTCATAGGCGAGTGACTGAGGTCCTGGTGTCGCTGATGTGTGAAACCTGAGATTTAATATTTTACACTGAACGAAGTTTTTAAAAAAATATACCTACTAATGAAGCCTGATAATTGGTACTGACCATCGGAGTTAAGGACATAACGAAAAACATGTATTAATGAAAAATCTCTCTCAGAGTTAAGAAGCCGACATTGAATAAATCAAGTCATTAAAAAGAAACGAAAAGTTTGTTATCAACTTTACTCTACTACTAAAAAATACTACGAATGTTATGAATGAAACAGATACCAGCGGAGATAAAGTCAATTGACCGTGACTAAGAGCCTGCAGCGTGTGTAAGGTGATATCTTTCCCTTGACCACGCAAGGAAGTATGGAAGAATTTTGGGCTTGAAAGCTGACTACTAGATCTGTGTGCGCTTGTAAACAAATGAGCGTAGTCAACCCCGGATACACAACCGTACAAGTCTTAATAGTACCGTGTGTTTTGAAGATGCAGTGGGCCCCACAACATAACGTCATGTATACTATACGATTGGTCGTGAAAGAGACAACCCCAAATACATTACATATACGATTGGTAGTGTCGAGAAAAGCCAATATGTTACACGTGTCACGAGAAGAATCATTTAGAAAAAGTTTATTGGCATTTCCTGTCCAGCTCGAGGCATAAAATTTGCCATCAGTCTTTTTCGATATTTTTATTTTCAAAGTAATTAACTTTAAAAACAATTTGATTTAGTCTGTTTAATAATTGGTTCCCATATTGTGTTCATCTCTATACTTGGTCTACTCAATAGGTCACTACAGTCAAACATGCTTCTTTGAGATGTTTTCTTTTCCAACGTGCTTCATTATCTATCTATTATTTTAACTTTGAAATATATCTTTAGTATATAATATAGATATAAAGTGAAGGGGCATTGTGAAATATCTCCATATATTTGCCGATAAAAAGTGAGAAACACAGTATGGTAAATATTTGAAATTTGAAAAAAAATCATTTTAAACATGGAGGGAGAGGGGTAAAATATCTAAATTGATTTGCCAATTTAAAAACAGCAATGGTGATCATGGCTAAACAAAAGCAGGAGGACTGACAATTTTATTGTACAATGTGTCCATATAAAGTCTGTTTGCACTTTAAAGTGCACACGGACTTTATGGACACCCTATATAGTTAATTGATAGATGTAGACATCTATAATGAACCCAAGATGCTTCATTAACCCTGCATCATAAAAAAGTAAGAATAAAACTGGCTTTATATGTCAATATTAGATGTAATAGTAAATTATGAAATTGCCGTGAATGAGTGCTGTCCTGGAAAATGATTTCGTAAAATTCAGAACATGTACCTCATGTTCAGCAGTGTTTAATTGAATAAAATGATTTAGTTTTTAGAAAAAAGTAAGTATTTTAGCAAGAATTTGTTTAAGAAAAAAAAATATTTTGTCTGTAAGTCAGTCAAATAATTTTCACAGAAATTCGACAAAAACATTTCCACAATTGAATTGACTTAATTTTAATTTTATCGTTACAAATACCATTATTTAGAAGAAATTTTGAGTAAAATGCTCACATAAAGTTTATTTGAACAAGTGAGCAGCTAAAATCTTTTTCTTTTTTTTTTTTCCGAGAATATCACTCATGTAAAATAATGACTGAAAATCAAAAAATGTTTTGTACTTGTATAGAATAGCGCGTACGCAAAATTTTTACTGAAAATTAAAAAAACTATGGAGTAACGTAATACTAATATAAGAATTACATAAAATTAATGTTCATTTTAAAAAAGTTTTTATTAAACATTTTTGAAAGTGCCTGAAAATTAAAGTTTTTTAAAAAACAAACGTTGGTCCCCAGACCCTAAGTAAGGCTTCAAGCATATGGCACTTGAACAAAAATTTTTTTTTTTCATCAAATGTCAATTTCATCTCAGTTTAAAGTAACTGTCCTTTTTATGGACTCCCCCACTCTCTCCTGG
>CM042165.1:51101336-51172254 GCA_023376005.1 Doryteuthis pealeii | reverse complement strand
CGGAGATAATACTAATATAGATTACAATAAATTAATGTTCATTTTAAAAAAAGTTTTTATTAAACATTTTGAAAGTGCTGAAAAATTAAAGTTTTTAAAAAACAAACGTTGGTCCCCAGACCCTAAGTAAGGCTTCAAGCATATGGCACTTGAACAAAAAATTTTTTTTTTTCATCAAATGTCAATTTCATCTCAGTTAAAAGTAACTGTCCTTTTTATGGACTCCCCCACTCTCTCCTGGAAAATATTGACCTAATTTACTCTGTTTTTACTTGCCATAGTCAGGCATAATTCCAACCAACATATTTTCTGAGTTGTGCAATTCATCGGTAAATTAATGTAGATATTTTACAATATATCTCCCCCCCCCCAGCTTTTTTATCAGCAAGTCAATTTAGATATTTTATCCCCCACCCCACGTAGTTTAAAATAATTTTTGATGAATTTTTTACAAAACACAAATACAAATTATTAAGTACTGTTAATTTTGGCCTCAGATCTATTTTACAAAATAAATTTAATCCCTTCAATTGAAAATAAAAAATCAAGGAATTATAATATTTAAATGAAAATTTCAGTGTTGATTTATCAATGAATGAATTATTTAAAAACTTTCTGATATTTTTCTTCAGGTCACTTAATTTTTACCTTACCCCCACCCCACCCCTATTTTTGGGGTTCAAAATATCTTTTGAAACTAATTATAGTATGAATAAAAAAAATTTTTTAAAAACCGAAGGTGTGAATAGAAGAAAAAAATTATTTTAAAGGAACACCTCTTATAGAAAATAAGTATCTAAAAATTAAATGTAAAAAAAATTTTTTTACTCTTGTTTATATATATAATTGTCTTAAATTATCAGTGAAAAAATTATACATCGATATTTGTTTTGTTAAAAAGGGTGGGGGCCTAACTTTTCAATTGAGCTTTTTCCAAAAATTCTAAAATGGGCTTGTTATTAAATAGATATTTGTTTTTAGAATCTAAAATTATGAAATTTAAAACTTAAATTTAGGCATTTCATATTTTAAATGAATGTTATATATTAATTAATTAGGTATGTGGATTGTTGTTTTCAAGGCGCATATAGGTGGCATTTATTTTAAAGAATTTAAATTTATTTCTATTGAATCAGTTTGATTGAAATGATTCAGTAATTTAAAAGAATTCATTGATTAATAAATCAACACTGAAAATTTTATTAAAATCAGATTATTCTCTGATTTTTAGCAATTTTTTTCTGCATTTAACATTTCTTGGTGACTTTTTGTAAACAAAAACACCAAAATTATTTCATCAAGTTAAATTGAGTTTTTTTTTTTTTTTTTTTTTTATTACCTTAGAAATTTCCAGGTCAATTTTACATGTCTGTCAATATCCATGACTAACTTAAAAATTTAACAAAAGATAGCCCTAAATTTTATCTTTTAAAAAATTTAAGTTAAAAAAAGATGCGATGATATGCTGCATATTTTCCGAGATTTATAAAAAAAAAACTTAATCGTCAATTTCAACTATGGATGACAAAACAGGCTGAATTCTCTCCCAGTTAAGATGAATATCTCAATCTCAACAGAGAAGTCTTTTTCGCTACACCTCCAAGAAAAAATATTTTAAGATATTGGAAAGAAAATCCAATATTCATCTTTTACTTCGAAATACCCGGATGTGAAAACCTACAAGATAGTAAAAAATTTCAATGTCTGTCCACCATAGGTGTGGACTCTGCGGCAAGGGATAAATAATGAGTTATCACCTCTTGGGATACGCATTTATCTCCCTTATACCCTAAAAAATTGAACATGGTTATTAATATCCAATAGTATGTAAAATATCTACATATATTTGCCGATAAAAAAGCGAGAAACACAGCACAGTAAATATCTGAAATTCGTACTAATTAAAAAAAAACATTTATTTAAAATATTGGGTGAGGGTTTAAAATTGATTTGCTAATGAAAAAATAACCCATTAATATTGATCATGGCTAAGCAAAAACAGGAGGCCAGACAATTTTATTGTACAGGGTGTCTATAAAGTCAGTGTGCTTAAAATAATTTATAACATTAAAGTGCATGGACACCTTTGTGTAGTTAATTGATAGATGTAGGCATCATCTATAATAAACCCAAGATAATTCTTTAACCATGCAACATAAAAAAGTAACAATAAAAGTGTCTAAATGTGTCGATATTAGATTAATATCGATTAAATTATGAAATTACTGTGAACAAGTGCTGTTCTGGAAAATGATTGCCTAAAATGAGTGGGAACCCTGATATGACCTTATTGGCAATCTGTTCCAGAAGGGGAAATCTATTCTTATTTGCATTCCAAAATGCTGGGATGTTAAAAGGATTTGGTAAGTCATCTTGGTAATACATATAAATTTGGAATTCTTCGAAAAGATCAGTAGAAGGATCTTGCAAGTCTTTAATGGCTGCAAAACTATCAATGTCATGACTTATATTAGGTTGTTACAAAAATAATGGCCGATTGAAGTGCTCGGTTTTGAAATGTCATTTTAACATAGAATTTGTTATTTCAGGTAAATTTTTGCATATACAGGGTCAGGCAAAATGATCTGACACATTTGTAGGTTAAATAAAAGGCAAATAAAGTAAAGAAACAAAAAAGTGTTTTTATTTTCGAAAAGTACATATAATGCCTTTTTTTTTTTTCATATAATGCCATTTTGTTTTGTTTCTTTATAATGCCATTGTTTTTCGTTTCTTTTTCAGTTGCTGCCATGATTTGGACTGGTGAGCATCGCGCTTTCATTGTGGAAATGTTTATCAAAACAACGAATCTGTAATTGCAACACAAAGAGCGTTCCGTTTGCACTTCAATCTTGGTAGACATGATCCCATACCAGCTCGAAATACGATCTTGTTATGGGTTACCACTTCAGAGCTACTGGATCTGCATTGAAACGAAAATCAACCGGCCGACCTCGCACCGCCAGAACTCCAGAAAATGTGGATCCCATTTGACTGATTTAATTTTTAAAACATAATGAAACAAATGGCATTATATGTACTTTTCAAAAATAACATTTTTGAGCAGCGTATGCCGGCCTAGATGAAATAGATGATGGCATTTATATTCACGATGTAGTTGTCCATGCAATTAATTTTGTGGACACATCAGACCGTGATGTCCACACCCAATCTATCGAATACATGGATAAGGGAACCACAAGGTTCCTAGTTTGATACCGGTCCTCGCCAACTCAGCGTATGAGTAGCACAGGGATCTGTGCGGTAAAGTAAGGAGCTGGTGGTAGGTGTGGCGCTCCACCTCAGGCGCCAAAAAACAATCTCCTTGGTCTAGCGCTATTGAAAAGGGGATAGACTCCCTCTCTAACTGGCTGATACCGACTTTAGGCCGCCCCGACGACTTACTTTTACTTATATATATATATATATATATATATATATACATACACCAAACAAACACATGTACAAACTCCATCCGATGAATAAAATAGAGTCGTTTGCTTCCTGCATGAAATGGAAAGCTCACTTTTTCCTCAACTCCAAGCATCAAAAGCAGGAAAGATACGGATTCAAAACCAAGCAACATCCACCGGCCGTCAAAGAACTAAAGGGTTTTGAATCGGATCTCATCGGATTAATGAAACGAATCAAATTCAAAAATGTAAGCAATCCCATCCAGCAAGAAATCAGCAATGATTTGAAGTCCGTAAATAATTCTCCAGAAATACTGGTCAAATCAGACAAAACAGCCAAACTCTACAAACTCAATACAGAAAAATATACCAAACTCCTCCACAATGAAGTTACCAAGTTTTATCAAAAGGCAAACTCTAATTTAGAAGAAGACATTAACCAAGAGGCCAAATCTATCGCTTTCAAATTTAATGTTACAGACCGAGTTGATAAGATAAACAAAAAGCAGTGCTTCATCACGCTAAAGGACCACAAAAGCAATTTTACCAACGACCCTAAGTGCAGGCTCATAAATCCAACCAAATCCGAAATAAGCAAGATCAGCAAAGCAGTATGCCAGGATATTACTGCCACATTAAGAACAGCATTGAATATCAACCAATGGCGGAGTACTAACAATTGCATCCAGTGGTTTAAAAATAAAGACACATACAAAAACTGGTCACTCATTAAATATGACATCAAAGACATCACGGAAAGCACAATAAATAAAGCGATAGATTTGGAAAGAGAGTTTATGACCCTACCAGACGAAAAGATCCAGGTCATCCACCACTGCCGCAGGTCAATTCCATACCATAAAAACGAAATATAGATTTAAAAAAAGGCGCAGACAATTACAACGTTTCCATGGGATCCTACGACAGGGCCGAAATTTGTGAATTAATCGGCTGTCTATTATTACACAACTTAAACAAAATCATGGACCCGAGCCACCACGGTCTTTACCACGACGACGGATTAGCCATTTTGGAAAATAGCACCCCCAGAAAAGCGGACACCTTACGCAAAAAGCTGCACACCCTATTCCATAAGTATATATATATATATGTGTATATATATATATATATATGTATATATATATAATAATGTATGTTGACTTGTTCACTAATAAAATCTTTTTCTTTTTCTAAAATTGGCATTTTTGTTTATTTCTCCTCCAAAAAAGGTTTCTAGTATCTTAAAACTGATTTTCATTGCATTGAAATTACTTAAATCGATTATTTAAGGTCAAATTTTTGATACTGTAAAATTACCATATGAGAGTGCACCTGTGCTTGCTGAGGGGTGCATGTTTGACATGCCTGATGTAACGGCTCCTTATTCAAACCAATTTTAGCCCCAAATAGATCCCATTAATTTTATAGGATTTAAATTTTAAAAATTGGTTATTTCCTATAACTCCAACATAAACAATGGGGAACCACTCTTGACTGATAAATTATTTATTTATTGATCTACTAGGAAAAAAGACAGGTTTAGGGTTAGTTTAATGGGAAAATAAATAAATAATTTATCAGTTAAGAGTGGTTTCCCTTTGTTTATGTTGGAGTTATAGGAAATAACCAAAAAATTTCTTAAAGGCTGTTATTAGCAGATGTTTTATATAAAGTTTTAATTTTAGCAACTTTAACCATCATTTACCGTGGGTAAGACCTTAAACTGCATCTGGTTATTTCCTATAATTCCAACCTAAAAAAGGGGGGACCACTCTGATTGACTGATTTATTGATCTACTAGGAAAAAAGAAGACAGGGTTAGGATTAGTTTAAGGGGTAGATTAATTAACAGATAAAATTATTTTTTTTAGGTTGGAGTTATAGGAAATAACCCTGCATCTAGTAGTGAAGTTCCAGTTTAGGAGTACCCCTTCATCGCCATTCCACCCACGTCCAACTATTGGTTGAACCTGTTAAGATCCCGTCTATGTGTTAAATAGGGGAAAAAAATCAGTTTACAAAATTTTTTTTGCATACCCATCAAGCATGAATAGAACAAAATGACTTTGGTATAAAATAACCCAATAAGGGTTGACATGCTGTAAATCCAACAAACCAATTTAACCATCATATACGAATTAAAAACAAACTAAACAAAAATATTAAGAATTAAATACAAAATATTAAAAATTAAAAAAAAAAAATATTAAGAATTAAATACAAAAAATACAAAAATTTAAAAAAAAAAAATATTAAGAATTAAATAAAAAAAATATACAAAAATTAAAAAAAAAAAAAAAAATATTAAGAATTAAATACAAAAAAATATACAAAATTTAAAAACAAAATATTAAGAATTAAATACAAAAAATATACAAAATTTAAAAAAAAAAAAAAATATTAAGAATTAAATACAAAAAAATATACAAAAATTTAAAAAAAAACAAAAAAATATTAAGAATTAAATACAAAAAATATACAAAAATTAAAAAAACAAAAACTAGCCATCAAGAATGAATAGAATAAAACCTTTTTGGTATAAAATAACCCAATGAGGGTTGACATGCAGTAAATCCAACAAACCCATCATATACAAAATAAAAACAAACTAAATATATGCTCACTGCTTGGTGCACGTATGTAATTTTTAATGTAATAGAATATTAAATTAGGGAGACTAATGAGACTAAATCACACATAAAAAGATTGCTTATTTTATTCAAGTTGGTTTCTATATAAAATTAGACATAGGAGATTGCTTTTAATGTTTGAGAATAAAACTATTAGAAACCAGTAACTCACAAGTAATTTATTAGACAAGTTTTTGTTTAAATCCGTATGCAGGTTGTCCAGGAAATTCTGCCAGAGACAAGGAATCCAGAATCATCCTCCATCACTTGCAGTTGGCCATCTATAATGACGAAGAATTGAACAAATTGTTGTACGGAGTGACTATTGCCCAGGGTGGTGTTCTCCCCCAACATCCAGGCTGTCCTTCTACCAAAGAAAACCCAGAAAGCTGCTAAGTAAATTTATTTTTACTTCAGTTTTCAATTAACAAAACGGTCCTTTTTAGGACCACCACCATTTTAATGAAATCTCCAAATTTACCAGACTAAATGATGTGCGATTTTTATAAAGGTTTGTATTCCTCATTGTGTTTGTCACAAAAAATAAATTTCAGCAATTTTTTTTTTTTTACAATTAAATGAATGTTAAAATTGTCACTAATGAATGGAGAAAAGTTTAGTAAATGAATTTGTCATTTATTAGTTTTCTTGGATCAAGTAACCAATAGGCACTCCAGTTGCGAGCTTTTTTCATTGGATCGGAATTTTGCTCTTCACCGGTTGTTAGTAAACAAAATAAACAGACGATACAAAGAAAAGACACGTTTTTATACTAAAATAATTTTTAATCTTAATAAAATAAATTTAGTTATTTCGTGTTGTTAGCATATGTGAAAAAATTAATTTTGCACTAAAGATAAACTAATATTTTTTTTAATTATAAAACTTTAATCGAAAGACACGTTTTTATATTAAAATAGTTTTTATTTTATCACAAAGGAAATGCAGATATGTTTATTTAAATAAAAGTAGGTTGTTCAGAAATGGTATCACACAGTTTATAAAATTTATTTTCCATGTACCTCTACGTGGATTTTTATCCAAAAGAATATTGTTAATGTCAATATCAATATTAGTTTATTGTTAGTGGAAAATTAATTTTTAACATATACTAACAACGACTATTTAATATAAAAACATTTCTTTGGTTTGTATAATATTAAAACATCATCTGTTGATTTTGTTAACTAACAATTTTTATGAAATCTGAAAAAAAAATAAATAAATAAACCGATAAAAACGATTTTCAATTTTTTTCTATACAGATAAGAGTCTGAATAATTGTATTAGAATTCTTTGAAAAAAATGTTTTTTTCTTGGCAATTCAATTAAAAAATGACATTTTTTAGCAGAATTCAGAATTCATGTTTGTTTTGGGTTTTTTTATTATTAAAATAAGTCACATATATAAACTTATAAAAATCTTCTGAAGTTTGCTACGTACTCAAAATAAAACATTTTATTAAAATCTTAAAACTCTTTTAAAAGTTTCTTCTTAGAAATCAATAACAAAAAACATTAAATACACTGTGCAGAAAATTACTCACACGTTGGTAACTTTTTAGCAAAGTAAAGTCCAGTTTTTTTTAATTTTTTTTTTTTTATTGAAAACTTGCAGAAATAATATTGTTTTTAAATTAATTAAATTGTTTGTCGTTGTCACATTTTTCCCGCCAAGTATTTTGAAAATACGGAATAAGCCTGGAATCATAATAATTTGTTTACAGGAACATCACTAACCCTGATAAAAAAAAAAAGAAATTACTAAAATTTAAAACTTTTTCTGTGAAAACACTAAACATTAACAAGAATCACAACTTCTCTTTTAAAGGAAAAATAGTCAAAAGTTAAGATATTAAAATTAGATTTAACAGATATTAAAATCCAATTTATTTTGAATTATAATGAATGTTTGAATTGAAAATAGTAATAAAGGGTTAAAATTGCAAATTGGCGTCAAAATTAAAATGGAAAAATTTGGATTGGGCATAGATTTTAATAAATTTAATTATTACTAAGGACACGATTTATGTTATTTTTTTACCATTTTTCGTTAGACGTTATTTTCCTACAGAGGGCCGCAAGAGAACTAATTTTTAAGGGAGATAAATATTTTCCAAGAGTTTATTAACATAAAAAACACAGATTATTAGACATTAGATCATTTATACTTAAAAGCATGTGTCGCCTTTGATATTGAAGTAGAAAGTACTTTTTTTGTTTCTATATGTTTAAACATAAATCGTGTCCTTAGTAATAATTAAATTCATTAAAATCTATGCCCAAGCCAAGTTTTTCCATTTTAATTTTGACGATTTTCAATTTTAACCTAATAAAGAAATGAACAAGTGGAAACAAATCGAAATTCTTTAAAATGAATATTACTGTTAGGTTCTTCCATAGTATTTTAGTGTAACATTTTTATACCTAATCAATAAATAAAATTCCTTTAGAATATAATGGCAATAATTTTTTAGTTTTTAAATTCATATTTTTAGATTATAAAAAAAGATTTAATAGCAAGCTTAGTTTAGTCGGTTGATTTAAACATTAATATAAAAATCTCAGTTTAAAGTTTAGCCCTCACCGTTTTAAACAGAACAAATATCGATGTATGATTATTTTTCATAATCTATAAGGATTATCATTTTTTTCATCTCCTTTTCATTTTAAAAACGAATTAAAATTAATTAAATCGATTATTTAAGGTGAAATCTCAGTTTAAAGTTTAGCCCCCACAGTTTTAAACAGAACAAATATCAATGTACAATTATTTTTCATAATCTATAAGGATTATCATTTTTTTCATCTCCTTTTCATTTTAAAAACAAATTAAAATTAAATCGATTATTTAAGGTGAAATTTTTGTTTAAGTCAAAAAGTACTAACATCGATATAAAAAGCAAAATAATATTACACATGTAATTTATTTTTGATACATTTAAAACTATTTTTTCGGTCAATCAAATATATCTTAAGATAGTCACCATGATTTGCCATAAATTTTGTGTTTACAAAATAAATTTAACTCTCGATTGAAAAAAAATTTACCAAAGATCAGGAAATAATCTGATTTTAATGAAATTTTCAGTATTGATTTATCAATAAATTAATTTTATAATGCATCAGTTATTTCAAAACTTTCTGATTTAATTAGGTATTTCTGCTATGATAAATTAATATATAAAATTCATTTAAGATATGAGCAGCATGATTTTAAGTTTAAAATGTCATATCATTAGATTCTAAAAACATTTTTTAATAACTACTTTACTTTAGTATCAATCGGTAATTTTTTGTCAAAACTGTATTGGAAATTTAGCACCCCCCTCTTTTAAACGGAAGGAATATTAATGTATTTTTCTTTTATAAGATAATAGCCAATTAAATAATTATCGAAATGAGTAAAAAATAAATTAGTCTTTATTTTTCGATTTTCGGTACTTATTTACGACCACAGCAGATTCTTTAAATATTTTTTTTTTTTCTATTCACACCTTCGGTCTTTTGTCTTTATTTATCCAGAAAAAAGTATCAATCACATAACCCTACCGATATTTTGCACCCCAAAAATAGGGGGGAGGGGTCAAAGTTAAGTGACCTGAAAAAAAAATCAGAGAATTTTGAAATAAAATAACTGATGCATTATAAAATTCATTCATTGATAAATCAACACTGAAAATTTCATTAAAATCGAATAATTCCCTGATTTTTGGTATTTTTTTTTTCAAACGGGGGATTAAATTTGTTTTGAAAAAACACGGATTTTTCGATAATTTTCATATACAACAGTAATTAAAACATTTTTTTTTTCAAATTTAATTTTCAGATTTTGGGTATTTATTTTCTTCGTAAACTATTCAATTAAAAAATATTTTTATTCTATTCACACCTTCAGTCGTTTTATTTATACAGAAATTATTTTCGCTTAAAGCCCAACTGATATCTTGCGGAGGGGTTAAAAGTTAAGTGACCTGAAAATAATCAGAACGTTTTAAAATAACTGATGCATTATAAAATTTATCAATTGATGAATCAACACTGAAATTTTCAATAAATCAGATAATTTGTTGTTTGTTTTTTTTCCAATCAGGGGTATTGATTTGATAATGTAATTAATTTTCTTTTACTGGAAAATTACATTTTACTCCCCAGAATATCAACAATTTTGGTAATGAATTTAAATTAGAGACGTCCACAGACAAAAGAGCGCAGTTTTTACCTTAAAATTTAAAACGATTTAAAAATATTTAAATGAATTTTTCATGAATATAATATAGCTTCAATCGCCAGGTAAAAACAAATTAATCACAAAAGTAAAAAAGGCATATCTTTTTGATCAAACTGGTTTTAAAAGTTTGAATAAACTTTCCCAATTTAAAAAAAAAAAAAAAAAAAAGAGGCGTTTCTTTAAAAATTCCGCCATTGAGTCCTTGTCAAATAAAAGTCCAATTTTAAAATTTTTTATTGTAACTTTTTGTGAATTGGGGATTAAGGTTGTTTACATTTAATGTTGAAAAAACTTCTTTTTTTTTTAACCAAGTTTAATTGAAATTATAAATTGCAATTAACACAAACTGAGATGTGTCTACCGTTGAGTTCAATAGTTTCAATGGTTAATTAAATGTATTAATGTTTTTTTAAAGCAATACGTAATTAAAAACAACCGTAATCCCCAAACCCGTAACCCAATTCGCAAAAAGTTAATTCATACACTGTAGTTAAACTGTCATAGGGACCACCAAAAAAGTTTCCGTTTTAATTTTCCGACCGATTTGCAAGTTTGCCCTTCATCCTTCTTACAAATTGTAATTTTTCATAGAATTTTTAATATTTCTCCTTTGAAATCAAGTGACAGCAAATCACACACAAAAATACCAAGCCTGGACAGATGTTAATGTTAAATATCAAAATTTATTACTGTGGTTGAATGTGAAAATTTAGCATTCATTTTAGTATCCGGGCCATCTTCTGGTATTTACAAAGATAAATATTTTTATTTTAACAATTTTGCTTAACTCCGATTTCATTTTTTACAATCAACCAAATTCAAATAAAAATTTCGTTCACTTTTCTTTCTTCTCTCGATATCTTTGTTAAACAGACGATACCCCCCCCCCTTTTTTTTACTCCTCGTGATAAAAAGAAAAAAAAAATTAAATGGGAATTTGAACCGTATATCTAATTTTTATACTCAGTGGGGTCAAGGGGTCAATCAAAATGAATGCGGTCAATCCGTGCAGATGAGGATTCCAGGTCACACGTGGGGATTTTTCATTGAAGCATGTACGTTGTACTGTAGGTACCACCAATTTGACCCTGTGCAATTTACCCCCCCCCCCTACATTTAACACAATGAAACTTGCAGAAAAAATAATATTTTCTTGAAAAGATTTTTTCCATTCGAAAGAAAAAACATTAAACAAACTCCTGATGATTTTTTTAAATTTTTTATCAGCTTACGAAAATAATGAAATTATGATTGAAAAACAATGTTTTCATTTTTGCACTGTTAAATCAACTGAAATTTAACGTAGCTAAAAACAAGTTACGATAAGAGGATTTTTTTTAAATTCTATGAAAAATCAATTAATATCTGATTTTCTCGAAAATTTCCATAAATGTTTACCATTGGATGTAAATACATCTGAAATCGTTTTTTCTAAAATATATTAGGGAAATATTTTTACGAGGTCTATTCCCCCCCCCTATTTTATTTTATGAAATAAAAAAAATGACGCGTCAGAAAAAATTTTTTTTTCTTTTTTTCTAAAAAGATAAGAGTCTGAATAACTATATCAATGAAATTGTATGAATGTACAACGTCTAGTTTTTTGAGGAAAAATTAATGAAATCGGAAATAAAAAGTGCAAAAAAATGTCATAATATTAATATTTGAAAACTTTATTTTGCTTTTATAATTGGTATGTACTATATTCTATTAAATTGTCAACAAAAAAAAATTTTTGTTTAAGAAATTAATTTTTTAAGAGATTTTCAATCTTTTGTGTGATTAATATTTTTATTTTCTGCGTGAAATAAATTAAATTTTTTTTTTTTCCTGCGTCAAAAAATCGAATTTTCACGGATATTTAAAAATATGAATTTTATAATTCAGGTGCACTAAACATTGGTCCGATATGAGCTCGATTAATATTTTTAAAAGAATTTGTAATTTTTGTTGAATAGTAATGTGTGATCCTTAGAATGTACGGAAGGGCATTGCTGACATTTGTTTTTACAAAGAGATGAGACGCTTCTAAGTAACCAAAGTTTGTTCCTGTTAGGCTGACAGTGTTAGCGTGAAAAAAATTATTTTATTTAACTTTTTTCAATAATTAAAATAAAAAGTAAGTATAATAGATTATTTTATCATTTTTACTTAGAAAAAAATTTCAAATTTTCATTCCATACTTTTACGGGTTATCGTAAAAGGGAAATAATTAGTAACTTTTCTGTCTATATTACGGTCTGAAAATTACCCTTTCGCATGTAATACGGGCAGGTTTGTTTATTTTTTAAGAATAACGATGTAATTTTTCCCAGTCGGATAATTGATCTTTGAATTAACTATTTTTCTTTGTAACAACCCTGTACGATCTTTTTTTTTACGAGATTTTTGATAAACAAAGTTCGGAAATATCTATTTCCGTTTTATTCAAGATGGCATAAACGGTCTGGTGGTACCTATTGTACTGTTATAAAACAAAAATTGCATAAAAATAGTAAATTAAGATATGACTTACCACGTATTCTTCAAATATTAAATGATATATATAGTCTATTATTTATATGTAGGTTTATTTTCTTATGTGATATAGAAAAATAAACTGAATTTCGAAGCACGAAAGAATAAAAATACAAATTTTAAAATTGAACTGTTTTTTTCATGAATGTTGATCTTTTTAAAATGTTGCTGTTATAGTTTTAAGATAAAAATTTGCTTTTTTTTATTTTATCAAAACAAACGTAATCTAATCAAAATTCAATTTATTGTCAAAGTAATGAACACAAACTGACTAATTAACAGCAACAATTTACATTAAATCATGGACGAAACATTTTTTTCAGACTGATATTTTATTTAGGATTTTTAATAAAAAAAATTATATTGTAATGGCTTACATATACTTAAGTTCCCACTAAAAATTGTTAATCTATTTTATTTTCGGTTGGTTGGCTGTATATTTATTTTGTCGTTTCGTTAATTGTTTTATTTTTGTAGTTTCCTTTGGACATACATACACACCAACTGCCCTTTAAGAAAAGTTTTCTTAAAAGACAGAAATTTCGGTTCTTTTTTCTTTAAAAAAATAAAATCAATTTTACATTTTAATAGTGGAAGTTTTTAAAAAAATCTTTCTTTTTTTAGAGCATATAAAAATAATTTAGTCTATTTTAATGTGATGTATTTTAAAATGAAAAAAAAAAAAAAAAGTATCTTTAATAAAAGTTAAACAAACAATTAATATCACATGATAAAATAAATTAATTGTCGATTTTTCAGATAAAGTTAAAACCATATAAAGCAGAAGTAAAAGAGACAATCGTGAAAATGTGGTTGGCCCTGAAAAGGGCCGTTTTTTTAATGTAGATGTTTATCTTTTAAAGATAGGGACCAGGCCTAAGGGTTCGGCTGTATTGCTGTTTTAATTTTAGTTATTTCTGTTAGCCATAAAGTTCTTTAAGACAACAGAGCATCTCCCCAAATTTATTTGGTCCAACTCTTTGCCTCCAAACAAATTCAGCCAGGTAAGAGGTAAATAATGTAGGGCTTGTACCACACTGATCACGGAATTTTCTTTTCGCCCTCATCCATGTATTTTTTATAAGTTGGGTGTGAACGTCCCTGTCAGCTGGATCAACAAAATTTCCTTCTTGGGCCATCACTTCATGAATATACATTCCGTCGTTGATTTTCCCGATGTCGGCATACGCTGCCCATCCATCGGATATAATTCTGCTCCCTGGCAATACCCATTTTTGGATTATAGGTATCAACGTCTCCTTTTGTCTGTCTGGTACCTCAATCAGTAAACAGCGACCAGACTCCCTCTCTATGGCACCGAAAACCCAGTGTTCTTCTGGCCATTGTCCACGATTATATCTTTTATGAAAGTATTTATTTTCATCAATTTCTACAACAACGGGGGTCCCATCTTCTTTCATTCCCCCCAATTGTTGAGGGTGTTCCTCGATATAATGCTCGCATTCTTCTCTTAAAAAATTGCACCAATTCATAACAGAGCTGTTGCTTACTCCCGTCTCGTGAGCGATTAATAGTTGGGAAACATCCCAACAACACCACATGTATGTTATGTATAATATTTGATTTAAAGTCAGGTGACTGTCGTGAAAAAAAGAATTTGTTCGTACAGAACGGCGGAAATTGTCTTTATTACATCGCCATATCCAACCATCTGTCCCTGTTGAATTTTTGTTGAGTGTACACGATTCATTACACACATCGCATTTCATCGAATTGCACAATACACCACGTTGGGCCAACCACTGAATTGTGGAAAGTACGTCTGAAGTCATCGTCACTAACATTGAAAAATTTAAGTTTTCGGAAAGAATAGAAGTATTGTCAAATACTTCATCGACAATAGTAGTACGGGCTTTAGGACGTCCTGCCATGATTTGTAAATTAAAAAAAAAAAAAAACAACAACATACACTACTTACTTTTGCGCGGCAGTAGTTACGTGTTTGTTATTCGTGTGAATAACTAATGCAACGAATCTCGCCTCGTTTTGGTTTTATATGAAATTTAGAGGCTCCAGCAGCAGCAGCAGCAGCAGCAGCAGCCGAATTATCGTCTCTCAATTTGCTTCATTCTGATTAGTCAAAAAAATAGACAGTGCTTTTTTAAAAACTTTGAAAACAAGTGCTCGATAGTATCAGTAGAGAAAATAACGGCAACGGGTTAAATTGCAAATCGTCGTCAAAATTAAAACGGAAAAATTTGGCTTGGGCATAGATTTTAATGAATTTAATCATTACTAAGCACACGATTTATGTTATTTTTTTACTTCAATTTTAACCGTTAGTTGTGTTTAAGGAAAAAAAAAAAAAAAAAGAACAAAAACATGTACTCTTCGCGGAGTTCCGTCCCGGCCTCCTGCCTCAAAAACTGCTAGCCGGTGGCTGCTGAAAAAAAAACACCAGCTACGATTGAAGTCCGTAGCCGAAGCGGTGTCACTTGAAAAAAAAAAAACAAAAAAAAAACAGCCAACTTTAGGCATTTTTCCCGAAAACCCAACCCTAAATCCCCTAGTCAAAATTAACAGTTTTATTACAAAATTCGTGGGTTCTGTTTTTTCTGGGTCACTCTGTATACAGGGTGATCCAGAAAAAATAGAGCCCAAATTATTTATTTATTTTCCCGTTAAACTAACCCTAAACCACAACCCTAACCCTAGCTTTTTTTTCAAGTGACACCACTTCGGCTACAGACTTCAATCGTAACTGGTGTTTTTTTTCAGCAGCCACCGGCTAGCGGTTTTTGAGACAGGAGGCCGAGACGGAACTCCCCGAATATACCCATAAAACAGATGAATGATAAGTCTAGTCAGAATTAATAAACATGTACAATAGGTACCTCCATTTTCCAGTCACGTGATCAGTTTAAGCTATATTGAATAAACAAAAGTAAATATTTTTTAACTTTGTTTTTTAAAAATCTCGCAAAAAAATGTAACGATCCTACAGAGTTGTTACAATGAAAAAAACAGTTAATTCAAAGATCAAATATCCGTTTGGGAGAAATTACATCGTTATCTTAAAAAATAAATAAACCTATCCGTTTACATGCAACAGGGTAATTTTAAGGTAGAAATCCGGACTGTAAAATTACATATTATCTCTCTTTGACAATTTTACATTAAAATGTATGATTCGACATAATTGTTTTCTTGTGCATATTCAATAACCGATTATTGGTTTTCAACGATTTTAAAATATTTCTTTTTTTTTTTGTGGTAGTTTCAGAATATCTCTGGAAAATATTTTTTTAGTTGAACTTATATAAGTATTTTACTAATTGTACCAATTTTTCCCTGTGAAATTTACTCACCCCTATATTTAACACAATGAAACTTGCATAAAAGTTGATATTATCTTGAAAAAATTTTGGTGCAATTGAAAGAAGAAACACTAAAAAATACTGATGATTTTTTTTTTAAATTTTCAGCTTAGGAAAATAATGAAAATTATGAACGAAAAATAATGTTTTCATTTTTGCACCGTTAAATCAATTTAAATTTAACGTAACCAAAAACAAGTTATGACTACCTGCTTTATAAAAATGTCTATGAAAAATCAATTTATGGTCCAATTTTCACGAAAATTTCCATAACTTTGGATGTAAATATGTCTGAAATAGTTTTTTTCCTAAAATATATTAGGAGAAATATATTTTTTACGAGGTCTACTCCCCCGACTATTTTATTTTAGGAAATATGAAAAAATGAACCGACAAAAAACGATTTTTACTATAAAGATAAGTGATTAATTATTTCAGAAGATTTCTTATAAGTTTAGATACAAGAGCATTTTAGTAAAAGAACCATTAATACAGAATTCTGGAATAAAAAAAATCAATAAAGAAACTGACATTAATGAAGTGATAATAACAATAATCAAAAAGTCTAGCAATCCAAAATTATTTTTCAACTTTTTCGACCTATTAGAATAAAAGTATGTATATATTGATGATTTTATCAGTTTTTCTCTTAGAAAAAATATTCAAATTTTCATTTCATTTCATTTTCGATTTTATAAATTAATACCAAAAAACGAAGACATTTTTTAAAAGTCAATTTCACTATGAAATTTTAATATTACATTTTTTCAAGTTTTTATTCATTTTAATAGTAAATTTTGATATTAAAGTTTTTATTCATTTTAATAGTAAATTTTGGCTAAAAAAAGTATGTCCGTTACAGCCAACCATACGTAGATGTATAATCGTAAGAGCGTAATAATATGTAATTTTTTCTGTCTAAATTGCGACCTGAAAATTACCCTTTCGCATGTAATACGGATAGGTTTATTTATTTTTAAAAATAACGATGTAATTTTTCCCAATCGGATAATTTGATCTTTGAATTAGCTGTTTTTCTTTATAACAACCCTGTGCGATATTTTTTTTTTTTTACGAGATTTTTGATAAACAAAGTTCGGAAATATCTATTTCCGTTTTATTCAAGATGGCCTAAACTGATCACGTAACCGTTTTGGTGATACCTATTGAATAGTAATGTGTGATTCTTAGAATATACGGAAGAGCAAAACTGACATATTTGTTTTTTTTACCTTGGAACTACAAACGAGACACGTTCCCGTCTACTATATTGTTTGTTTTTTCTTGTTTTTAAGCGTAAAAAATCATCTTGAACTAATTCAACCTATTTTACAATAAAAGTAACTAACTCTTCTATCAGTTTTTCTCTTAGAAAAAATATTCAAATTTTCATTTAATTTTCGATTTTATAATTTACCCAAACCCATAATTGGCAAAAAGTTACTTTCACAGTGAAATTCTAATAATAAAGTTCAATAGTAAATGTTACTAGTAAATTTTACAAGTAATTAGAATTTTCCTACATTTCATTTCTTTTTCGATTTAGAATTTGAACGGGCGCAAATTCGACTGGCATATTTTATTTTAAAGTCAATTTCACAGTGAAATTTTAATAGTAAAAGTACTTATTGTCTTTCCTTCAGTTACACACACACACTCTCTCTCTCTCTCTCTCTCTCTCTCTCTATATATATATATATATATATATATATATATATATATATATATATATATATATATATATATATATATATATTCCGGAGTTATTCTGAAACTACCACAAAAATTTTTTTTAGATAGTTGAAAACTAATAATCGGTTATTGAATATGCACAAGAAAACAATTATGCGAATACAGCCACCCATACATTTAAATGTATAATTATCAAAGAGAGATAATATTTAAAATTATAGTCCGTTTCCACAAAAAATAACCCTTTCGCATGTTAAACGAACTATTTTATTTATTTTTTATTAACGGTTTTTTTTTCTTTGTAACAACCCTGTATGATCGTTAATTTTTTTTTACGAGATTTTTAATAAACAAAGTTCAAAAATATTTATTTCCGTTTTATCCAAGATAGCCTAAACTGATCACGTGACAGTTTTCTGGTTATACCTAGTAAACATTAAATACTGATTTTAAGAGAAAAAAATATCTATCTTACACATGAAATAGTCTATTTTTGGAGGATTGATTTTAAATGAAAAAAAAAATGCAATCATGTAGAAATAAAGGGACAATCGTGAAAATGTGTTTGGCCCTGAAAAGGGCCGTTTTTCGTACGTTGATTTTATCTTTTAAAGATAATTTACTTGGTGCTGGTGTATTTGGTGACAGCTTTGGTTCCCTCAGAGACGGCGTGTTTGGCCAATTCTCCGGGCAAAAGGAGACGAACAGCGGTTTGGACTTCGCGGCTACTAATAGTAGATCGTTTGCTGTAATGGGCCAGACGGCTTGCTTCAGAGGCGATTCTTTCAAAAAGATCGTTCACAAAGCTGTTCATGTTGGACATGGCTTTGCTAGAAATGCCAGTGTCGGGATGAACTTGCTTCATCACTTTATAAATGTAGATGGAATAACTTTCTTTCCTCTTCTTTCTCCTTTTCTTTCCATCAGCGGAACGGGAAGCCTTCGCCTTACCGGCCTTCTTTGCGCCTTTTGAGCTAACTTCAGGAGCCATTGCTTTGTGTGTTTGTTGTTCGTTGAGAATAACAAAATACAACGAATCTTTTCTCGTTTGCTTCTTATATAAAATTCAGAGGCTCCAGCAGCAGCCAAATTATCGTCCCTTATTCTGCTCAATTCTGATTGGTCAAAAAATAGACAATGTGTTTTTAAATATAAACGCACGATAATATCAGCAGCTGCCAGGAGCCTCACCGGAGCCTATTTAAAGGGAGTTTTGGCTGTTTTGGGCTCAATTTCATTTATTATCTCAGGCATTCTTGTTTTCAACTCAGAGCTGCTGTTTTGTGTTCATTCAGTAATTTGCATATGTGGCCTGTAGAAATTTGCATGCGTGGCCTGTAAATAAGGTTGGTTAAGGCTTTTCCCTGCCAACCTATTTATAGGTCAGGAATTCTTTTTCTCTTCCTCCTGCTTAGTAGCAGTCTTTTTTCTCAGTATTCTTTCTTTCTTTTTCTTTTGACAAGCACGTCCCTTTAACAGTAAGCAATTGAATATTTTATTTTACCCCCCCCCCTCTTGGGGTTTTTCTTTTTGTTGCCCATGTTGAGCATTTTATTCTACATATCCATAAATAATGGATTTTTTTGACGACCCCTTTTCTGACGGTTTCGACATTGACAAGCTGGGAGACGACACAGACGAAGCCCTATTTAAAGACTTCGACATTTTCTCACCCAGCGAAGAAACAGCGAAACCTGTTCAAACGGAACCCATTCCAGAAAAGGAACCAGAAAAAACCGAACCAGCCGAGATTACAACTAACCCCGAAGGGGCGAACCCCGTTCAAAACCAAAACGACTCCAACGAAGGACCCGTGGTGAACGAGGCCACCCCCGAACAAACCAATAATGACAAGGAGACTCCGGAAAAGGGTACAAATGCCAGCCCATACCGGGTGGAGGCAACACCCGTGACTCCGGAGAATGCGGCTGCCCCGAAGGGAAAAAAGCGTAAGAGGGGGAAAAAGCCCCTGGTGCCTCCACCAGCAATGCCTGGTACCTCAAAAGGCACCACGGAGTGGCCAGCCCTCCCAAAAGCTCTACAAGAGCCACTTCCCAAAGGAAAGCCCCAAGAAGCACCAACAAAGGCCCCAGAGCCGGCCAAAAAGACAAGCTGGAGACCGGCTCAAGAAGAAAAAATATTCAAAGAACAGAATCCAGAGCTCCATAGGTCCAACTGGACCGAAAAATACAAAAACCTGCTGGAGGGGAACATCATTAAGCCCCTCCCCGAGGCAGTTGAGAATTTGGAGCCGAGGATTCTTTCGTTCATAAGCACGGAGGCGGTCTCAAGAAGATTAATCGGCCTCACGAAAGAAAGAATGTTGGACATTCTGCTGGCAAACAAAATTCCTGCCGAGCATATAAGCAGAAGGAGGTTTGCCACGTGGGATGTCCTCTTCCCAAGCGAGGCCGAAGCAGTGAGGTCTGCAACTAAGAGCCTTTTCTACAAGGAGGTTAAACTGCAGCCAGAGTACAAAGGCAGAAGGCGGACTCGCGTAACCCTACATAACGTCCCCGCAGCTGTATCGGAAGAACAACTAATGGCGATACTGAGTAGCTACGGAGAGGTGAAAGCAAGCAATACCACGCTAAACAGAGGGGTGCGGTGGGCGCGAGTCCACCTTCATAATGAACCTAAGAAAAGACGGATTTGATAGTATCCCAGACCAGTACTCGGTTAACGACCAAACCATCACAGTCGTCGTCGAGGGGCGCAGACCCCATTGCTGGGACTGCGAATGCAAGGCCATACTGCTAAAAAACTGTCCTAAAAAGGCTACTTGCCAAGCGAGCCACCATGACGTCAGCAATAGCAGCAGCAGGAGCGGCGGCGTCAGCAACACAACACCTGGAAGGCAGGCAGAGGAAAATCTACTACTACTAACCTCAACGCAGAGAGAGTGGGAGACGACTGGAATGAAGTGAAGAGGAAGGGGAGGAGGGAATCCTACGCTGCAACCATTACTGCCTCCCCGTCAAGAAAACAACACCAAAACCTTCTCCAAAGGTTACCCCATTTAAGAACCCCAGCAAGCCTGCTCCAGTGGTGGTTATACCAATGGAGTTAATGGATGCTGGAGTTAAAAGAAGAATTTGTGCTGAGGGGGAGACGGCTGACCGTAAAATGGCGGTCAGCCGAAAAAAGAAAAAATCCCAGACCGTAGACCCTAACACCAACACAGTGGAAGAGTCCACTACAAACACAACACTTAAAAATAACATACCTACCCAGTCCCCTACACCTTCATCCCAGCCCACTGATTCGCACACACAAAGCCCCGAATCCACTCCCCCTCAAAAAGAAAAAAGAGAAAAAGAAAAAAGAGAAAAATCTATCTCACCGGCGAAATCAAGTTCGCCGGACAGTCAGACCCATCCACGGAACCGAAAAAGAGACCTTTTTCCTGAGAACTTATGCAAGGTGGAGCCCGAACAGGTAGAAAAGTACCTGACTGTACAACAAAAAAGAGCGTGGGCCCCACTCCTGCAGTTAGACTCCGTGGATGGGAAATCAACAAATAATCCCTTAAATTTCAGGGATGCACCCCTGGTTACCACTTTCGTTCGGGAGGCCAGTGGCCATGCACTGGGGATATGGCGAACCATAGACGCAGCCGAAAAGGCCTTCCCGGGCGTTAAGTTGGTTAACAGGGTGCATCCCTATTGTAAGACTATGAAACCTAAATGCAAGGGGAGGGTTCCCGTTTTCATGCACCCTTCTTTTTACAGGGCACTAAAAATAAAGTATCCCCAGGATGTCGGAGGTATTGCCAGAACAGATACCGTTACCAAAGAATTGGGTACCGGGAATCTTGGACAAACCGTCGGCGTCCTTACCCGAGAAGATTTCCTGCCAGTGGTGGACACTGATTAAGGTAAGCGACAATGTCTCTTCTTCTTGCTAGTATAAATGGTAGGGGCTTGAGGGACCCCTCAGACGCTAGTCGTTTGAGGGTAGAACTCAAGTCTCTTGGCGTGGACGTCGCCGCGGTGCAGGAAACACACTTTGTTTCAAGCGTGGATGGCCGAGTGCTGGGTGGTAATCATTTTTATGAGGTCTATTCAGCATTCGGTGATTCAAGCAGTCGGGGTGTGTCACTGCTAGTAAAAAGCAGTCTGGGGGCGGTGACTGACGTTGTTTATGCTGGCGCTGGTGGTAGGCTGATTGTGGCCGATATTGCCGTATCAAGTTACAAGTTCCGAGTGCTCGCAGTTTATGCGCCCAATATCGCCTCTGAGAGGAAATCCTTTTTTCGGCAGCTTGGGTCGTACATGACGTATTCGGGCCGGACAGTTTTAATGGGAGATTGGAATGCGATCCTTGATCCCAAGTTAGACCGGACGGGACGGGGAGCTAGTGGTCGGCGTGGTGTGAGAGCAGCCTGCGCGATCTAATGGCCGAGTTCGATCTGGTCGACAGGTATCGTGAAACACACCCAGGGCGGGAGATGTGGACATGGACGAATAGCTCGCCCTCTGCTCCAGTTAAAACCTATTTGGACAGAGTGTTAGTTAGAAGAGCCGATGTTGACTTTCTAGATTTGTCCTGTGTTCCACTTATATGCGAAGAGTGACCATAAATTGCTTACTGTCACTCTTCGCTTAAGCGATAGGCCTAGGCTGGTATCTTACTGGAAGTTAAATACCTCAGTGCTGGGGGTACGTGACTACCGTGAGAGGCTGGTTTTACTTATTAAGCGGGCGTTAGTGGGGGCGGTTATTGGGAATAGATGGTGGGCTGACCTTAAGTTTAGGATTAGGGACTTCACTATCAAATATTGCCAACGGCTTGCCCTAGATAAGGCAGCGAAAGTGAAGACCATAGAAGATAGAATTTCCCGGGCGGTGGATGGGGGGGATCCCCTAGCCTTAGACCTAGCTAAAGGGGACCTTGAGCGTGAGGCTAGCGAACGCTATCAAGGTTGTGTAGTTAGATCTAGGCTAAATAGAGTGTCCAACGAGGCCGTGAAATTGGACGCAGGATTGCGTCAGGAAGAGTTCAGAAGGTTTCCGGAACGATATATTGACAAGGTTGTAACCCCGGACGGGCACAGCCTTCGTGCAGGTCGTAAGATGCGGGAAGCCTTCCGAGGGCATTTCCAGGAACGATTTACCAGGTTGCCGAACCTCCCGGTGCAGAGGTTCCACAACTATTTAGCCGACTTTCCCACCTTAGGGAGGCGAAAGCGGCTGGTTGTGAGGGAGGATTACAGACTCTGAAGTCCGTAATGCGTTGAAGCAGGTCGGCCTCAACAAAGCTCCGGGACTAGACGGTTTACCCTACGAATTGTACTTGAGGTTGTCGCACATTTTTGTCCCTATTCTGACGGATGTGTTCAACAATTGGTTTGCTTTGGGAGCTATCCCAAAGCGTATTACCAAGGGTGTGATCACATTGCTGAAGAAAGGTGGCAGGAATGTTTGGGAGGGCTTAGATGATTACAGGCCCATAACTCTGCTAAACACAGAGTTAAAGATTTTGGCCCGGGTCTTAGCGAACCGTTTGCGGAATGTTATCGGTGATCTGATCGGACTGGAACAGAACTACGCTGTGAAAGGAAGATCGATCCAAAACAATTTGCATCTGGTTCGCATGATCCTAGAGGGAATAAAAGACGACAAATGTGCCGCGCTGATCAATTTAGATCAGTCCAAGGCATTCGACAGGGTGGACCACCGGTTCCTAGAGTCTGTTTTGGAGACCGCCGGATTCAAACCGGAGTTCCGCAAATGGATAAAGATGCTGTACCAATCCCCTACGGCTGTGGTACAAGTTAATGGGAGGCGCTCGGCTGTCTTTCCGATTGAGCGTTCTGTGCGACAGGGTTGCCCCCTGTCTCCTCTTCTCTATGTCCTCGCTTTGGAGCCCTTACTCCGTAGGCTTAGAGATGGGGAGGCATGTCCGGTCCTGCGCGGAATTACTGTTGCTGGCTGCGTGAAAGCCAAAGTATCCGCGTACGCCGATGATATCACCGTGTTCGTGTCATGCGTTTCGGACATAGAAGCGGTGAAGCAGGCGCTTACAAGGTACGAACGAATCACTGGAGCAAATATCAATTTAGATAAGAGCGAAGGGCTGCGGTTGGGTGCCTGGGCAGGATCCGATACCCTGCCCGGTCCCTTCCGCTGGAGTGACGGTCCCGTTAAAATCCTGGGCGTGTGGTTCGGGCCGGATCTCCAGATCGACAAAAATTGGTCGGAAGTGCAGACAAAGGTGGAAGCTCGGATCCGAAAATGGTTTCCAAGGAGGTTCTCCTTAAAGGGCAGGGTGGAGGTTTGTGCTACATACATCTTTCCCCTGGTCCTTTACCGGTTATCTGTACTTCCTCTTCCTGCGGCTCGGTTATTGGCGATAGAACGGGCCCTTTTCCGCTTTTTGTGGAGAGGGCGCCGGCCAATGGTACGCAGGGAGGTTTGTTTCCAGCGGCCTTGTAATGGAGGTTTGGGGATGCCTAACTTGGCGGCTCATAGAGACGCTGAGAGGTTGGCATTTCTGAATCGATCGTTGCACACCGAAACCGCTTGGTCGTTGCGAATCCGGGTCACCTTCCCGGACTTGAAGCTGCGGCCCCGTAAAATTCGACGGAACGAGCGGTTTCTAGTTGAGTGTCGTGACGCCCTTCGAAGACTACCTGAGTCTAGTGACGTCTCATGGCCTCGAAGGGCACTGTATCGGGCAATAGTGGAGGGGTCCGCCTCTGATCCGCTCGTGGAACGGCACGGCTCGTCGTTGGAGGAGGTCCGCTCGCAGTGGAATTGGGCGCCAGGTGCTGGTTTCATGAACAACTCCGAGTTCTCCCTCACCTGGCGACTCGCTCGGAATGCATTGCCGCTCGCAAGCGTGCAATACAAAGCAAACACCGCAGATTTTCCATCATGCACCCGTTGCGACAGTGGCTTAGAAGAAACGGCTGAGCACGCCTTCTACCACTGTGTCGGGGTTCGTTCGTTTTGGGAGTACGTGAACGAGGTTACGGCCCGTATCGCACCCAATCAGTGGGTGCCGCTCGACGTGGGTTACGTCGTGGATAACGTCAGTCCGCCGTTCGCCGGAGAAAAACGAAAGGTGTTTTTCGCTATACTAGCCGTAGCTAGAATGGTGATATGGTCGACGCGAAACAAGGGATTGCATGAGGGCGGGGAATTCTCCTGTCAGGATCTGATCTGTTATTTCAAGCATCAGCTTAAAATAAAGATTAGGTGCGATAGGAGGATGCTCGACACCATGACATTCAACGAAAGGTGGATAAATGCCGCAAGCTTGTGTGTGAGAACGGGGGCAGGAGTGGAAACATTGTTGCCCGCCCTTCATGGCCAGCACTGACAGGGATCCCGTCTCGGCACCCCATCCCTTAGATAGACAAACAAAGTCTTTAAAATAAACAAAAGACAAAAAACAAAGAAAAGTAAAAACTGCATACACCATAGATCCTTTTAGTTAGGAGGCTGAATGATCATCAACCCCAGTTTTTTTCTCGTAGGACAGATCCAGGACCCCAATCCCAAGTTTTTTATAAAACCCCCCGTATCACTCTAAGGTTTTTTCCTGGAAAGTCAAATTTTTTTAGCAACCCAACCCGTCCGGCCTACAGAACCCCAAATTTTTTATACCGACAACCCACTAAGGACACCCACTCCCGTATTAGAGCACTGACCGGCTTGCTTTCAAACAAAGTACGGAAGACAGTCGGCAGGCTAATATACTAGCTAAGGGAAAGGGGGTAACCAAAATGACCCACAAATTTTGTTTTCTGTTTACATATATTTTCAGTTTCTTGGGTTTTTCTGTTTTTATTTTTTCCCACCCCCTCCATCGCCAAATCATCCAAACGAATATGGGGACGAATTTTTAAATAGGTTAGATGCATAGAGTGAATGAGGTATTTTGGTGGAAGAGAGCTGCGTAAGGAGAGAATGCAAGAATTTTATTTTATTTTTGAATGAATCGGTCGGCGATTGAACCTAGCTAGATAGATCAGTGTAGTTGTATGACCAGTTTTATAACCCACCCCCCAAAACCAAACTTCCGGCTATATGCCGAGTCGTGTTCACACTCGATGTACTTTTAAATAAATAAAAGTTTGTTTGGAGTGGGTGCACGAGTGTGCTCACTTCAAATATATCAATTTCATTTATTATCTCAACCTACAACAATTATCATTATGTCTGGACGTGGCAAAGGAGGAAAAGTTAAGGGAAAGAGTAAGACTCGTTCATCCCGTGCTGGACTTCAGTTCCCAGTTGGTCGTATCCATCGTCTTCTCCGTAAAGGCAACTATGCCCAGAGAGTTGGTGCTGGTGCTCCCGTCTACATGGCAGCCGTCATGGAATATTTGGCCGCTGAGGTTCTTGAATTGGCAGGAAATGCTGCCAGAGACAACAAGAAATCCAGAATCATCCCCCGTCACTTGCAGTTGGCCATCCGTAATGACGAAGAATTGAACAAATTGTTGTCCGGAGTGACCATTGCCCAGGGTGGTGTCCTCCCCAACATCCAGGCTGTTCTTTTGCCCAAAAAGACCCAGAAAGCCGCCAAGTAAATTTATTTTTACTTCAGTTTTCAATCAACAAAACGGTCCTTTTCAGGACCACCAACATTTTAATGAAATGTCCAAATTTACTAAACTAATGATGTGCGATTTTATAAAGGTTTGTATTTTCATATTATGTTTGTTTACATTACAAAAATTTAATCTAATTTTTGAAAATTTTTCGAACGTGTAATTAAATTATCACTTTTAAATAGAGAAAATCTTAGTAATAATTTTGTCATTTATTATTAGTTTTCAGCTTGAGTATTCTGATTTAGATGTGAAATTTTATTTTAGGGAGTTTCTAATCTTTAGTCAAATTTAGACTGAAACCTTTTCCTGTCATTAGGTTTTCTCATATTCCTGCAAACTTTCTTGTTTAATCATCATTATAGTTCGAACCTTAAAAACATAAATATTGATTACTGGCTATAAGGAAAAGTCCGATTGATTTGTGTATATCTTATCACTTAATGTAAAATGTTCTATCTTTTGTTTTCGGCAACTCTAGTTAATACGAAACCACCATAAAAGACAGGATTGTCGAGAAAAAAGGAACTGATATTATTACACTCTTAATATGAAACAACTGATGTCTGATCCGAGGCACAAATATCAATCCTTAAATAATTACGTAATTTTCGACGGGAACGATGTTAATTTATATTTTATATCTGTTTCATTTTTCATTCCATTTGCTAAAATTACATTCTATTTAAATTAGCTTATTTCAGGAAAGGATGAATTATTTCATGTGTAACGTAAAAGAATTTTCGAACTAATTTTCGAACTAAATTTCGCTACTTATTCACATGTTGGTGAAATTATGTTTAAAATAGGTTTTTCCTAAAACATATTAGAGGAAATATTTTTTACGGGGTCTCCCCTCCCCCATTTCATTTTATGAAATTTGAAAAGATGAAACTATAAAAATGATTTTTAAATTTTTTCTATAAAGATAAGAGTCTGAATAATTATATCAGAAGATTTTTATAAGTTTCTATACGTGATTTATTTAATAAGTTTAAAAAAAAATTAATTTATATGTTGTTTTTTTTTTAATTATACAACACACTTAATTGATGTTTTATATATTTAAAGTTGTGGCGTAGGGATTCAGTTACACACTTTTTTTTAAACCTCAGAACTGCAAAAGAAATAACGCTGGGGTCAAAAAAGTGTATTACTGAATCACTATGCAACAACTTTAAATCTATACAACATCAATTAGTAGGTATGCGCCTTTTCGCGCACTTGCTATAGAGGGGAATCACAAGAAATTCTTCTAAAAATAAAATAAAATAAAGTAACCATCCGATTTTAATAAAACTTTCGGTATATGAAGTAATAAAAGACGAACTTTTATTGTAAACTAAATTGAAAAGACTAATAATTTTTTTCGTTAGTTTTTGTTTCGCGCATTGATCCCCCGTACAAATATCTTGGGTTTTTTTCTGTATGAAAATAAAATTTTACATTTTTGGAAAGATAATTTAATGATGGAACATATGTAAAAAAAAAAAAAAATCGATACGAAACCAACTTTGGTAATAGGGCGTCTTAAACCTTGAAACTTAAAATAAGAAAAAATATGTATATATATATATTTTTTTTTCCTAAATTGTTAGATTATTTTCTAAGGAATTTTATATTAAAAGTTCCTGTTGTCTACTTTTTTATTATTTTTTTTAGGGATTTTTAAAAAAATTATAAAATGTAAAATAAATACTTTTGTTTAGTGTATAGCAAAATCGTACTCATTTGATTAAAGAAAATATTGTATAAAAAATATTTAGCTAAAAATAATGACATAATATTGTACAATCTTTATAAAAAAAAATTTTTGAAAATAATGTTTGAATTAAAAATTGTCGTCATTTTTATTAATGGAAGTATGTAGGGGACATAATATTCTATTCTTTTTTTTTTTTTTTGAAAACTGTTGCTGCTGCTGTGAATAATTTCAAATAAGTTCAAATCCGTGACACCTGTAGAACTCAAACAGTGTTTGTTTGAAGAATTTAATTATTTTTGAAATCAACAATAGAAGGAATTAAAAATTTATAATGTGTATAATCATCCATAGAAAATTAGTCGGGTCTAATTGTTCGCATCAAGATGCGATAACTATGTCAACAAAGATTAAGAATTTACGGGAATTTAATTCAAAATGCAAAAATTTAGGTTATATGTAATAAAAATTTGTTTTTTCTTTTTTTTTTTTAGCACAAACTTGGAATTGTTCTTTATACTAAAAGCAAAAGAAAACATTAAAAAGTTAATTTTCCATTTTTTATTGACGTTTTAAAATATTTTTTTAACAATTTGTGCGCATTTGAGGAGTCTGTAAATTGAGTAACTCTATCAATTAGGTATCAACAAAATAACGCCGATTTTCACTTTAAAAACGAATTAAAATTAATTAAATCGATTATTTAAGGTCAAATTTTAGTTCAAGTCGAAAAGTAGTAACATAATTATGTAATGAGCATAAGTAAAAAAAATAAAAAAATAAAAATAAAAAGGAAGCAAAATAATATTACATAAGTAATTATTCTTTAATACATTTTAAATATTAAATCAACCCGAAAATTTTACAAAATCCAACGTTATAAGAATCACTTAAGAAAACACGTTATTAAAAGTATAAAAAAACTTAAAACAGTTTCTTCTTGGAAATCAAAAAAACATTAAATACCACTATGTACAGAAAAATTAGCATTACCTTACAAGGTATTCTCTACATCATATTTAACCACAGCAAAGATAAATTTGGATATTTGACGATATCAAAATCTTGTCATTTTTGTGACTTGCTGTCACTTGATTTCCATCGAGAAACATCATTAAAAATTCTCTGAAAAATTACAATAATTCGTAGGAAGGATGAGCATACAATTCTAGCTATCTATCGTATTTAACTAATTTACATTTAAAATCAAGATTCATTTTATATTAAACTCATCACAAAAATAGTCGATATTTTTAGGAACTAAAACTAACTTTCTAGTAAAAAAAAATTAATTAATTAATTAATCAGTTTCATTTTCTATTAAACTACGTACCACCAAGTACGACCTCATAGACGTATTTTACAAAATCAATTTAACCTCCCTGATTGAAAAAAAAAAAAAAAAAAATCAGGGAATTGTCGGATTTTAATGAAATTTTCAGTATTGATTTATCAATGAATGAATTTTATAATGCATCAGTTATTTTATTTTAAAACTTTCTGATTTTTTTTTTTTTAGGTCACTATCAAAACATCGGTGGGGTTATACAAAAGTGAAACTAATTACAATAGAAATAAAAAGACAAAAGATCGAAGACGTGAATATTTCTTAAATTTTTAAGAAGTGCTTTTGGTAGAAAATAAGTATCGAAAATCTGAAAATTAAATGTAAAAAGAAAGTAAAAAAACAAATTTTCGCAGATTTTTTTGTTGTTTTTATATGAAATAAAATTTTCTTTTACATTATCAGCGAAAAAAATTATACATCGATATTTGTTCTGTTTAAAATGGTGGGGGCCTAACTTTTACAGATTTTTCTCTAAAAATTATTGAATAACTATATCAAAATATGCTTACTATTAAATAAATATCTATTCTTAGAATCTAAAAATATGAAATTTAAAATTAGATGTTTTATATTTTGGATTAATTTTATCTATTAATTAGGTGTATAAATTGTTGCTCTTAAGGCGCAAAAGGATGGCGTAAACGGTAATATTTATTTTTTTTAAATTTCTATTTATTTCCATTGAATCAGTTTGATTGAAACGATTCAGTAATTTAAAAGAAAGAATTCGTCAACACTGAAAATTTGATTAAATCAGATAATTTCTTGATTTAAAAAAAAAATCAATCTGGGTTAGTGGGTTAGCGCACATATGAGCTCCCGTAGATGCGGGCATATCAGGCAAAACTTGTTTCCTCTTCAGACTAAAAATAAACAAATTTTACGTACAGCCTGTTTGAAACGCAAAAATACATTTAAATAAATATCAACAAGTTAGTAATTTTTCTGTATATAGTGTATTTAATGTTTTTTTGTTATTAATTTCTAACAAGAAACTTTTTAGAATGTTGATAAGAGGGTTTTTTTTTTTTTTGAGTGCATCATAAATCTTCACTTAGCCATTTTTTGGCGAATTTAATTGTTTAAAAAAAAAAATGTATTAAAAATAAATTACATATGTACAATACATAATACTCGGCTAAAATACCAGCGAATAGTAATTCAGTTTATTTCAGTATATGACTTGATAAGTTTATAATCTCAATTCCCTTAAAATAACAACGCTGGGGTTAAAAAAAGAAAAAAAAAGTGTATAACCGGATTACTACGCAACAACTTTAAATCTATACAACGTCATCAATTAATGGTGTCGTTTAATTCTTTTAAAATCTTATGAATGAATTAACGTATTAAGTTATGTTTTCCTTAGAGTTTGGTTTTATCAAAAGTATTAATGCCAGTTGAGAAATTAAAAACTGGACTTCCTTTCATACCCCACTGAAATATCCAGTAGACTATAATAAAATTTACGACCCTGAATTCACAGCCTACCACATTTCCTACCGACTCGAGTACCTTGACGGCTATTTTCTGACCAATCAGAATGGAGCAGATTAAGAGACGATAATTTGGCTGCTGCTGCTGATTGCTGGAGCCTCTGAATTTGATATAAAAAGCAAGCGGTGTGAGTTTCGTAGCATTTGTTACGAATAACACGTTTAAACTGACCATACAAAAGTAAGTAGTGTAATTTTTTCCCAATTAATCATGGCAGGACGTCCTAGAGCTCGTACAACTATTGTTGACGAAGTGTATGATAATGATTTTATTCTTTCCGAAAGAGTTAATTTGACGATGTTAGTGATGATAACTTCGGACGTACTTACGACTATCCAGTGGTTGGCCCAACGAGGTGTACTGTGCAATTCGATGAGATGTGAAGTGTGCAATGCAGCATGTTCACTTAACAAAAATTCAAACGGAATAGATGGAAGGACATGGCGATGCAATAAAGATAATTTCTCTCGTTCTATACGCGTAAATTCATTTTTTCACGACAGTCACCTGTCTTTAAAACAAATATTATATATAACTTACATGTGGTGTAATGATTATCCACAAAAAATAATTGCTCATGAGGCAGGTGTAAACGGTACCTCTATCGTGAATTGGTGCAATTTTTTGCGAAGAGAATGCGAGCATTACCTTGAAGAACACCCTCAGAAACTGGGAGGAACTAAAGAAGATGGTACCCCTATTGTTGTAGAAATCGACGAAAGTAAATATATTCATAAAAGATACAATCGCGGACAGTGGCCTTCAGAACACTGGGTTTTCGGTGCCATAGAGAGGGAATCGGGTCGGTGTTTACTGATACAGGTACCCGACAGACGAAAGGAGACGTTGATACCGTTAATCCAAGAATGGATATTACCAGGGACCAGAATAATATCCGATGGCTGGGCAGCGTATACCGACATCGGAAAAATCAACGACGGGGTGTATATACATGAAGTGATTGTCCATGAAGGAAATTTTGTTGACCCAGCTGACAGGGACGTTCACACTCAACTTATAAAAAATACGTGGATGAGGGCGAAAAGAAAACTCCGCAATCAGTGTGGTACAAGCCCTACATTATTTACCTCTTACCTGGCTGAATTTGTCTGGAGGCAAAGAGTTGGACCAAATAAATTTGGGGAGATGCTCTGTTGTCTTAAAGAATCTTACGGCTAACAGAAATAACCAAAATTAAGACAGCAGTACGAGAACCTTTTAGGCCTGGACCCTGGTTAAAAAATAAGACTAACTTTAAAAGATAAACATCAACACATGAAAAACGGCCCTTTTCAGGGCCAACCACATTTTCACGATTGTCTTTCTACTTCATATGGTTGGTAGAATGTTAATTCAGAAGCGTATTTATTTTTATTTTTTAGCATAGTCTACCGGACAGATGTTAGGGTAATATGAAATGAAGTATTTTTGATTTCTCAACTGGGCTTAATACTTTTAATAAAAATCAAACTCTAAGGAAAACATAACTTAATACGTTAATTCATTTAAGTTCTTTAAAAAAAATTAAAGAACATCATTAATTGATAGATTTAAAGTTGTTACGTAGTAATTCAGTTACTGAATAAATATTTCCGAAATTATTATTTAGCTATTTTAATTTTTACATTGTTGGCCGTCCATAGCAACAAAATGTATCGTTTGGTACACTTCTATGTTATGGTAAAAATTTTCGCCCTTGAATTCACGATATACCCTTTTTTGACCTCAGAACTGCAAAAGTGGGCTGTTTTATTTTTTATTTTCTTACTCTGAAATAGAAATATCGCTAAATACTGTGCAAAATTACCAGCGAATAGTTTTTTTTTTTTTTTAATTTCAATATAGGACTTGATAAGTTTATAATTTCAATTCCCTTAAAATAACATCGACGAGGTCCAAGTTTATAACTGAAACACCAGGCAACAACTTTACATCAATTATAGATGTGTATTTTTTAAAAATATCTTATAAATGAATTAACGTATTAAGTTATGTTTTAGTTAGTTTGATTTTTATTTGAAGTATTAATCCCAGTTGAGAAATTTAAAATAACATTTGTCCGGTAGACTGATAAAAATTTACGCCCCTTTTTTAAAAAACTTACAAACGAATGAACATTAAGTAGTTGTTTTCTTTAGTTTGATTTTTATTAGAAGTACTAAACCCAGTTGAGAAATTAAAAATATATACATTAGACTTTATTTCATATTTTGTTAACATCTGCCCGGTAGACTATGGTAAATAATTACGCTCCTAAATTCATAGTCTACCATATGGTTTTAACTTTATCCAAAAGATCGACCGTTAATTTATTTTGTTCATTATCATAGGTGTGAGATTAATTGTTTGCTTAAGTTTTATTATTAAAGATGCATTTTTTTTTTTCATTTTAAAATCAATCACATTAAAATAGATTAAATTATTTTTGATATTCTCTAAAACAACGACTTTTGTCGGCAACAAACATCAAAATGTAAAATTGATTTTTTTTATACAAAAAATACAATCCGTAATTATTTTATAATAAATAATTTTATTATTTAACATAATTTGTTAATTCTTCAGTTTCTGTTTTGTTTACACTATGCACTGACAAGTTTGCCGTAAAATCCGTAATTTGACAAAATAAATTGGGGGGGGGGGCAATCCGATTGAAAAACACTAATAATTACATAATCTTTGATAAATGTTTTTAAAACATTTATCAAAAATTAGGTAATTATCCGATTTTAATGAAATTTTCGGTGTTGATTTATCAATGAATAAATTTTATAATGCACCAGTTATTTTATTTCAAAACATTCTGATTTAATTAGGTATTTCTGCTATGGTAAATTAATAGTTAAAATGAAACGCCTAATTTTAAGTATAAATACACTAGGGACCACCAATTGGGCCACGTGATCAGTTTAGGCCATCTTGAATAAAACGGAAATAAATATTTCCGAACTTAGTTTATCAAAAATCTCTTAAAAAAAACAATTAAACATCATACAGGATTGTTACAAAGAAAAACAGTTAATTCAAAGATCAAATTATCCGAATGGGAAAAATTACATCGTTATCTTAAAAACAATAAATAAACCTATTCGTATTACATGCGAAAGGGTAAATTTCAGGCCGCAATTTAGACAGAAAAAAATACATATTACCCTCTTACGATTATTTCTCTACATATGGCTGACTGTACGGACATACTTTTTTTTAGCCAAAATTTACTATTAAAATGAATAAAAACTTTAATATTAAAATTTACTATTAAAATGAATAAAAACTTGAAAAAATTTAATATTAAAATTTAACAGTGAAATTGAAGTTAAAAAAAATGTCTTCGGTTTTAGTATTAATTTTAAAAATCAAAAATGAAATGAAATAAAAATTTGAATATTTTTTCAAAGAAAAACTGATAAAATAATCATATATACTTACTTTTTATTCTAATAGGATAAAAAAATATTTTTAACTTTTTTGACCAAAGAAAGACAAACTTCGGTTACTCAGAAGCGTCTCGTCTCTTTGTAAAACAAATTTGTCAGTTTTGCTCTTCCGTATATTCTAAGAACCATACATTACTATTCAACAATAAAAATTACAAATTCTTTTTAAAATATTAATCGAGCTCGGATCGAACTAACTTTTAGTTCACCTGAATTCTAAAAATCATATTTTTAAATATCCTTGAAAAAATTTATTTATTTCACGCAGAAAATAAAAATATTTAATCACACAAAAGATTAAAAATCTCTTAAAAATTAATTTCTAAAAAAAAAAATTTTTTTTTTTACAATTTAATAGAATATAGTACATACCAATTACAAAAGCAAAAAAAAGTTTTCAAATATTAATATTATGACATCTCTTTTGCACTTTTTATTTCCGATTTCATTAATTTTTCCTAAAAAAAACTATAGCTCGGTACGTTATACAATTTCATTGATATAGTTATTCAGACTCTTATCTTTATAGAAAAAAAGTACAAAATTTTTCTAGCGCGTCATTTTTTTTTATCTCATAAAATAAAATAGGGGGGTGATGGACCTCGTAAAAAATTTATTTTAGAAAAAAACTCTTTCAGATGTATTTACATCCAATGATAAACATTTATGGAAATTTTCGTGAAAATCGGACCATTAATTGATTTTTCATAGAATTTTTAAAAAAAACCTTATCGTAACTTGTTTTTAGCTATGTTAAATTTCAGTTGATTTAACAGTACAAAAATGAAAACATTGTTTTTCAATCATAATTTTCATTATTTTCGTAAGCTGAAAAAAAAATTTAAAAATCAGGAGTTTGTTTAATGTTTTTTCTTTCGAATGGAAAAAAGAATTTTCAAGAAAATATTAATTTTTCTGCAAGTTTCATTGTCTTAAATATAGGGGGGGGGTAAATTTCACAGGGTAAAATTGACGTATACCTAAAGAATACACAATATGTATAACTTCCTAATAGGTAGGTTTCCCAAGGCGAAAAAGATGACTTTTAGTTTTAAAAAAAAAGGTGTGGGCATTATTTTTTTTTTGCGGTAATACGTATAAAATCATGAGAAACATTCTGTAACTTTTCCGGGTTGATATCTTCTCATTTTAATTAATAATCTGTATTTTAATCCACAAATTAGATGCTAAAATTTTAGCTCGCTTCGTACAACAAAGTAGCCAATCAGAATACATCTTTCACCCCGCCAAAAGAAAAAGAAACCCCCAAAAATCAGGTAACTAACTGAATTTAATGAAATTTTCAGTGTTGATATATTAATGAATAAAGAATATAATGCACTAGTTATTCTATTTGAAAACTTTTACATTTTTTCAGGTCAGTTAACTTTGAACCACATATCTTTGAGGCGTAACACAGATTCTTAAAGATTTTTGGTATTTTTTTTTCTTTCGGCGAGATGACATACGATGGTGGAACTTAGATCCATTAAGTTCAATTTAACCAAAAAACAGCAGTGATGAGGTATACCAGAAGGAAATGGACAGCTTAAGAGAGACCCTCCATCGTAACAATTATCCTGAGAGCATAACATCAGCTATGAGAAATTTGGATCGCAGGACAGAGGATGATACCCGAAAACTCACCACAGTCTGTCTGCCCTATGTAAAAGGCTTGGCTGAAAAGATTCAAAAGATATGTAATCCCTATGACATCAGGACAACATTCAGGAGTGACTCAACTCTTCGTAAACATCTCGTCTGAGTCAAGCACCCAACAGAATACAACATGACCAAAAATTGTGTGTATTCCATCCCATGCAGCTGTGGCAAAGAATACAAAGGTGAAACATGCCGTCCACTGAAAGTAAGACTAGATGAACATCGTAAAGCAGTGGTCCGAGGAGAAATAGAAAAGTCAGGTATGGCTGACCATATATGGAATGAAAAGGGAAACCATCTGCCCTTATGGGATGAAGTTAGAATAATAGATAAAGAACATTGGAAGGGAAGACGCCTCAAAGAATCAGCACATATGATAGGCTGTACTGGGCTGTTAAATAGACCAAGCATAGAAATGAATACAATATGGGAACCCATAATTAAGAAGGCTAGATCAGATTGAGAAAGGAGAGAGAGAGAAAAAAAACAATGAGTCTAGGTAAAAAATCATACATAAAAATAAATAGGTAGATATTCTAGCCAAAAAAAAAGACATTAGGTTTATAAGCTCCCAAAATTCACACTCAATTGTCCAATTGGACACATGGCCTAGTGGATAAGGTAGTTAGGTTAAGACAGTTCTAAGTGACAGTTATCTCTGGATTCTGGGTTCAATCCTGAGTAGAGGCAGTAACATAGAAAAATAATTAACACAACTCCTACCCCAGCTATGGTTAGCGGAATGAGAACAGGATACCCCCGTGTACTAAATAAAGGGTTAGGTTCAAAGTTCCATGATGGCTCCCGATTACGACAAGAAAGTTCCCAAGTCTGAAAAGGTTCTCGAGTCCGAAAAGAAATACCTGAAGAAGGCCGGAGGGCATATCAGCCGAAATGTTGTACAAATAACAATGAAGATTGGGACAATAGTCCGAATAACGCAGATAATACTAATCATCAAGCCTCATCTCAAACATTCAGAGAAATAGTAAACAAAACGTGTTTTATTTGCATGATTCTGTCTTAAAAGTGCCAAGTTAAATCTTTTTCAGAAAATACATGGATGCACTTTCTAGAATATGTCTCAAAATGGAAATTTTTACAATGTCCCCTGAACAAAAATTGCGAAAAAATTCTGCATATCAAAGTTTTGTTACCTAAAAATTGGCTGCTAATGTCTGCTATTGTTTTCTTTTTAAAAACAAATTAAAATTAATTAAATCGATTATTTAAGGTCAAACTTTTGTCTAAATTGATAAGTAGTAACATAATGACCAACATAAAAGCAAAATAATATTACACATTCAATTAATTTTTAATAAATTTAAAAGGTTTTTTTTTTTTTTCAATTTAGATCGTGTTCGTGTATCTGTTCGAAAAATTTGGTAAACATTAAACAGGAAAAACAAAAGGAATAACTATCTCTATATCATGGATTTAAATTATTAATAAGAAACAAAATGAAAAAACCTCGACTATTTGCAAGTTTAACGTTTGTTTTTAGTATGCAGGTTTTACTTTTAATACATTTTTACTTTTTAAAAAATGCTTATTTATTTGCTATTTATTATTTAATGAATAAATCAAATGCTTATTTTTTAAGTTTAATATTGTTGTAAAAATGTACCAGTTTTATTTCTTTGTGTTCATTTTGGAAAACTTATATATTTTCTTTCATTTTGTTTCTTATTTAAAATTTAAATTCATGATTTAGAGATAGTTATTCCTTTCGTTTTTCTTGTTTAATATTTACCAAATTTTTCGAACAGATATCTCTTGCTAGTTAGTAAATATTAAAATAAATGAAGTAGACTGTTAATTCAGGGGAGTAAATTTTCTGTTTTAATTTTGACGACAATCTGCAGTTTAACCAAAAATGTCTCAAAAAAAAAAATTTTTTTTTTTTAACAAATATTCTCAACTTTGAAGCAGACTAAGGGTATAACGTCCAATGTATATATACTAAATTATGCAGAATTTAATTGGGAATAAAATGTGCTAAACTACATGTTTGTATATTTAGTGGTTTGGGTGCTAAGATCATGATCAGTTTACGCCATATTGAAGGAAGAAACGTAAATATATTTGAACATTTTTTTTCAATCTCACAAAAAAGAAATAATGAACCTAAAGAGTTGTTACAAAGAAAAACTGTTATTTCAAAGATCAAATTATCCAGTTGGCGAAAAATGACTCATCATTATCGTGAAAAATAAATAAAACAGTCCGTTTATTTACCAACATGGTCAGTTTCTTTATTGATATATTTTTTAGCAGAAGTCTGTATCCATGGTTCTTTTACTAAAAAGCTTTGGTATTGAGACTTAAAATCTTGATATAATTATTCAGATTATTTATAGAAAACAAAGTAAAAATCGTTTTTTGCCGGTTCATTTTTTTCATAAAATAAAATAGGGGGAGTAGACCTCGTAAAAAAATATTTCCCTTAATATATTTTAGAAAAAGACTATTTCAGACACCTTTTATTCTAAAGGTAAGTAATTATGGAAATTTTTGTGAAAATCGGACCATTAATTTATTTTTCATAGAATTAAAAAAAAAAAACCTTTAGTTATAACTTGTTTTTGGCTACGTTAAATTTCAATTGATTTAACGGTGCAAAAATGTAAACATTGTTTTCCGTTTATAATTTTCATTATTTTTGTAAGCTGAAAATTTTTTAAAAAATCATTAGGAGTTTGTTTAATGCTTCTTCTTTCAAGTGAATAAAAAAATTCAAGATAATATTAACCTTTATGCAAGTTTTATTATGTTAAATATAGTGGGGGGTAAATTTCACGGGTAAAATTGGTGGTGCCCACAGAAAACTTCAATATATGCAAGATTTACGCTTGGGGAAAAAAAAGTATGATATTCAGGAGTCTATAGGCATTCATTTGGCCGCATTTTTTTTCCCACCCTCAAAATTGGTCACAAAATCAAAAATCTAGAGCCATATTGACCTTTGGGCCCATAGCCTAATTCTATGTATTAATGATTTTGCTTACAAATTAAATGATTGATAAACTTACACAAATTCTGAGGGTATTGTGATGTAAGTAGTGATGTAGTATTTCTTAGTGATATATAGTAGTATATACATTGCAAGATTTTAAATGCATTAATAACATGGGCTGTTTTGAGGCAAATGTAACCCAGATTTTCAGAGACCTCATTAATAAATGATTCTATTTTATGTATTGATTTTGACTATAAATCAAATACTCATTGATAAACTTACACAATTCCTGAGGGTATTGTGACATAAGCAGTGACTCTTGTCAGGAATGATTAACACTTGATCTCTCTTAATAAATTGTCCAGGTTAAAAGTGTGGTAATGGTAACCTGAAGCCAAAATTTTTTAGACCTTATTTTTCTGAAGCAAGTATCATCGGGGAACATGAAAAATTCTAGTAAACTATAATTTGCTTTCTTAAATTGAATTTATATATTTCCATTGTGAGCAGTTCACACTCATTCTATCATTTGAAAATTTTTTAGAGACAATACATATTCTGACCAGTAAACCTGCTCTTTGTAAATAGAGGTATTACACTGGTTTACAAAAAAATATTTTTTGTCTGAGGCAAGAATGTGAATAGGTGTTTTTTTTACTAATTTGGGTGTGCTGAATTCAAATTTATAAACAGTTTTGCTCTATCACCTCTAGTTTTCTGTCTTTTAAATAGTCTCATTTTAGTATATACATGCTTATTTCAACATTAGCAGCAGCTAATTACAGATAAAACAGGATAGATAAAGAACATTGACGGAATAAATATACTCGGATGACACAATGTACACAATTCATAGTACCGCAGACAGTTAGAAATGTGTTTTCTTAGATGATCTGCTGACTGCCAGTGCACTACTGGCCAGGGCACTACTGGCTGTTGATTGAGACGTGTTGGCTATGCTTAACTACCAAAATCCGTCTTGATATATAGCTATATATATATATAATGTAATGCTATCACTTACATTTATTGCATAATAACTAAAAAAGAAGACATAAGTCACACAATATTAGAAATTAACCCTGAATGCATATACGCCTTTATGTACAGTATGTGTACAAAATGTACAGTATGCATATCTAAAAAAACTAGAAGTGATGAGTAAAAACGGATTTCCAATCTGAATTCAGCACCCCCAAATTAGGTTAAAACAGCTATTTTTCTGCTTGCCTCAATTTCTTTGTAAACCAGTGTTATTAGGCCTTAATATTATCAGCATATAGTTCTTAAAATTCACCTCCCTCTTAGGCTAGATTCTTTTTTTTTTTCATACACTTTCCCCATTATAATAGAATATTGTAATTCTTTCTTATTCGTGCTCCTTGATTTTAAAATTTCTGATGAGCGAGGTGTTAAACCAGTCAGCTAGTTAACCCGTTTTTGTTTTTTTAGTCGTTCTCATACTGCTTTTAAGAGAAAAAAAAATTAATAATAAATTGGGTCTTTTTATACTGATTATAAATAAAAAAAAAATTATCTGTGCAAGTGGCTTATCCCTGAGTGACAGTCTTTGGTTCACTGACTGCACACAAACTGTGATGCTTTCCGGGGGCTGCTGTTTTCTTTCTCTCTCTCTGGCTCTCTTTGCTGTCGAGGCTACTCTCCTTTCCACCTCACTCCTTTGTGCCTTGCTTAACATTAAAGCACCAGGCCACTCGATTATTATATAATTATTTTATTTATTTTTTAAAAAACTATATCATTGCCTTGGTGTACAGAAAGGTCATTGAATAAATTAAATTTGTCTTTTCAAATTCCCCAATGACACCTGAATAAAAAAAAAAACAGGGCCTAAAAAAACGTTTGGCTTCAGGCTAACCTGGTATAAATTAATTTATTCAAAAGATTTTTCTTTTTTAATTAACATTTCTTTTTTTTTTTATAGTTTTGGTTTTGGTTTTAACATTGACCTAGATATTAAACATTTTTTTATTAAATCCTTGCATACTTTTCTATTTAAATAAAAATTTTATTTTTATTATTTTGTATTTGTCTTGTTTTCATTTTACAAAAATTTCACCTGTCCAGATGAAAAAAAAAAAAAAAAAGAAAAAGAGGGGGGGGGGAAGAAAAAGGAAAAAAAAAAAAAGAGGAGAAAGGAAAAAAAAAAAAAAAAGAAAGAGGAGAAAAGAAAAAAGACAATATGATTTTTTTTAATCTAGTGTAATTTATTATCGTTTCTTCTTCTTGCCAAACTCTTGCCTGCCTTTTCTGGATCCAGATTTTGGATCATCTGGATCCCTCGGTTTGTGCTTCTTTTTCTGCTTTGCTTTTAATCTTTGTTGCAAATCATTTGCTTTGTTAATTCTGAAAAAAGAAGAAGAAAAAAGGTAAGGAATTTATTGTGAAAATTTTGTTGGGAGCAAGTTCTTGATTTCTTGGTCTAGGTTGGGGCAACCCCAGACGTAAGTTGCAAACATGCTGGACAGCAACATCGTAGTAAGCAAGTTTGGGCAGTGTAAAAATTAATTTTTGAAAAGATATTGCCCGAGGGTGGGAAAAAAAAAAAAAAAAAAAAAAAAAAAAAATTCAATATTTAAAAAAAATTACCTATTTAAAAAACATCATATTCACTCCACTCTACTGAGATGTTTGTTTTGTTTTACAACAGACAATTTAAAAAAAAAATACATCCATTTTTAGATGATTCTACAAAATTTTATTTAAAATTGAATGAATATTCTAATTTTAGTGTTAAAAAAAAAATATATATATATATGTATATATACACATACTTTAAAAAAACTTTATCTCAATTTGATCGATGTCCAAAATTACAAGAAGGATATATTTTTCCATGTTCTTTTGCAAAAAAATATAAACATCTTTGAAATCTTAGATGTCATTAAATTTAAACTCGTAATGAAAAGCAGACATGTGCAAACCTAAATCTGATATAGTTAAATACACAAACATATTCAAATTTAATGTAGAAGAACATTATGTGAGTATTTCTTGTTTGTAAATAATTTTCTCTTAAAACTATACATTAGATAGCTATAGATATATATTAAAATGAAACAGACTATAAATATGAACATACAATGTATGCAATTCCCTAACCTCTAGGCATAAAATAACCCTAGATGGGTTGACATGACGTTTAAGAAAACAATCATTCTTGGGACAATTATCAAATAAAGGTCATCATTTTTTTTTTTTTAAATTTCTGTCCTTGGTTGAAGGTAACTGAAATCATAGGTAAGGGGAGACCACTCTATTGGCTAAATAATGAATCACAACTAGGTATTTACCCAACCCGTTGGCCATGGGTAGGATGTGACACAAGGCTGCAAGTATGGGGCATCCAGCAAGGATCAAAATCGCTATTCTGTAGTAATGGATCTGCGAGACTAGCTTACTAACCATTACACCACGATAGGATACACTTTTTTACCCAACTCGTTCACCACAGGAAGGATGTGACATAAGGTCGCAAGTAGAAGGCATCCAGCGAGGATCAAACTCGCAACTCAGTAGTAATGAATCTGTGAAACTAGCTTGTTAACCACCACACCACTACAGGATACCCCTTGATAATGAATTGCAACTATATAAAAATTTTGATTCACATTCAAGTCATGTTGAAACACCTGCTAAATCACTACAGTTAGGGAGTTATGAGAATATTCAATATTTAGATGGTTCGTTGGATTTTACGGTAAGTCAACCCTTGTTGGGGGTAATCTTCAACTTTTTACTTGTAAATTACTACAGTTACTCTGAATGCCTTTTTTTCTTTTTATTATTAAATAAATATATTTTTTTAATAATGAATTAGGCACATTGTGCCAGAATACTCAGAACAGTCCTGGACACCTGAGGAGACTTATTGCCTTTTTTCTTTTTATTATTAAATAAATCATAGTGTTTTATTTTACTTATTTATTTGTTTGTTTGTTTATTTATATAACTGTTAAAGAAAGGCAACCATTTTGAATTGGAGCCTTCGCTGAACGCAAACAAAGCAAATTTCGTCGAAAAAGAAAACGACTGCATGCTTTAACACAAAAATATCATAAAATGTGTTCTTATTAACAATTAAGTTCATTTCAGATAATACCCAAGCCTAATTTTATGGTAGGAATTTACGAGTAAAAAGTTGAAGATTACCTTGCTGGGTTATTTTATGCTGAAGACGTTCTTGTTTTATTCATTCTTGTTGGGCATTCAAATTTTTAAAAAACTATTTAAGCCATAGATGGGACCATAACAGGTGTAAACACACCAGGTCAGGGTGGAACTGAGAGTAATGGCAACAAAGGGGTACTATACACTCCCCAAAGTTCTAGAACTGGAACCTCACCACTAGATGCAGTTTAATGCCCTACCCTGGACACTAAGATCCCAAGTCACCGCTTTCTGATAAAAAGGATTGCCTTAACAGCAATACAGTCGGAACAATCATGTAAGTGCTAGGGCTTGACATGATTAGCTGATTGATAGGAGGGGGGCCTCTCTGACGGCCCGTCTAGCACAAATAAGGGCTAAAGTGGAGTGTTGCATGTCATGGACTGCTCAGCCAGCAGAATTCTATCCTTAAGCACCACAGATCACCACTCACAACTATATTAGATAAATAGGCATTTTTTATTTTTCTTTCTTTTTCGTCATACAACGTGTGATAGCACATGCGATACCCTGCCCTTATCAGCTGCCAACTAGGAGTGATAACACAGTTCCGTTAGTTAAGGCAGAATTGCCACTTCCTAGCGCTACCAAGCAGCTTTCGCCACCAGACAGGCTATTAAAAAAAATAAGATGAAATAATGCAGAGAAAAAAATTATAAGATCCGTTCATGTGGTAAAATAGATTGCATGGTCCCAGGGTGCCATCCCCCGAGGGTAGCACCTATGTTAGATAAATAGACGTAGCCTATCATTTGTGTAGGATTTAAATTTAATGGTTACCGGAAAAAATACTGTATATGTATTTACGGACCCCACACAAGTAGGATGTGACACAAGGTCAATTTCTTAAGCTGAGTTTAACAGGTTTCGTATTCCTTCTAGACTGGTTACCTAATCAAGGTTAAAGAGCCCAGTCCGCCTTACTATTTACCCATAGCTGGAAGGAGAATAGTTGGGTGCATACCTTTCCCAAGGGTATTAGCAATAAATGAAATGTTAACAGCCTCATCTAGGATTTGAACTCATGTCACCAAGTCCATTTCCTTTGAGCATGTTTCATCTTTGCTAATTTCTCTCATGTGCACGTTATGCCAGAATCAGGGAAATAAAAACTATATGTACACAGGTGGTCACATTTTTCTTACCCCTCTGCAGAGGTCCAGTTGGCATATTCTACAGCCCCAGCTGATAGGGCTTCAATTACAGTAGTATCCATATATATGTCTGATGCAATCATTTCCATTCTTAATTCATAAGAAATTTATACAAGTACATGAAAGTCTTATATATAATAAAAAGTAGACCTACACATCTCCTCCTTGTAAAAAAAAGGTATAAATTCTGATCATGCATTGGTCTCGCCTTCCAGGTTTCAGATGAGAAGCTGCCACTTCCAGCTGATGTTATGCACATGTGTAGAGGACCCACCCACAAATATTTTTCCGCAATAAATATATATATATAGTATAGTGAGAAATTTTAAAAAACACAGGTTTAAATAAAATGAGTGGTAAGTTTATTTAAACCTGTGTTTTTTCAAATTTCTCACTATACTACATAATGTCGGATTCACTTCCATTTCTCTTCACATATATATTTATTTATTTATTATCATACTAAAGCTGAGCGAATCAACTTTTGGTTCCCTAAGGCTTTTTTCCTATTTAATTTAATAACACGAAAATTATACTAAATTATTCCTTACTTTTAGGATTGAATTATGTTTGAAAAAAAAAATCCGTTTTAATTGGTTCTAATTAGCCATAGTTTGCAATTAAGTCAAAAACTGACCAATTTCTTACTTTACTTTCTGTCTATCATTTTTTTCCCCCCTCTATGTATCTCTTGATTACCTCCTCGTTATATAATCTTACTCTCTCTGAGAGAGGAGAGAGAGAGAGAGACACACACACGGGAGAATTTGAAATGTATTTCTATGTTTGATTTCCCAAGCAGCAACCAGTAGCTTAAATTAGGTCAAACATTCCCTTTCTTAGAAAACTTAACATACAAAATGATATCTGGCCGTATTTATTATTATTTTAAAATTTTTTTATTCACTCTGCATACTCACTTTTCCCTAATCTCAATTATCTACCCAGAGCTGAATGGATGACCCAACGAGTCACATTTTGTCTAGTATATTATATATATATATATATATATATATATATAATATATATATATATATATATATGTGTGAAGTAAATACACACGCGGTGTGTTTATGATATGGCTTTATTTAGCCGACAATTTTGGGGAGAATATGTGCTTAATTGAAGTCGTACCTAATTTTGAAAGTTAATTAATTTATAATTAATTAATTAGGCGGGCATACCTATTTGAATGTAATTTTCTAGATTTGTTTAGCCTTACATTTAAATAGGTATGCCCGCCTAATTAATTAATTATTAATTAATTAACTTTCAAAATTAGGTACGACTTCAATTAAGCACATATGCTCCCCAATATATATATATATATATATATATATATATATAATATGAAGAACGAAAAAAGAATGAAATGTTTAATAAGAAACTAACCTGTGTCGAAGTTTTTCTTCATTATATTGTCTATTCTTTGCATCCACTTGACTTTCTTTCTTCAATTTATCTTCATCATGTTTATTCACAATTGAACCCTGATCAAAAAAAAAAAAAAAAAAAAAAAAATTATACATACATACATATTTACCTGCCTCAGGGTGGCTAAGTGTGGTAAAATAGATTGCATGCTCCCAGGGAGCCATCCCCTGAGAGTAGCACCTATGTTAGATAAATATGCAGTTTTTTTTAGTTTTTTTTTTTCGTCATACAACATGTGATAGCACGTGCGATACCCTGCCCTCATCAGCTGCCAACTAGGAGTGATAACACAGTTTCGGTAGCCAAGGCAGGACTGCCACTTCCTAGCGCTATCAAGCAGCTTTTGCCACCAGACAGGGTATTAAAAAAATAAGATGAAATAATGCAGAGAAGAAATTATAAGATCTGTTCATGTGCTAAAATAGATCACATGGTCCCAGAGAACCATCCCCCGAGGGTAGCACCTATGTTAGATAAATATGCATAGCTTATCATTTGTGTAGGATTTAAATTTAATGGTTACTGGAAAAAATCATTGGCATTTCAGTCTCGGAAGATTATGATAAAGTTTTTTTATGTGTCCCTGAAGTTACAGCGCCTCTTGTGACTGTGAAGTCCGATGTTTGAAAAACATTCTCGGCCACAGATTTCGCATTTGAAGGCTGTCCCTGAAGATGATGATGTTCCGATGCTTTGTTGCCGCTGCTTTCTTCTGGACCTCTTAGCTTCATGGTGTTGTGTCAGGGTGACTTCTGACATGAGCAGTCCTCTATGGAAATTCTGCTGCCACCGAGGGCGGTCCTGAGCCAAATTTTCCCAGCTGGAAGGGGCAATGCCAAAACACCTGAGATCATTCTTGCAGACATCCTTGAATCGCAGCTGTGGGCGACCAATCTGTCTTTTACCAGATGTAAGCTCTCCATAGAGGATATAATAATTATGATAATTTATAATAATAATTTATGATAATGAAAAATGTTTATGATAAAATAATAATATAATGAAAAATGTTTATGATAAATAATAATATAATAATTATGATAATGAAAAATGTTTAAATAATAGAAAATACTAGCAAAATAAAAAACACCCTCTGGGCGATGTAAAATAAATATTGCCTGAGGGGATGGGAGTTGAAAATTTAATATCAGAGAGTTTGTATCATAAGTAAAGTAAAATCATCAAATTTATTAAAGGAGTAAAAATAAAATAAATTTATTAAAGGAGTAAAAAATAAAAAATTTGAAATGGAAACTTAGTTCTGATAACTTTAAATATATATTAAAAAAAAAAAAAACTATATATAGATAGATAATACCAGGTATGTATTTATTAAAACTTGTTTAAAAAAACAATGAGGACTGTCTAACATTGCATGCTCAAATTTTGAGTGTATTCTATTTATGATGATTTTAGGCAGTGTGACGTAATTTTTGTTACAGACAAAAACCGGAAGCAAATCTCCATTATTAATAGATGATTGACAATGCTTCTGTTATGATTTTTGTGGACATCCTTAGGCTTCAAACAAGAACACTGTCCAGCGGAGATCCTTTGTGTTAAGCAGAACATGATCTTTAGTGAAGAAACCTTTGATTGTTCCTTGATGTCCCTTAATGTTGGGTATGATCCTTTGGCTGTACCTTAGCGTTGCAGGTCCGTTCGTCAATGTCGAATAAAGTGCAAATGAACAGTCAATTAAATAATTAACTAACCATGTATTTGTGCTGTTTATTGGCTTGGGTTTAAACCACATGACCTCGCTTAGTCTATAAATTTAAGTGGTGGATTACAGCACACCTTATATACAACAAATATTTCAACAGCTTCATATAAAAAAGTAAATAAAACACAATTTGTGCTGTTGATTGGCTGGAGTTTAAACTACATGACCTCGCTTAGTCTATAAATTTAAGTGGTGGATTGCAGCACGCCTTATATACAACAAAATATTTCAACAGCTTCATATATAAAAAGTAAATAAACACAATTTGTGCTGTTGATTGGCTGGAGTTTAAACTACATGACCTCGCTTAGTCTATAAATTTAAGTGGTGGATTGCAGCACGCCTTATATACAACAAAATATTTCAACAGCTTCATATATAAAAAGTAAATAAAACACAATTTGTGCTGTTGATTGGCTGGAGTTTAAACTACATGACCTCGCCTAGTCTATAAATTTAAGTGGTGGATTGCAGCACGCCTTATATACAACAAAATATTTCAACAGCTTCATATATAAAAAGTAAATAAAACACAATTTGGGCTGTTGATTGGCTGGAGTTTAAACAACATGACCTCGCTTAGTTTATAAATTTAAGTGGTGGATTGCAACAAAATATTTCAACAGTTTCATATAAAAAAAAAAGGAAGTAAAAACATGATTCTTACCTTGTTTACACCCAATCGCAAACCATCTTGACCTGTGATATCAATTTCAGAGATGTCCGTCACGGTAACAGTGTGTTGGTCAATATCAAATACTTTTGGATTGACCAAGTGTTCAATTTCAGGAGCCACTTTATAATTTTCCGCCATAGTTCGAAACATATTTCTTTTCTGAAACACAAACAAAATCGGAATAGATCTAAATTTGAATAATTTTGATATTACAGACTGTTATCCTCATCTTTATTGTGTATAAACACAACGTTCAGGCCCCAGTAACCTCAGGCTCTGTTCAGGTGTTTTTTTTTAAATTACCATAAATTAAGTCACCTTTAGACGATTACCCATGAATTCAAATGTGGTTTCTGATCTGAAATTCTTTCCACTAGTTCAAGGGGGCTTTGAGCAGCAGAAATACCACCAGATTTATTGACAGAAATGTGATTAGATATAAAAAAAAATAAAATGAAAGAAGTTACTTATTCTAAAACAGAAATTTCTAAATGTCACCAGATTTATTGACAGAAATGTGATTAGATATAAAAAAAAAATAAAATGAAAGAAGTTACTTATTCTAAAACAGAAATTTCTAAATGTCACCAGATTTATTGACAGAAATGTGATTAGATATAAAAAAAATAAAATGAAAGAAGTTACTTATTCTAAAACAGAAATTTCTAAATGTCACCAGATTTATTGACAGAAATGTGATTAGATATAAAAAAAAATAAAATGAAAGAAGTTACTTATTCTAAAACAGAAATTTCTAAATGTCACCAGATTTATTGACAGAAATGTGATTAGATATAAAAAAAAATAAAATGAAAGAAGTTACTTATTCTAAAACAGAAATTTCTAAATGTCTTAAAAAACACTATCACTTGCATAACCACCTTAATCTGACCAAGAACATCAAATAAGGTCACAAAATGCAACATTGCATATTACTACTTTCTGTTAAGACCATTCTATGAAAACTAACCAATAATTTTCAATTAATTTGACCCATAGATGGGAGCCTAACAGGTACTACCTGTTAGACTCCTATTTAAGTTGTTAAGGTGTAATGGTTAGAGTCATAAGAAATGAACTTGTCGATCCAAGTTCAAATCCTGGATGAAGCTACAGTTCACAGTACTAATAACTTTGGGAAAGGTATGAATCCAACTACTCTCTCTCCAGCTATGGGTAAATAGTAAGGCAGACTTGGCCCTTTAATCTTTGTTAGGAGAAGGAAAACTCTGAATTCAAACCTGTTAAACTCCGCTTGGAGTGGTCACTACTAAAATAGGCTCAGTCCTAATTAGTAATCTATTTTCACTAATTGTTTTTCCTACTACACAAAGTCAGAATAGACACGGTATGGCAATGAAGGTGTACTCCACACTCCCCAGAGCTCCAGAACTAGAGCCCCACCACCGGATGTAAGTGAGTATCATAATCAGGACATTCTCTTTGGTGGGGATACAGTCTGCATATTCTAAGCCCTGCCAACAATATGAAGTTTAGATACAACTATTTGTTACTTTAATAGTTTAATTTTCATGCCTTCAAAGCAAAATTATCACAGAATAAATTTGGATTTACAAAAACAAACCTCCTTCCGAATTTGTCGTCGTTCTTCTTTCAGTTTTTCTTCCAGATTTTGTTTTGCTTTCCTCTTTCGTTCAATCTTTCGTTTCCGAAAGCCAGTAAGATATTCACTGAAAAAAAAAAATAAAAATAAATAAAAATATTGATATTCACTGAAAAAAAAAAAAAAGAAAGATATTCACTGAAAAAAAAAAATAAATAAATAAATATTGATATTCACTGAAAAAAAAAAAAAAAAAAAAAAAAAAAATTGATATTCACTGGAAAAAAAAAAAAAAAAAAAAAATTGATATTCACCGAAAAAAAAAAAAAAAAAAAAAATTGATATTCACTGGAAAAAAAAAAAAAAAAAAATTGATATTCACCGAAAAAAAAAAAAAAAAAAAAAAAAAAAAATTGATATTCACTAAAAAATAAAAATAACAATTAAACAGTGCAATTCATTTTACTCAACACAATCCATGGCAAAAAAGAAAAAAATAGTGACATAATACACTAATTAAACTATAACTACATTATGTTCTTTTTATGTCCTGCAGGGCTGATGTCCTGCAGGGCTGATGCTGATGGGATACAAGTCCTCCACTCTCCTAAATGTCAATTTTCATAAAGTAGTTTTCATATAAAACTAGAAGGACCTGTGGATATATGACAGTATGATAATTCAATTATTATGCTGATTGATATGTTTACTTAAGAGCTATTGCAAAATCACTCAATACATAAAAAGTATAATAGTCTCTCTCACATTTTTTTTCTTTCTTTCTTTTCATAATGTTCGATTTAAACAGATTAGCATTATCGCTTCCGCACACTCACCCCCTCTCTCTTTTTCTTTATTATGATATTTTTTCTGTGTAGCATGTCCTTTTTCTTCACTTTCTTTATACTACCAGAATAGCAGCGGCCGGGGAACATTTTACAAGATATTTACATTACAAATTGAAACATTCTACAAGATATTTACATTACAAATTGGTTTCAATTTGTAATATAAGTATCTTGTAAAATGTTCCTCGGCCGCTGCTATTCTGGTAGTATAAAGAAAGGTAAGAAAAAGGACATGCTACACAGAAACAATATCATAATAAAGAAAAAGAGTAGGGGAAAGAGAGAGGGGGTGAGCGTGCGGAAGTGATAATGCTAATCGGTTTCAATCGAACATTATGAAAAGAAGGAAAAAAAGAAAAAAAAAGTGAGAGAGAGTTAAATCAAGACTATTATACTGTTTATGTATTGAATTATTTTGCAATAGCTCTTAAGTAAACATATCAATCGTAAGTCCCACTTTTTTTCTCCATAATTTGACAGAAGAAACAGGTCAAAATATTAATGTGAAATGTCAAAAAAAAAAAAAAAAAAAAAAAAAAAAACCTTTTCTAGTCACAAAATGTTTTTTGGTAATTTTAACATTTTGTCGTTCCAGATTCCTGCCCTAATTCACGCTATGTTTTATCGTGCCACCATCTGACGTAATTCCAACCCAACTTAGATATTTTCCAAGTCGTGTTTCTCGCTTTTTATTAACAAATTAATGTAGATATTATAGAACCCCACCCCAATGTTTTGTTTTGAAATTCGTAACTCAAAAAAGTTTAAATTGTATCAAAAAGAGGTGACATTTGTTTTGAATAAAATTTAAAAAAAAATATCTTAATGTTGATAGGTGCTTTATTTGTTCACAATTCACGCAAATTAAGGTGTGACAAAAATTACTTAATTACGTTGTAAAATTGCGGGTTATTTCCTATAAGTCTAACATAAACAAAGGTTTGGTTTGTTTTACGGCATATCAACCTCAGTGGGTCATTTAATGCCGATGAAGTTTTGAAATAAATCAATTCTTAATGGATAATACAATTTTTTTTTATAAATACATTTTTCTATTAACCAATAGATGGGACCCTAACAGGTACTACCACTCTGGGTCAGAGTGGACCAGGGAGCAATGGTGATGAAGGGGTGCTCCACATTCCCCAAAACTGGAACCTCACCATCAGATAGAGTTTAACGTCATTCCCAGGACATGTAGACCCGCAGCCACCACCTTCTAGCACCCATATGATAAAAAGGGATTGGGGCTTGCTATAAGGGCAATAGGGTTGGGAAAATCATATAGGTGCTAGGGCTTGACGTGACCAGCCGATTGATCGGAGGGGGCCTCTCCGACCGCCCGTCTAGCCCAAGATAGGGCCAAAGTGGAGTATTGCATGTCATGAACTGCTCATCCACCTGGGCTCTATCCTTAAGCATCACGGGTCGCCACCCATGGCCAACAGGTGGCCCCATTGGGGGAGTCTTACCCCTCTGCAGAGGTGCATTCTAACGCCCCACCGACAGGGCGGATAAACAAAGGGGAACCACTCTTGACTGATAAATTATTTATTTATTTTCCCATTAAACTAACCCTAAGATCAAAGTGTAGTATTTCTTCTTATCAGCTTAGTATCTGATACGCTCCCTATCTGGGGACGACGATATTAAACTGATTTTTGGAACATGGCGAAGAGTCAGGGGCTTTCTCCACCTTTGCCACAAAGAAAAAGAAAAATAACCCTAAACCCGTCTTTTTTCCCCTAGTAGATCAATAAATAAATAAATAATCAGTGAAGGGTGGTTCCCCTTTGTTTATATTAGACTTATAGGAAATAACCAAATTGCGATACTGTAAAATGTTTACAGGTAAATAGAAAACTTCTATTTTTTTTGTTTAATTAATTTGCCAATAAAAAGCGAGAAACACTACTCGGAAAATATCTCATTTGGGCCGAAATTACACCTGACGCCGGCACGATAAGACATAGCGTAAATAAAGGCAGGAATCCGGGACGACAAAACGTTAAAATTACGATGTTTTTTCAGACAATATTTTCTTTGTTTTTTTTAATCATGGGTGCTGTAAACTTTTGCAACACGAGTTTGTAATTAACAAAATGTGGATAGTCTCTCTTTTATTACCGACATATTTCTGAATATATTTCAGTCTCGGTTAAAAAAAAAAAAAAGGCTCGAATTTCTTTTTTTAATGACAAGTCCTGTGCTGTTTAAACTAATTACGAAGAGGTTGGAACTTCAGAATTTAACTTATGTGATATTTTAAATGAAAATAGGTTTATTTTATTTTAAGTTAATCACTTTGTCCGATTAAAATAATGAATAAGGCTACACGTCACTAATTACTAAACACATGATAATTGAATTGTAGTTATTCTCTTTTGTTTTAAACAATTTTAAAACTAATTTCCTTTTTTTAAAAATCATAACATCATCAAAATAAACCATATTTATCATCAATAAAATTGTTAAATAAACACGTGGTCGTTAACTTCACGTCCACGCAGAGAAAGTAACCAATTTTAATAGCACAAGTAACAATTTAATGAAAGATATATCAATCAATACGCGTAACTTAATGAGACAAGTTTTTATATATATATACAATCTAAAACATTATATTACCGTCTTGATTTCTCATCAAAGCTGATAAACAGCTTAGTTTGTCTGTTTTTAGCATTCTGCTGCTTTTTCTGGGGTGCCATGTTTGAATCGTACTGCGAGTGAGCGCGTAAACCGGAAGTACACCGTTTACGAAACTCTCCCAAGTATTGGTGGTCATGTGATCGATCGACTATTATTACTCAATGGTACAGCATCGGACTGGAAGTTTACGAGCGTTACTGTTAATGTCCGATGCTTAGGGGGGGACAAAATTATACCCAACAGTATCGCATATTTTACAAGTAAACAACCCTACTAACTACAACGGACATAGGACACGAAACATTATGGATTCTTATTTAATCATAAACCAAGCCTGATGTCTACCTAACGAAGCTACAAACTTAAAAGAAAGGTGTGGTATTATTTTTGTTTATTTTGAAATTTCTCTAGTGAACGAACGGTAGAATAGGTATTTATTACCCAACCAGTTCGCCACTGGTAGAATGTGATACAGGGTTGTAAGTTTGGGGCATTCAGTGAGGATTGAACTCGCTATTCCTGGAATAGCGAATAGTATTCCAGTAGTAATGGACCTGCGAGACTAGCTAGCTTGCTTAACATTACACCACAACAACGGTAGAGTATTGGACAGTCAAAAGGTTTATTTGCATCTTAAGCGAATTTCAATTCAACATGAAAGAATAGTAGGTTATTCGTAATAACAGATTTAAAGAAATATAAACAATAACTAAGAATACGCTGACTGCTGAGGAGTACCCCCCTCTCACGCACGCACATACTTAAATGTATCATGGGTATGACAATAAACTGTAGACACCACCAATTTTCCCTGTGAAATTTACCCCCCACCTATATTTAACACAATGAAACTTGCAAAAAGGTTAATATTATCTTGAATTTTTTTTGTCCATTCGAAAGAAGAAACATTAAATAAACTCCTGATGATTTTTTAAATTTATTTTCAGCATACGGAAATAATGAAAATTATAATCGAAAAACAATGTTTACATTTTTGCACCGTTAAATCAATTGAAATTTAACGTAGCCAAAAACAAGTTATGACTAGAGTTTTTTTTTTTTTAATTCTATGAAAAATCAATTAATGGTCCGATTTTCACGAAAAATTCCATAATTACTCAGTATTTTTCCTAAAATATATTAGGGGAAATATTTTTTACGAGGTCTCCCCCTCCTATTTTATTTTATGAAAAAATGAACCGACAAGAACGATTTCTACTTTTTTTTCTATAAAGATAAGAGTCTTATCAGAAGATTTTTATAAGTTTCTATGCCAGAGACTTTTAGTAAAAGAACCATGAATACAGAATTCTGCTTAAAAAATTTCAATAAAGAAACTGATCCTGTCGTAAAAAAATGGACTGTTTAACTTCTTTTTCAAGATAATGGGGAGTAATTTTTTCCCGATCGGATAATTTGATCTTTGAATTGTTTTTTATTTGTAACAATTCTTTATGTTGGTTATTTCTTTTTTGTGAGATTTTTTTTTAAAGTTCAAAGATATTTACGTTTCTTCTTTCAATATGGCCTAAACTAGTCACGTAACGTATTTTGATCGTACTTACTAAACTGCATCTGATGCTGAGACTAGTTCTGGCTGAACTTGCACAAAGGTGTCAAAATTAGGCTGACCCAGAAAAAAACAGAACCCACAAATTTTGTAATAAAACTGTTAATTTTAACTATGGGGGTCTAGGGTTAGGGTTGGGGTTTAGGGTTAGTTTAATGGGAAAATGAATAAATAATTTGGGTTCTGTTTTTTTTCTGGGTCACCCTGTATACCGGTGACCCAGAAAAAACAGAACCCACCAATTTTGTAATAAAACTGTTAATTTTAACTAGGTCCCCCCCCCCCAGTTAAAATTAACAGTTAGGGTTGGGGTTTAAGGTTAGTTTAATGGGAAAATAGATAAATAATTTGGGTTCTGTTTTTTCTGGGTCAATCTAATTTTGACAGCCCTAGTTCTGAACCTTTGAGAAGTGTGGTTACCCTTTAGTAGAGAGCACTCGCCTAGGAATCACAAGATTCCTAGTTCGATACCAGTCCCCACCAACTCAACGCATGAGTAGCACAGAATGGGTAATTTGATCTATGCGGTAAAATGTTGGACTGACGGTAGGTGTGGCGGTTATTTTCTATAAGTCTAAACATGATCAAAGGGAATCACTCTTGACTGATAAATTATTATTTATTTATTTATTGATCTACTAGGAAAAAAGAATACGGGGTTAGGTTAATGGGAAAATAAATAATTTATCAGTCAAGAGTGGTTCCCCTTTGATCATGTTAGACTTATAGGAAATAACCCCACTCTGACTCGGAGTGGTAGTAAGTACCTGTTAGGGTCAAATATATGGGTCAAATATGGTTTGAAAATTATGAATATTGGACAATGGACAATTTGTCGAAAAATCCGTGTTTTTACAAAACAAATTTAACCTCCCCATTTGAAAAAAAAAATGACCAAAAATCAGGGAATTATCTGATTTTTATGAAATTTTCAGTGTTGATTTATCAATGAATAATTTTTATAATGCATCAGTTATTTTATTTCAAAACCTTCTGATTTTTTTCAGGTCACTTAACTTTGACCCCCCCCCCCCCAATATTTTGGGGACGCAAAATATCGGTGGGGTTATATGTGATTTATACTTTTTTCTGCATAAATAAAAAGACAAAAGACCGAAGGTTTGAATAGAAGAAAACAATTTTTTTTAAGGAATCGGCTCTGGTAGAAAATAAGTACCGAAAATCGGAAAATAAAATGAAAATAAAACCTAAAAAAATAATTTTTGGAGATTTTTTTTACTCATTTCGATAATTATTTAATTGGCTATTATCTTATAAAAGAAAAAAAAAATATACATCAATATTTATTCCGTTTAAAGGGGGGTGGCGCAAAATTTCCAATACAGTTTTCGACAAAAAATTTATTAGTGATTGATACTAAAGTAAAGTACTTATTAAAAAAAAATGTTTTTAGAATGTAATATGACATTTTAAACATCATGCTGCTCATATTTTAAATGAATTTTAATTTATCATAACAGAAATACCTAAATAAAAAAAATAACTGATGTTTTATAACATTCATTGATTGATAAATCAACACTGAAAATGTCATTAAAATCGGATAATTCCCTGATTTTTTTATATATTTTTTTTCAATCGGCAGGGTTAAATTTATTTTGTAAACACGGATTTTAAGCGTTTTCGGTCCTATTTGAGCAAAATTGACGAAATGCTCATTATGTTACTACTTTTCGACTTGGACAAAAATTTGACCTATTTAATTTTAATTCGTTTTTAAAATGAAAAGCAGTCGAAAATTTGGGTATACCTACTCTATAGGTATATAAAAGTCTAATAGGTATACCTAAATTGACCTAAAATCCGTTTTTGACCAAATGAATTTAGCCCCTCCACCCTACAGAAAATAATTTACCAAAAATCAGGGAATTATCGAATTTTAATAGAATTTTCAGTGTTGATTTATCAATGAATGAACTTTATAATGCATTATTTATTTTATTTCAAAACTTTCTGATTTTTTTTCAGGTCACTTAAGTTTGACCCCCCCCCCCTTATTTTAGGGGCGTAAAATCTCTGCGAGTTGGTCAGTGTTCGATACTAATTACAGTAGAAATAAAGATAAAAGACCGAAGTTATGAATATAAAAAAAAAATTTAAGAGGGATTTTCTATGAAAAAATAAAATGTAAAAAAATTTTTTTTAAAATTATTTTGGGAAATTTTTGTTTTTTACTTATTTCGATAATTATTTAATTGGCTATTATTTTATAAAAGTTAAAAATTATACATCGATATTTTTTCTGCCTAAAAGGAGGGGGACTAAATTTTCAATAGAGTTTTTCTTCAAAATGTATTACTTTTTGCACCTAAAATAAGGTTTGCATTAAATAGATATTTATTTCTAGAATCTAAAAATATAACATTTTAAACTTAACATCAGGATTTTCATATTTTAAATGAATTTTATATATTAATTTTTCATAGCAGAAATACTTAATTTAAGTTTTGAAATAAAATAACTGATGCATTATAAAATTCATTAATTGATAAATATATACTGAAAATTTCATTAAAATCTGATAATTCCCTGATTTTTGGTAATTTTTTTTTTTTTTTTTGCAATCGCGAATGTTACATTAAATTTGTAAACAAGCCATTACAAGCCATTTAAAAGAGCCAAAATGGTCGAACGTATCGAAATTGACAAAAAAAATCATTTTAAATGTATTAAAAATAAATTGCATATGTAATGATATATATTTTTTTTTAATGATGGTCATTATGTTACTACTTATCGTTTTAGACACAAGTTTGACTTTAAATAATAGATTTGATTAATTTTAATTCGTTTTTAAAAAAGCAGACGATTTTTGGGTATAGCTATTCTTTAGGTACCACCAATTTGACCCTGTGCAATTTACCCCCCCTACATTTAACACAATGAAACTTGCAGAAAAATTAATATTTTCTTGAAAAGTTTTTTCCATTCAAAAGAAAAAAACATTAAATAAACTCCTGATGATTTTTAACATTTTTTATCAGCATACGAAAATAATGAAAATTATAATTGAAAAACTATGTTTTCATTTTTGCACTGTTAAATCAACTGAAATTTAACGTAGCTAAAAACAAGTTACGATAAGAGGATTTTTTAAAAATTCTATGAAAAATCAATTAATGGTCCGATTTTCACGAAAATTTCCATAAATGTTTACCATTGGATGTAAATACATCTGAAATAGTTTTTTTCTAAAATATATTAGGGGAAATATTTTTTTACGATGTCTATCACCCCCCCTATTTTATTTTATGAGATAAAAAAAAATGATGTGGAAAAAAAATTTGGTACTTTTTTTCTATAAAGATAAGAGGCTGAATAACTATATCAATGAAATTGTATAACTTACCGAATTATAGTTTTTTTAGGAAAAAATAATGAAATCGGAAATAAAAAGTGCAAAAAAAAATGTCCTAATATTAATATTTGAAAACCTTTTTTTTTTCTTATGTAATTGGTATGTACTATATTCTATTAAATTGTCAAAAAAAAAAATTTTTTTTAAGAAATTAATTTTTACGAGATTTTCAATCTTTTGTGTGATTAAATATTTTTATTTTCTGCGTGAAATAAATTAAATATATTTTTTTTCCTGTGGAAAAAAATCAAAATTTTCACTGATATTTAAAAACATGAATTTTAGAATTCAGGTGAACTAAAAGTTGGTCCGATCCGTGCTCGATTAATATTTTTAAAAGAATTTGTAATTTTTATTGTTGAATAGTAATTTTTGGTTCTTAGAATATATGGAAGGGCATAACCGTCATATTTGTTTTACAAAGAGACGAGGCGCTTCTGAATAACAACCGAAGTTTGTTTTTCTTTGTTCAAAAAAGTTAAATAAGATAATTTTTTTCGCTATTAGAATACAAAGTAAGTTTACAGGATTATTTTATCAGTTTTTCTCTTAGAAAAAATATTCAAATTTTCATTTCATTTTCGATTTTAAAAAGTAATACCAAAACCGAAGACATTTTTTAACGTCAATTTCACGGTGATATTTTACTATTAAATTTTTTCAAGTTTTTATTCATGTTAATAGTAAAAACATTGTTTTTCGTTCATAATTTTCATTATTTTCCTAAGCTGAATTTTTTTTTAAATCATCAGGACTTTTTAAAATATTTCTTCTTTCGAATGCACAAAAAAAAAATTCTAGATAATATTTCAAAAAAAAAAAAAAAAAAAGAATATCTTAAAAATCGTTGAAAACAAATAAAATCGGTTATTGAATATGCACAAGACAAAAAGTTAAATTAGTGTTATCCATACTTTTACTGGTTAATTGTAGAAGGGAAATAATTAGTAACTTTTCTGTCTATATTACGGTCTGAAAATTACCCTTTCGCATGTAATACGGGCAGGTTTGTTTATTTTTTAAGATAACGATGTAATTTTTCCCAATCGGATAATTTGATCTTTGAATTAACTATTTTTCTTTGTAACAACCCTGTACGATCTTCTTTTTACGAGATTTTTGATAAACAAAGTTCGGAAATATCTATTTCCGTTTTATTCAAGATGGCATAAACGGTCTGGTGGTACCTACATTCTTTATCGTATTTTTGTGTAATGTTTGTGTAATCAAATCACTACAGAATTATTTTATATCAGTATCTTTGATTACCATTTGATAAATAACTATTATTGTTTTCGCTTTGAAATATTCAGAAATTATTTCTATTCATTAAATATTTGACCGCTGAAACAAATTTTAATGGAAAAATTTAATTATATGTTTATGACGTTTTGTTTTTTTTTAATTAAATAACGGTGAACCAAGGGAAGTAACTCTAGTTTCTTCGTTCGCAAGTTTCACCAATGTGCGGAGAGTAAACTATACAAATCCTCACCTTCCGGGTAAAAATAAAAATAAAAGACAACAGTTGTTAGGTGAGTCGATTTTCTTTTAGTTAATATTTTTTACCGACCTATTATTCCTTAAAAGAAAAACAGGATCTATTTATCGTTTCCACCTTGTGTTTCTTCCGGAATTTTCCGAGGTGTAAATAAATTTTTTTTTTTTTTTTTTTTTGTGTGTATTTTTTTTTTCCGCTTGAATCTAATAGTAAAGAAAAAAAATGAAATAAGATTCTTCAAACTGTAGTATTATCTTTTCATTCTTTTATTTCAGTTTGAGTTTATCCCTGATTCGACGTCTCAACTGCAATGAAAAAAAAAAATGTAAATTAATGAAAATAATTACTAGTCATGTACATGTAAATTTGTAAATCAATTGAAATTTATAGGTACCACCAATTTACCCTGTGAAATTTACCCCCCTCCCCTATATTTAACACAATGAAACTTGCAGAAAAATTAATATTATCTTGAAAAAACTTTTCCATTTGAAAGAAGAAACATTAAACAAACTCCGGATAATTAAAAAAAAATTTCAGCTTACGGAAATAATGAAAATTCTGATTGAAAAACAATGTTTTCATTTTTGCACTGTTAAATCAACTGAAATTTAACGTAGCTAAAAACAAGTTACGATAAGAGGATTTTTTAAAAATTCTATGAAAAATCAATTAATTGTCCGATTTTCACGAAAATTTTCATAACTATTTACCTTTGGATGTAAATATATCTTAGATAATTTTTTCCTTTTTTTTTTTTTTTTACGAGGTCTGCTCCCCCTTTATTTTATTTCATGAGATATAAAAAAACGAACTGTCAGAAAACGTTTTTACTTTTTTTCTATAAAGATAAGAGTCTGAATAACTATTTAAAAAAATTGTATACAACGCAGTAGGATTTTTTTTTTTTTTTTTTTTAAAATAAATGAATTCTAAAATAAAAAGTGCAAAAAAATGTCATGATAATATTATTTGAAAACTTTTTTTTTTGCTTTTTTAATTGATATGTACTATATTCTATTGAATTGTCAAAAAAAAAAAAATTTCTTAAAGAAATTAATTTTTAAGAGATTTTCAATCTTTTGTGTGCTTAGATAATTTTTTTTTTTTTTTTTTTTTTTTTAATGTTTAAAAATCTTTTTTTTGTGTGTACAAATCGAACTTTTCACGGATATTTAAATATATGAATTTTAGAATTCAGGTGAACTAAAAATTTGTCCGATCCACGATATATTAATATTTTAAAAAGAATTTGTAATTTTTATTGTTGAATAGTAATATGTAATTCTTATAATATATGGAAGAGCAAAACTGACAACATTTGTAATACTTATTGTCTTTTCTTTGCTTTAGTTACACCTAAAAAAATATTCCGTTGTTATTCGGAAATTACCACAAAAAAAAAAAATCTTTCAAAAATCGTTGAAAACCAATAATCAGTTATTGAATATGCACAAGAAAACAATTATGTTGAATACAGCCACCCATACATTTAAATGTATAATTGTCAAAGAGAAATAATATGTAAAGTTACAATCCCCATTTCCACATAAAAATAACCCTCTTGTATGTAAAACGGGTTATTTTATTTTTATTTTTTTTATTAACGGTGAGTAATTTTTGCCAATCGGATAATTTGATCTTTGTATTAACTGTTTTTTTTTTTTTTTTTTTTTTTTTTGTAACAGCTCTGTATAATTTTTTTATAATTGTTTTTTTTTTTAGAGAGATTTTTAAAAAACAAAGTCCAAAAATATTTATTTCCGTTTTATTCAAGATGGCCTAAACTGATCACGTGACTGTTTTTTGGTTATACCTAGAAATTTAACATAGCCCCAAAAAAGTTGACTAGAGACAATTTTAAAAAGTCTATGAAAAATCAATTAATGGTCTGATTTTCACGAAAATTTCCAGAATTACAGAAAGTTTTTTTTTTTTTTTTTTTAACGAGGTCTACCCCCTCCTATTTTATTTTATGAGATATGAAAAAATGAACTGACAAAAAACGATTTTTACTTTTTTTCTTTTTTTCTATAAAGATAAGAGTCTGAATAATTATATCAGAATATTTTATAAGTCTCAATGCGAGAGCTTCTTAGTAAAAGAACCATGAATACAGAATTCTTCTAAAAAATATCAATAAAGAAAGTGACCGTGTTGTAAATAAACGGATTGTTTTACTTATTTTTTAGGATAACGATGAGTAATTTTCCCCAGTCGGATAATTTGATCTTTGAATTAACAGTTTTTCTTATAACAACTCTTTATATTCGTTATTTCTTTTTTGTGAGATTTAAAAAAAAAAAATTCAACAATATTTATGTTTCTTCCTTCAATATGGCCTAAACTGATCACGTGACATATTTTGGTGGCACCTATTAATCTTCTTAGGATGTGTAAAAGAGAAAGGTTAAACGTTTTGTTTATTTGGGGGGGGGGTTTAAAATTGACATTTTATTGTAATGGAGATTATGTAACTGTCTGTAAACGAAACTATGTCACGATTTCCTTAGTTATTTAAGTTATATTCTCAACAATAATAAAATAATCATTATCTTAATTAGCATTTTATTTATCAATGGTGCCTCTATTAAAGTCTAGCTGAGTTAGATTTGCCGCAAAACTGCCCTTATTATTAATGCATTTAAAACCCTTAAATATGTCTTATATATACCTAAGAAATAAAGATTTACCTAGTATATGGTAGAAATAATTTGCATAATGGTTTTAACAAAACTGGGTTTGATAAATAATTATTTGCTGTTACTGATTTCTAATTATGTTATTCTCAAGCATCAAAATCAAATTAGAATAAGTGTAATATTTTTATATTCATTCTTATTTAGTTTCGTTAGTCTTCCTAATTTGATATATTTTATTACATTAAAACTTAGTTGTACCCGATGGAGGGTGCATACTTTTGCTAGTACATAGAATAAACTCTTCCAATCACTGCAAGTGACTGAGATCTTTTTTATTAATATAAAAACACTGAATAAATAAACTTGACTTGATTAGATTTTTTTAAAAGTATATTATCTAAATAATACTTTTTAGTCTTTGTGGTTTTTAATTGGACAATATTTTTTTCTATGGATGCCCACAAGAGAACCAATATAAAAAATAAATTCTCTGAAAAGGTTTATCTCCCTTAAAAGGGAGATAAACCTTTTCCAAGTATTTATTGATATAAAAAACATGCGTTATTACACTTTTGATCACCCATATTTTACAAGAAAAGTTTGTTTAAGTTTTATCAAATATTAAATATTTTGATATTTGATAAGATTTTAAACAAAGAAAAAAAGAAAAAGAAAAGATCTGTTCATATTTTTCTCACTTTTTTAAATCTGATATTTCAGTGTTGACATTTGCCAAGAAGAAAGAATTTTGCAAAGAAAATGGAGAAAGACGCAGACATTCTCAGTAAATATAGATTAGTGACAAACAAACTGAAAAAGTAAGTTTTCTATTTTTCTACATTTCTTATGGAATGTTTTAGATTAAATTTTCTTCTTTTTTTTTCTTTTTTTTCTTAATGGAAAATTGGACACATAGCCTAGTGGATAAAGGAGTTAGGTTAAGACAGTTCTAAGTGACAGTTATTTCTAGACTGCAGGTTCAATCCTGGTCAGGGGCAGCAGTAACATAGAATAATAATTAACTCAGCTTAACACCTGTACCCCAGCTATGGTTAGCAGAATGAGAACAGGATACCCTATGGACTAAATAAAGGGTTAGGTTCAAAGTTCCATGATGGCTCCCGATTACGGCAAGAAGTTCGAGAAGATATACCTGAAGAAGGCCGGAGGGCACATCAGCCGAAACGTTGTACAGATAACATTTTGAAGATGAGAACAAGAGTTTGAGTAATCCAAATAATACTAATTATTAAGCCTCATCTAAAGAATTCCGAGAAATAGAAAATTTTTCTCTGTTTAAAAATTCTTTTTTTTTTTTTTAATAGAGCCCTTTATTAAAAGTGTTTTTTTTTTTTTTTTTTAAATTTTTTTTTTTAAATTGAGCCCTTTATTAAAAGTTTTTTTTTTTAAAATGTTTTTTTTTTTAAATTTTTTTTTTTTTTTAAATTGAGCCCTTTTTAAAAACTTTTATTTTTTATTTTTAAATTGAGCCCTTTTTTTATTGAACCTAATTTAAAAGAAATACGACTTTTATGACTTTTTTTTAAAAACTGTGTTTTTTAAATTAAGTCTTCTTTTTTTTATTAAACCTTTTCTATGATTTTTTAAAAAATTGGGCTTTTTACACCTTTTTTAAAACTTTTTAAAACTTTTATTGAACTTTATCTGTGTTTTAACAGTCGGTAGAGTGTTCGACTAGGAACCTCAAGGTTCCTAGTTCGATACCAGCCCTCGCCAACTCAGGGATCTGTGCGGTAAAGTAAGGAGCTGATGGTAGGTGTGGCGCTCCACCTCAGATGCCAAAACAATCTCCTTGCTAGTGAAAAGGGATAGACTCCCTCTGTTACGTACTGAGGTTTTCACAGTACCAAATTGATACAATGTTGTATAGCCTTCTTCACTTCTAGTCGTCTTCTATATCTTGGACATCTATTCTTCTGGCCGGCTTTGGTTCTTCTTCTATCATCTTAACTTGGTCTGGTGTTTGACTTGGGGATTCCGGTCTTCTATGGGGATTTCTCCTTATCAGAAGCCCTGTGTCATTGTTAGTTTTTACACAAGACTTCGATTTTCTTTTAATGTTCTTTATTCGGTAAATCACCAACCCAGACATAACATAGCGCGCGTGAGTTCCAGTTTTAGGCAGAGCATAAAATGGCCGCTGCTCTGCCTGACGTATAACTGCAAACTGGGGACTCTGAAAAAGGTCCCACGTGACTTCACATATTTGGCGTGCTTCTGTAATTTTCCATAGAAGGACCCGGCCATGGTATGAAAGGGGTCATCACCTCAGAATTACAGGGAATTGACAATAATCTTATGCAACCGCATAGATTATGTAACACCTCGCTGTCTGGCTGATACCGACTTTAGGCCACTTCGACGACTTTAATTTTACTTTACATTCTCAGTCTGTAGAGCACCCACCTAGGAATCACAAGGTTCCTGGTTCAATACCCATCAACTCAGTGAATGAGTAGCACAGATTGGGTAATCTGATTTGTGTGGTAAAGTGGGAAGCTGACAGTAGGTGTGGCACTTCACCTCTGCAAAAGCAATCTCCCTGATCTAGCACTAGTGAAAAGGGTATAGACTCCTTCACTGTCTGGCTGATACCAACAATAGGCTATTCTGCAAACATTACTTTTACACCTTTTTTTTTAAATTGTGTTTTTTAAACAGAACCTTTTTTTTTTTTTTAATCGTATTTTTAAAAAATTAAGCCTTTTATACCTTTTTTACTAAGTTGTGATTTTTAAATTGCGCCTTTTTTATTGAATCTTGTTTTTCAAAAAATTTGGCCTTTTACGACTTTTTTGTGTTTTTTTTTAAATTGACCCTTTTTTTTCTCTGTTTCCTTGACTTGCCTATTTATTTGAGGCTTCTTTTTTTTTTTTTTCTTTTTTAACTGAAATATTTTTCCCCACTTCAAAATTTCAGACGTTTTTTAAAGAAGCCAAATGTTGCTGAAGGAAGTGAACAATTTGGTAGGTTATTACCTTTTCTATTTTCTAACACAAGTAAAATTGTGTTCTAGTAAAGCTAAAAATAGATTTCATCATTATAATTTTTTTTTTAAATCCCTAGTAACCCTCTTCCTACTGTAAACATACCACTGATCATGAAGGACAGATCTTTCACAACCATTTTAAACTAACTATACTCATACCAATTATAGACTCCAGTAATCTATTATTCAACAGAGCAGAGAAAAAATGACTTACCTTCTGTGAAAGCGGATGTGACAAAAAAGAGGTTTGCGAGAATTAACTAGTCCATTTATATGATTAGTTGCTCATACTGATTGGTTTGACCAACCAATCAGAAACGAGACATGGCAATATAAACACAGTGTCACCTGAGACACAGATTGCAGTGTGACATCAAAGCAAGATGGTGCTAGTGACAAGTGGAAAGTGCTTAAATGATATCCAGGAAAAAATGTGTTGTCCCCAAAATTGACAGTAGTTTACTATATTTATAAATAAAGAGTGCTCAATATCGGTAATAGTACATATGTAGATCTCTGTTAGTTGTAAACATAGTCACTAAGCACCATTGACTTTATGTCTAAGCTATCATAACTTAGATAGATGGATACAGTCTGATCGAGATAGAAAGAAAAATTTAGAATTGAAACCAGCTTATGCTCAGAAGTGCCATGAAAGTTGATGGAGAGAGAGGAAACGAATCTCTAACATTGTGTGTTACATAATTGATAGGTGACCTATTAATTGTGTACTGTAAATCCACTCGGGAATCACATCAACTAATCCTCCTAGGAACTCTTGTAGAATGGCAGAAATAAATTCTTGTATTCGTCCTTCAAGTTCTTCCTAAGTCATTAGTTTTGTAGAGTAGACTTTCCTCAAAGAAAAAAGTTGCAGGGTGTTAAATCGGGTTTCTGGCTGACCACTCATGCAGACCATGTCTACCTATCCATGATTCAGCTATTCACGAACAACACTAGCAAAATGTGGAGGAGCACCATCTTGCACAACATAGAATTAATTGCCTTATATTAAGGAACATACATTAAATAATTGAGAAAAATGTAACTGCATATAAAAAAGTTATAAATTGTTTAAAATGAGGAGTTACTTTTCAAGCACCCTGTATAATGTGACAACCGTTACCAAAATTTGGAAAGGGGTACAAGTTGGTATAAAATCTTTTCCATTATACCTTTATAAATATGGTATATATTATTTTCTTTCAACAGCGGCTTTGGCAAAGAATTTACGACGCCAAGAATGTCCTCAATATTCTGGTTTTTGCTGTTTAGCTCAAGCAAGGTAAATAAAATATTTTTGTCTCCATATAAGTTCAAAGATCTTATTTGTTTTTGTTTTTTTTTTTTTATGATATTGCCATTGTTTTGCTTCATTGAAGGCAACTCCCTTTCCCCAGACTCATATACTTAATATCCAACTGGGCCATGAACTAGGTTGAAATTACTACTTGCATACATAAGACATTCTTTCAAAAAACACCTTTTCCCCCAACCCCATCTGTGTTCCAGTGATGTTGATAGCTTTTTGATTTAGTGCATCCTGAGACGCACATATTTGCTTTGAATGAGTCCCCAGGAAAATTTATGGGTCCCAACTAAAGCCAGCTAACTCCTACCTTGTAACCTATCCTGTGTAATGTGTTTCTAAGAAACTATTGAAATGTATTTACAGTTAGCTTGAAATGGCAAGGGAAGAAAAAAGAAAAACCCTGGGACGCATGGATATGATTTTACTGTGTCCTTTTAGATTTTTGTGCATCAGGGACGCATTTTTCTAAGAAAATTAAAATAGTAAATTAGAAATTGAACAACATTAACTCTTTTATTCATTAATATATCAACACTGAAAATTTCATTAAATTCGGTTAATTCCTGATTTTTTTTTTTTTTTTTTTTTTTTTTTTTTTTTTTTCGGCAGGGTGACATATGATGGTGGAATTTAGGCCCGTTAAGTTTAATTTAGTCACCCATGCTTTATTTATTTCTAATATTTTTTGTCTGAAATTTAACAATGTTCCGTGACCCAAGCAGATAATCTTTTTTTATGTTTGAATTCAATTAACCCTTTTATTTTGTGTTTTGATTTTCAATTGTTTTAGATGCGAGCACACTTTGGCGAATGCAGCAGGGGAAGGTCAAGCTCTAACCGAAGCGGCCCGGGCAGATAATCTTTTTTTATGTTTGAATTCAATTAACCCTTTTATTTTGTGTTTTGATTTTCAATTGTTTTAGATGCGAGCACACTTTGGCGAATGCAGCAGGCATAATCTTTTTTTATGTTTGAATTCAATTAACCCTTTTATTTTGTGTTTTGATTTTCAATTGTTTTAGATGCGAGCACACTTTGGCGAATGCAGCAGGGGAAGGTCAAGCTCTAACCGAAGCGGCCCGGGCATTCCTCGAAGCAGAGATGGCAAATCGTGATTTGAAATGTCCAAGCTTTGAAGAACATCTATCAGCCTCCATTAACTGTTATAGTCATGCAATCAGAGTAAGTAAGGAGTCTATCCCCTTTTCACTAGTGCTAGACCAAGGAGATTGTTTTTTAAATCAGAGTAAGTAAAAAAAAAAAAAAGTAAAGTCATCAGGATGGCCTAAAGCAAGGGAGTCTGTGGGGGCCTTGTGTTCGGATGTTTAGGTGTATGAAGAAAATCCGAGTGTTGTATCCCACAATTTAAATGTATGAGACTACAGAAATGTAGTTTCCGTAGAAAACAAAAGAAGACGAAATTGATAAAAGAAACAACTTTATATACACTAGCTAATATATGCACCCTCTGGGTGCAAGTATTTAAATTCTAATGTAATAAAATATTATATTAAATTAGAAAGACTAATGAAACTAAATAAGAATGCAGTTGAAAAGATTTGAAACAGAGGGGGGTATAATTGAAAAATAGAACAAATAAAATTTACTATTTTATCACTCCCGTCTTTCATTGCTAAATTTTCCTAATTTAACTATCTAGGAATTAAAGAATAAAATGACAGTTATTCCTTCTTGTTAATGGATTTCTTTTAGGATATATTAAAGACATTTTTGCTCATATTCATTAAGATAAAACCAGATAATTAGAAATCAAAAATACTAAGCCCATATTTATTAAAATCAATTTTTTAATATCAATATGCAAATGAGGCATCCCGTTCACACTGTAAACCGCTATTTTGTTGTATATATAAATGCAATAGCATGTTATTAGTATGTAGACATGACTAACAGTATTAATAGAACAATGTTTTTAATAATTGAGGTTTAAATAAAAATAAAATCATGGAAAATGTGAATTAAATAACTAAGGGAAATTGTGACTTGAGTAGTAATATAGTTTCGGTTACAGACAGAAAGACACACAATCTCCATTATAATAAGATAAATTATAATTGGTATAGTGATAGTCAATTGTTCTTTCAGTGGTGTTACAGACTGTATGTGTCTGTGGGTAGATGTGTGTGTAGAGTGAGTGTTACGTAGTGCCTTTTCTGTGACGGCACTAAATATCTATATGTTATATACTTCTCTTCTGGCCAGCTTTGCTTCTTCTATCGTCTATCTTCTATCTTGGTCTGGTCTTGTTGTGGTGTTTCTTGGGGACTCCGGGTCTTTGTCGGGGATCATTTCTTATCAGAAGCCTTGTGTCATTGATAGCTTTTAGTAATAACAACAAGACTTCGATTTACTTTTGATGTTACTTTATTCGTAGAACCCCAGACCAGACAATCACGCAGTGAGCTCACATCTTGCTAGCTTCGCTTCTAAGTCCTAACTCTCCAACTGACTGAGTTGCTTACACCTTAAACCAGAAGGGCTTCTATTGACTTCCGTTCTCACGATTCTATCCCCAGAAAGCAAGGTGAGAGTGAGGTCAAACACTGTCACTCACTCTCAAGGCCATCAGCTGTACTGATCGCCATAAGGATTTCTATACTACCTTAAAAAGATATTAGGGATCCATAATTATGTAACATGAGTATGTATTGTTTATATTTATCCGTTTGGATGTGTCAACATTGTAGCAGTTTTGTTAAAACAATGTCTGTGATTGAAACTTGTGTCGTATTGAGAAGGAGGGAGAGAAAAAATGAAACGAAAAAGAGACAGACCTGATGAATCATTTTGTGTCTCCGGACAGCGTCTTCTACCCACTTTGTCGAGTTAGGAGAGCGTCCGCTCCAACTCTGTCGAGTTAGGATCGTCGAGTGTTCCAACTCTGTCAAGTTAGTAGAGCGTCCGCTCCAACTCTGTCGAGCTCCAGAAGCTTTTCAGCTAATGGGCCTTTTTTATAATTTGCTTTTGTAATTGTCAACGTGATCATTAAGTTAAAATTAATTATTCATCAAATATCAGCTGTTTTCTATTGACGTAGATATCGGATGATTTTGTTACCCGTGGCATTCCGATGACGTTGATATTGTCATCGGAATTTAAACCATTGTTTCTATTGTTGCTAAAATATATCTAAACTAATTTTCATTCAATTCTTTTTGTTTACATAATTCTTAACTTATGACATATAATTGTAAAACTAGTTGTTTAAGAAAATTAATTATTTTAATTTAGTCAATTCCACATGCACGTAAAAATATAGGGGTTAACCCCTATAAGTCTACCCCCTTTTTACTAGTGCTAGACCAAGGAGATTGATTTTCATGTCTGAGGTGGATTGCCACTCCTATCATCAGCTCCTCACTTTACCACACAAATCCCTGTGCTATTCATATGCTGAGTTTATTATAAATATAAATAAGAGATTCAAATTTTATTATAAATATAAATAAGAGATTCAAATTTTATTATAGATATAAATGAGAGGTTCAAATTTTATTATAAATATAAATGAGAGGTTCAAATTTTAACTTCTTAAATTGCGGACAATGCTAGTCTGTAATAAAATCGTGAGTATCCTTTTATAAATAAGGTGAAATATTGTCAAAGGTGTTGGCAATAGGAAGCATTGTTTACAGTTGCACCTTTTTCAAGGAAATCAATACTGATGGGTCCTTTCATGTCCCAGAATACTGCCAGCATCATCTTCTTTACTGAACGCTGCACCCAGGACTTTTTCTTTACTAGAGAGTCAGTGTTTCCACTCCATGAATTAAATTTTTAACTCAGACTCATAGTTGCAAACCCATGTTTAGCTCATTTGTAAACAATTTGTGACTAAAACTCGTTCATCCTTCAGTAATCTAAACATTAGCTACATAAATGAGAGTAACCCCCCCCTTGTTTATTTCACTTTGAGGAAGCCATATGTTTTGGTCGGCCATTTTCATTTCACCATGAATCTACACTGAAAATACGAATTTGTTCGAATCAATACAACTGCATGTTTTAACACAAAAATATCATAAAATGTGTTCTTAATAACAATTAAGTTCATTTCAAATAATGCGCAAGCACATTTAAGAACACTTTTATGATATTTTCATGTTAAAACATGTAATGGTATTGATTCGAACAAATTCGTATTTTCAGTGTAAATATATATATATATATATTATATATATATATCCCTTTGTCTTGTATACCATTAAATCAAACTGTTAAACATTTTTAAATCGTTACAACTTTTGTTGTT
>CM042165.1:51066939-51101236 GCA_023376005.1 Doryteuthis pealeii | reverse complement strand
TGAGGAGAGGATTGGATTGCAGACTATTTCACTGGAACAACACTAGCAAAATGTGGAGGAGCACCATCTTGCACAACATCTTATTATAATGGAGATTGTGTGTTTTTCTGTTCTGTAACCGAAACTATATTAGTACTCAAGTCACAATTCCTTTAGTTATTTTACATCACATTCTCCATGATTCTAATTTCTATTTACCGCAATTAATAATAAAACTGTTTGACATTATTAATACTGTTGGCCTTACCTAAATACTAATAACATGCAATTGTATTTATATATACAACAAAATACCAGTTTTCAGTGTAAACGTAAAGCTAATTTGCATATTGATATTAAAAAAACTGATTTTAATAAAAATGTGCTTGGTATTATTGATTTCTAATTGTTTGGTTTTATCTTAATGAATATGAGTAAAAATCTCTTCAATAAATCCTAAAAGAAATCGATTAACAAGAAGAAATAACAGTAATTTTATTCTTTACTTCCTATTTTAACTAAATAGTTAAATTAGGAAAATTTAGCAGAAGTGATGAAAGAGTAAGTTTCAGTTGTTCTATTTTCCGATTATACCCCCTACGTTTCAAATCTTTTTATCCGAATTCTTAATTAGTTTCATTAGCCTTTCTGATTTAATCTAATATTTTATTACATTTAAACTTAAATCTTGCACCCGGAGGGTGCATATATTTGCTAGTAGAATTAATTGCCTTATATTAAGGAACATACATTAAATAATTGAGAAAAATGTAACTGCATATAAAAAAGTTATAAATTGTTTAAAATGAGGAGTTACTTTTCAAGCACCCTATATAATGTGACAACCGTTACCAAAATTTGGAAAGGGGTACAAGTTGGTATAAAATCTTTTCCATTATACCTTTATAAATATGGTATATATTATTTTCTTTCAACAGCGGCTTTGGCAAAGAATTTACGACGCCAAGAATGTCCTCAATATTCTGGTTTTTGCTGTTTAGCTCAAGCAAGGTAAATAAAATATTTTTGTCTCCATATAAGTTCAAAGATCTTATTTGTTTTTGTTTTTTTTTGTTTATGATATTGCCATTGTTTTGCTTTCATTGAAGGCAACTCCCTCTTTCCCCACACTCATATACTTTAATATCAACTGGGCCATGAACTAGGTTGAAATTACTACTTGCATACATAAGACACTCTTTCAAAAAACACCTTTTCTGTGTTCCAGTGATGTTGATAGCTTTATGATTTAGTGCATCCTGGGACACACATATTTGCTTTGAATGAGTCCCCAGGAAAATTTATGGGTCCCAACTAAAGCCAGCTAACTCCTACCTTGTAACCTATCCTGTGTAATGTGTTTCTAAGAAAACTATTGAAATGTATTTACAGTTAGCTTGAAATGGCGAGGGAAGAAAAAAAAGAAAAGACACTGGGACGCATGGATATGATTTTACTGTGTCCTTTTAGATTTTTGTGCATCAGGGACGCATTTTTCTAAGAAAATTAAAAATAGTAAATTAGAAATTGAACAACATTAATCTTTTATTCATTAATATAATCAACACTGAAAATTTCATTAAATTCGGTTAATTCCCTGATTTTTTTTTTTTTTTTTTTTTTTTTCTTTCGGCAGGGTGACATATGATGGTGGAAATTTTAGGCCGTTAAGTTTAATTTAGTCACCCATGCTTTATTTATTTCTAATATTTTTTTTGTCTGAGATTTAACATGTTCGCGTGACCCAAGCAGATAATCTTTTTTTATGTTTGAATTCCAATTAACCCTTTTTTTTGTGTTTTGATTTCAATTGTTTTAGATGCGAGCACACTTTGGGAATGGAGGCAGGTGGGAAGGTCAAGCTCATAACCGAAGCGGCCCGGGCAGAATAATCTTTTTTTATGTTTGAATTCAATTAACCCTTTTTATTTTGTGTTTTGATTTTCAATTGTTTTAGATGCGAGCACACTTTGCGAATGCAGCAGGGGAAGGTCAAGCTCTAACCGAAGCGGCCCGGGCAGAATAATCTTTTTTATGTTTGAATTCAATTTAACCCTTTTATTTTGTGTGTTTTGATTTTCAATTGTTTAGATGCGAGCACACTTTGGCGAATGCAGCAGGGGAAAGGTCAAGCTTCTAACCGAAGCGGGCCCGGGCATTCCTCGAAGCAGAGATGGCAAATCGTGATTTGAAATGTCCAAGGCTTTGAAGAACATCTATCAGCCTCATTAACTGTTATAGTGTCATGCAATCAGAGTAAGTAAGTAGAGTCTAATCCCCTTTTCACTAGTGCTAGACCAAGGAGATTGTTTTTTTAAATCAGAGTAAGTAAAAAAAAAAAAAGTAAAGTCATCAGGATGGCCTAAAGCAAGGAGTCTGTGGGTGGCCTTGGTGTTCGGAATGTTTAGGTGTATGAAGAAAATCCCGAGTGTTGTATCCCACAATTTAAATGTATGAGACTACAGAAATGTAGTTTCCGTAGAAACAAACGAAGACGAAATTGATAAAAGAAACAACTTTATAATACACTAGCTAATATATGCACCCTCTGGGTGCAAGTATTTAAATTCTAATGTAATAAAATATTATATTAAATTAGAAAGACTAATGAAACTAAATAAGAATGCAGTTGAAACAGATTTGAAACAGAGGGGCGGTATAATCGAAAAATTAGAACAAATAAAAATTTACTATTTTATCACTCCCGTCTTTCAATGCTAAATTTTCCTAATTTAACTATCTAGTTAATTAGTAATTAAAGAATAAATGACAGTTATTCCTTCTTGTTAATGGATTTTCTTTAGGATATATTAAAAGACATTTTTTGCTCATATTCATTAAGATAAAACCAGATAATTAGAAATCAAAAATACTAAGCCATATTTAATTAAAATCAAATTTTTTAAATATCAATATGCAAATGAGGCATCTCCGTTCAACGACTGTAAACCGCTATTTTGTTGTATAATATAATGCAGATAGCATGTTATTAGTATGTAGAGACATGACTAACAAGTATTAATAGAACAATGTTTTTAATAATTGGGTTTAAATAAATAAAATCATGGAAAATGTGAAATTAAATAACTAAGGGAAATTGTGATTGGAGTAGTAATATAGTTTCGGTTACAGACAGAAAGACAACACAATCTCCATTTTAAAAGATAAATTAATAATTGGATATAGTGATAGTCAATTGTTCTTTCAGTGGTGTTTACAGACTGTATGTGTCTGTGGGTAGATGTGTGTGTAGAGTGAGTGTTACGTAGTGCCTTTTCTGTGACGGCACTAAATATCTATATGTTATATACTTCTAGAACTTCTGGCCAGCTTTGCTTCTTCTATCGTCTATCTTCTATCTTGGTCTGGTCTTGTCGTGGTGTTTCTTGGGACTCCGGGTCTTTTGTCGGGGATCATTTCTTATCAGAAGCCTTGTGTCATTGATAGCTTTTAGTAATAACAACAAGACTTCGATTTACTTTTGATGTTACTTTATTCGTAGGAACCCCAGACCAGACAATCACGCAGTGGAGCTCACATCTCTGCTAGCTTCGCTTCTAAGTCCTAACTCTTCCAACTGACTAACTGAGTTGCTTACACCTTAAAACCGGAAGGGCTTCTATTGACCTTCCGTTCTCCACATTCCATCCCCAGAAATGCAAGGTGAGAGTGAGGTCAACAGCATGTCACTCACTCTCAAGGCCATCAGCTGTACTGATCGCCATAAGGATTTCTATACTACCTTAAAAAGATATTAGGGATCCATAATTATGTAACATGAGTATTATTGTTTATATTTGTCCGTTTGGATGTGTCAACATTGTAGCAGTTTTGTTAAAACAATGTTTGTGATTGAAGAAGGAGGGAGAGAAAAAATGAAACGAAAAAGAGAGACAGACCTGATGAATCATTTTGTGTCTCCGGACAGTGTCTTCTCCCCCACTTTGTCGAGTTAGGAGAGCGTCCGCTCCAACTCTGTCGAGTTAGGAGAGCATCCGCTCCAACTGAAGCTTTTCAGCTAATGGGCCGCCTTTTTTATAATTTTCTTTTGTAATTGTCAACGTGATCATTAAGTTAAAATTAATTATTCATCAAATATCAGCTGTTTTTTTCTATTGACCGTAGATATCGGATGATTTTGTTACCCGTGGGCCATTCCGATGACGTTGATATTGTCATCGCGGATTTAAGCACCATTGTTTGCTATTGTTTGCTGAAATATTTCCAAAACTAATTTTCTTTCTATTTATCTTTTGTTTACATAATTCTTAACTTATGACATATAATTGTAAAAACTAGTTTTAATATTTTAATTTAGGCCAATTCCGCATGCACGTTAAAAATATAAGGGGTTAACCCTATAAGTCTATCCCCTTTTTACTAGTGCTAGACCAAGGAGATTGATTTTCATGTCTGAGGTGGATTGCCACTCCTACCATCAGCTCCTCACTTTACCACACAAATCCCTGTGCTATTCATATGCTGAGTTGGTGAGGGCTTGTATTGAACCAGGAACCTTGTGGTTCCCAGGCGTACACTCTACTGACTGAGCTCAACCAGCAATCAGAGTAAGTGGACAAAAAAAGATAAAAGAAAGAAAATATCATAAATATCATTCAATAAATAAGGTGACATATTTTCATTAAGAAGAAATGAATGGATAAAATAGATTTACTAACACTTGTTTCGGCCAGGAGTTTGTTCATGTACACATGTATTCTATTTATTATTATTTTAAATATAAAATAAAATAATAATAATAGAAAACTACAAAATCTTTAAGTTTATTATTATTATTATTATTATTATCCATTCAGCATTTTCTTTTCTTTGTTTATTTTTCCTTTCAACATTAAGAAGAGTTAAATAAAAATATAAATATGTATATATATGTAATTCCCCAGTCTGTTCAAGTGTCCAGCCCATCTTGGGTTGCACTGGACAAGTATCTCGTACATGCCAGGGAGTCCAGTTCTCTCCAGGATGGTCCTGTTTGAAACATGCTGCCACCATTTGACATTTAATATACTGAGCAAGTGATGCATCATGTAGACATGTAGTCTGTAGGCATCTGCTTTGTATACCGTCCAGGCTTCCGCACTGTACAATAATAAAAAATAACTTAAAAACAAGAATATATAAAGATAATAAAACAAATATATAGAAAAAGATTTTTTTTATTATAAATATAAATAAGAGATTCAAATTTTATTATAGATATGAATAAGAGATTCAAATTTTATTATAGATATAAATAAGAGATTCAAATTTTATTATAGATATGAATAAGAGATTCAAATTTTATTATAGATATAAATACGAGATTCAAATCTTATTATAGATATGAATAAGAAATTCAAATTTTATTATAGATATGAATAAGAGATTCAAATTTATTATAGATATGAATAAGAGATTCAAATTTATTATAGATAATCGAATCAAATTTATTATAGATATGAATAAAGAGATTCAAATTTTATTATAGATATGAATAAGAATTCAAATTTTATTATAGATATGAATAAGAAATTCAAATTTTTATATAGATATGAATAAGAAATTCAAATTTTATTATAGATATGAATAAGAAATTCAAATTTATATAGATATGAATAAGAAATTCAAATTTTATTATAGATATGAATAAGAAATTCAAATTTTTTATTATAGATATGAATAAGAGATTCAAATTTATTATAGATATGAATAAGAGATTCAAATTTTATTATAGATATGAATAAGAAATTCAAATTTTATTATAGATATGAATAAGAGATTCAAATTTTATTATAGATATGAATAAGAAATTCAATTTTATATAGATATTTCAAATTATTATAGATATGAATAAGAAATTCAAATTTTTATTAATAGATATGAATAAGAGATTCAAATTTTATTATAGATATGAATAAGAGATTCAAATTTTATTATAGATATAAAGATATTCAAATTTATATAGATATAAATACGAGATTCAAATTTTATTATAGATATGAATAAGAGATTCAAATTTTATTATAGATATGAATAAGAGATTCAAATTTTATTATAGATATAAATAAGAGATTCAAATTTTATTATAGATATAAATAAGAGATTCAAATTTTATTATAGATATAAATAAGAGATTCAAATTTTATTGTAGATATAAATAAGAGATTCAAATTTTATTGTAGATATAAATAAGAGATTCAAAATTTTATTGTAGATATAATAAGAGATTCAATTTTATTGTAGATATAAGAGATTCAAATTTTATTGTAGATATAAATAAGAGATTCAAATTTTATTGTAGATATAAATAAGAGATTCAAATTTTATTGTAGATATAAATAAGATTCAAGAGATTCAAATTTTTATTGTAGATATAAATAAGAGATTCAAATTTTATTGTAGATATAAATAAGAGATTCAAATTTTATTATAGATATAAATAAGAGATTCAAATTTTAACTTCTTAAATTGCGGACAATGCTAGTCTGTAATAAAATTGTGAGTATCCTCTAATAAATGAGGTGAAATATTGTCAAAGGCGTTGGTAATAGGAAGCATTGTTTACAGTTGCACCTTTTTCAAGGAAATCAATACTGATGGGTCCTTTCATGTCCCAGAATACTGCCAGCATCATCTTCTTTACTGAACGCTGCACCCAGGACTTTTTCTTTACTAGAGAGTCAGTGTTTCCACTCCATGAATTTTTAACTTAGACTCATAGTTGCAAACCCATGTTTAGCTCATTTGTAAACAATTTGTGACTAAAACTCATTCATCGTTCAGTAATCTAAACAATAGCTACATAAATGAGAGTAACCTCCCCTTGTTTCTTTCACTTTAAGGAAGCCTTCTGTTTTGGTCGGCCATTTTCATTTCACCATGAATCTACACTGAAAATACGAATTTGTTCGAATCAATACAACTGCATGTTTTAACACAAAAATATCATAAAATGTGTTCTTAATAACAATTAAGTTCATTTCAAATAATGCGCAAGCACAATTAAGAACACATTTTATGATATTTTCATGTTAAAACATGTAATGGTATTGATTCGAACAAATTCGTATTTTCAGTGTAAATATATATATATATATATATATATATATATATCCCTTTGTCTTGTATACCATTAAATCAAACTGTTAAACATTTTTTAAATCGTTAACACTTTTGTTGTTGTTTGTATATTCCTATTTGATGAATTAATTTCATTTTCTTTTGACAGGTTCATATTGAACACAAGCAACCAGCCTTGGGAGCTGCCCTCTGCATGGAACTAGGGGACATATTAATGGTAATATATGCTAGTGAAAATTTTGTTAAACAAAGCCTCCATGCTTCCTGTAGTCCGCCAACACTATACCTGATGCCACTCTCCACATACACATGCACACACATACATGCATATTACTATTGTGAAAAGTTCCTGACACAACATTATTCTGTGTACGTGACATGAGACTTTGATGAGTTGTGGTGCACCTGAGCACTGTACACAATAAATTTCATTATTATTATTATTATTATCTGAGTTTAAACATTTGTTTATGAATTAAAAATGCTAGGGAAATATTTTGCATGCAAACATCTAAGAATGAACAGTTGTTTTGACATTACGAGTTCAGTAATGAATCAGCTGATATTTGTGGGTCAACAGTGACATGGAATGGGCAATTAGAAAAAATTATTAGTTAATTAAAAATCTTTAGATATATATATATAAAGTTGAATTCTGAGAGAAGGGAGAGAAGAAAGTGAGATCGCTGAAAATAAGTATATTATAATTTGTTATTATTTGTGTTATGATTTTTGTGGCCATTTTTAGGCTTCAAGTGAGAGCATTTTACAGTGGAGATCCCTTGTGTTAAGCAGAGGCTGATCCTTAGTGAAGAAACCTTTGGTTGTTCCTTGTTGTCCCTTAGTGTTGGGTAGAATCCTTTGGTTGAGCAAAGTCCTTGGTTGCAGCTCCATTTAGTCAATGTCAAATACGTACAAATGAATGGCTTTTAAGATCGGCGATTAAATAGTTAACTAACCACGTATTTGATCTGTTGATTGGTTGGCTTTAATCCACGCACCTACACAGAGTGTCTAAGTTTAACTGATGGATTCCAGCACACCTTATATGCCGGAAGCGCATAGTGTAATGGTTAAAGTCATGGGAAATGGACTCGTCGCCCCGAGTTCAAATCCTGGACGTGGTAATTGCATTTCACTTAGTGCTAATACCCTTGGGAAAGGTATGAATCCTACTCTCCCTCCAGCTATGGGTAAATAGTAGGGCAGACTGGGCTTTTAACCTTGGTTAGGCAACCGGTCTAGGAGAAGGAAAACTCTGAATTCAAACCTGTTAAACTCCGCTTAAGAAATTGACCTTGTGTCGCATCCTGCTCGTGCAGAGGGGTTTGGTAAATATATATATGCCAAAATAATCCAACAATTCGTCTAAATTATTGTTAATTATGAAACCGGCGATAATATTCTAAAATGCTTTAAATAGAACAATTAATCGGGCAAATAGGGAGTTCGCTCCAGCACAGTGATGTTCTTCTGAGCCAGGAACTCTTGGATAGTCAGGGCAGTGTGGGCTGGTGCGTTGTCAGGGTGAAACACCTATGAGTTGTCCTACCACATTTCTTGCCTCTTCTTGCGCACTGAATGAAGCAAACACCACAATATCTCTTTGTAGACATTCTGGTTGATCGTCTGGCTCTGTGGCAAGAACTCGCAGTGGACGATGCCCCTCATATAGAAATTTTCTGACATACTAGAACTTTTCTGGCATACTTCATAAATACACATACAAATATAAGTTGTACATACAAACCAAAAGGCGCATTCACATAAACATGCAACACGAGAATATAGTTATAAAAAAAATACCATTTGTATCATTTTCAAAAACAATTTCTTTTACCTGACAAATGCCATAACAAGACAACAACTTCAGTTCCGGAGATCTTCTGTAGAAGAGATTTTTATCTCGAAATATTAAGAATAAATCACAGGTTAACAAACAACACCATAGTTACCTTATTTTTCTTTCCACTTACATTGTGATAGCCTTCAAAACCAACCACCAAACCAATATAAACACAATGCTTCAAGCAAATTATAAAACACTTTTAAATATAAGTTGATCTACTCTTGAGAAATCTCTTGATGTTTTTGTTTTTTTGTTTTACTTTCAGTCTTTGAACAAACCAAATGAAGCAATGGGTCATTATCAAAGAGCTGCTGAACTTCAATCTCAGGTCAGTGTTAGTCATTAGGTATTTATTATTGTTGATCAAAAAGATTATAAAGATTCCATTTCATTTCCAACCTCTGGTTATTTTTCATTTAGTAACTTTTGTTAGGTTAGAAGAATTTCTATAATAAATGATTTCCAACGCATTCCTATGATAAATGATTTCCAACGCATTCGCCACCTCAGTGTATGAGTAGCACAGGGATCTGTGCGGTAAAGTAAGGAGCTGATGTTAGGTGTGGCGCTCCACTTCAGATGCAAAAACAATCTCCTTGGTCTAGCACTAGTGAAAAGGGGATAGACTCCCTCGCTGTCTGGCTGATACCGACATTAGGCCAACCTGACAACTTATTCAAAACATATCTTTAATAAAAATTAATTATTCAACTGTATCTTGTAACCTTTTAATACAAGTTTGACTGATTAAGGGGATAAGTTGGGGAAAAAATGGTCTCTGTTTACTTATGTCATAATTAGAAATCCTTTTTTTTTTTTTTTAAATATATTTTTAAGATTTTTTTTTCCATATAAATAAATGCTCTGATGATGGCTTCCTAAACAAACCGAAACGTTATTAAGTCAGCTCCTACAATAAAATATCATCCATCTGAATACCTTGGGTTTTTTTTTTTTCAATTTTCTCTACACTAAGCATATAGCCATCGGATTCATTTCCATTTTTCCTTAATATATATATGACAATATAAAATTAATGCTGTTATAGCAACTGAAGAAATGACTTTAACCTTCTTTTCAGAATTCCCTTGACTGTTTAGATGCCTTGGGTCATGTTGCTTCCTGTAAGATAGCCACACGTACGTATTCTATTCTAAACTTTTGTTTAAATCGAACTTAACGGACCTAAACTCCACCATTGTATGTCACCCCACCGAAAGAAAAATACCAAAAATCAGGGAATTAAACAAATTTAATGAAATTTTCAATGTTGATTTAGCAATGAATGAATTTTATAATGCATCAGGTATTTTATTTTAAAACTTTTACATTTTTTCAGGTCAGTTAACTTTGAACCACGTATCTTTGAGAATCTGTGTTATGCCTCAAAGATATGTGATTCAAGGTTAACTGACCTGAAAAAATGTAAAAAGTTTTAAATAAAATAACTGGCGCATTATATCTTTTATTCATTAATATATCAACACTGAAAATTTCCCATCTATGGGTTAAATAGAAAACATGAGTTTATAAACAAAATTGTATTATCCATTAAAAATGAAATTTCAAAACTTTGTTAGCATTAAACATTTTTTTTTTACCAATAGAAGTATTCAGCATAAAATAACCCAAGGGGTTGACATGCCGTAAAACCCAACCAACCAAACACTGAAAATTTGATTGAATTCGGTTAATTCCCTGATTTTTGGTATTTTTTCTTTCGGCAGGATGACATACGATGGTGGATTTTGGTCCATTAAGTTCGATTTAACTGAACTTTTTCTTTCATTCTTGAAATAAATTGTATAAGTCTCTTTCTGCTGTGTTGTTTTGTATACAAGAAACTTTCACTAAGTTTCATGAATTCATCAGGTCAAGCTGGCAGCATTGGATACTCATGATTCTCTCTCACCAACCATCCCTACCAGTCATTGCCGCAGGAAGGTCTTTAGTGCAGCATCCAGAATCCATTTAGCTGGTTGATTTAGGTTTTTGCTGGTCAGCCTACACTGGTGTGTCCATGTTTAGGTGTCCACTGGAGAATGTCACTATTGAGTTCGTTCTTGCTTCTGCAGCAGTGTACAGCATGTTTTGTTTGTCTTACTCGGATGGTTTTTGTGTTGGGGGTAAGTGGCCATACTGCTGCTTTCTTGTGGGGTGTTGTTTCTACAATTTGTTTATCATCACTGCGGGCCATTCAGCCAAAGACCTACATTGACCAGCTGTGCATGGATACTAGATGCTGTGCATAGGACCTCCTGAGGGCAATGAATGATAAGGATGGTTGGCAAGAGATTGTCACCCGTGTGTAGCATAGCTCCAGAAAGATATGTTGCATAGGCCAACTCCAGTTGTAGTGGTAGTTGCTATTAGTTCAGAAACAATACACACAGGTTGTATAGTCACAATGAGCTGTTTATTTCTTTGATGCATGTGGGTTCTTTTTCAATGAGAACGAAAGATAGAGAGAAAGAGGGAGAGTGTACGGTCAAATTACTCTGTCATAAATCATGTTTGCTATTACTATATCGAACCCATAGGGGTAACCGCGAAAGGTCCCACCTGCTTCCCACGAGGCCTGGCCGAAAAGAGATTGATTTTTTTTTTCTTCCATTTCTCGTCCCAGGGGTGGGAGAGCCACATCCGTTTCTGGTCAAAACCCGGAACTTCCGTTTTTATTTTAAAATCTATTTCCGGGGTCATTCATCAGTCAAATTACTGGCACCCTGCTTAGTATTTACTCTTCCAAATTTTAACCTTTGTTTGTTCTTATTTCTTTTTCTTCTCTTTCTCTTTTCAAATCATGTAGACCACAATAATTACGCTACACGTGTTACTAGCGCAACCAGATGATTATGACACAAGATCATCTGTTAATAGGGGACACTATATACGAACATTGGCAGAAAAATTCATAGACTGACCAAGATACTCATGGAATGTGATCAAATGAGAATTATTTGTCATCAGTCTTCCTTGTGGTCCACACACTGCAGTGCTTAGATCCCATTGGTCAAAAAAGTCATCAACAGAAGATATGACATCAATAAATAAAACTTTTAAAAATTTCTAGTTAAGTAATTTAAACCATTAAAAAAATTATTCAACACTGTTAGATTAATTTAAACCATTAAAAAAAATTCAACACTGTTAGATTAATTAAACCATTAAAAATTATTCAACACTGTTAGATTAATTTAAACCATTAAAAAAAATATTCAACACTGTTAGATTAATTTAAACCATTAAAAAATTATTCAACACTGTTAAAGTAATTTAAACCATTAAAAAATTAGATAATGATATTTACAGTTGATGTCAGAATTAATTATTATCATTATACATTTACCAATCCCTTCACACGAGCAGGATGCAACATTTTTGTATTTCACTTAGCGCTAATATCTTTGGAAAGATACGAATCCACCTATTCTCCCTCCAGTTATGAGTAAATAGTAGGGCAGACTGTGCTCTTTGACCTTGATATAACAACCGGACTAGAAGGAAAACTCTGAATTCAAATCTGTTAGGCTCTGCTTAAACATTGACCTTGTGTTGCATCCTGTTTGTGTGGAGAGTTTGATTAAATCCATACCATCTTCATCACTGTGTAACATGTATTGTTTGTAATAATTGTTTTTTGTCATCAAATATACCAATTTTAGTTTTATTGCTTTTTTTTTTCCCTAGGTGATTATGATGGCGCTTTAGCTGTACTCACAGAAATGAGTTACTTAGCACAAGAAAGAGGAGGTATTTTCCTTTTTTTATTTCTTTATTTCTTTCTTTTTTTTTTTCCTTTTTTTTTTCTTTTTCCTTTTTTGGAAAAATTTTTTTGTTCTTTTTTTGTTCTTTTTTTTTCTTCTTTCTTTTTTTTTTCTTTTTTTTGTTCTTTTTTTTGTTCTTTTTTCTTTTTTTTTCTTTCTTTTTTTTTTTCTTTTTTTTCTTTTTTTTTTTCTTTCTTTTTTTTTTTTCTTTCTTTTTTTTTTTCCATTCTTTCTTTTTTCTGTTTGGAAGACTTTTATTCATCAATTTCTAATTAAGTCATTGAAACCATTAAAAAAATTATTCAACACTGTTAAACTCATTGAAACCATTAAAAAAAATTATTCAACACTGTTAAACTCATTGAAACCATTAAAAAAAAAAACTCATTGAAATTAAAAAAAAAATTCAACACTGTTAAACTCATTGAAACCATTAAAAAAAAATTATTCAACACTGTTAAACTCATTGAAACCATTAAAAAATTATTCAACACAGTCCTTCAAACCATTAAAAAAATATTCAACACTATTAAAGTCATTGAAACTTTTTTAAATTACTCACCTAAGACTAATCTGATTTACTAATTCACTTGTTCTCATGGACTGGGTAGTCACATGACTAAACCAACAAATGAGAGAACTGCTAATAGGTAAGCCAGAGATCAACAGTAGGATTTTTTATTAATTCATATTTCTTTTGTTAATTAACTTTTTTTTGTTGTTATTATCCAGGCACAGCCCTGAGCAGTAAACCTGTTGGAGCATACAGTGATATTCTTGCAAGGTGTGAAGTAACCAGAGTTCTCCTCCTCATGTTGTTACAGGTTGGTTATAAAATAAAAATTATCATTCACTTAAGTTTCTCTCCTCGGCATTGTCTAACCTCTCCCCCATGTTTATTAGCCTCTACCTTTCTCACTAACCTTCTCTGAAAATGCTGTCTTGAGTATGACGTTAAACTGAATCTAGTGGTGAGGTTCCTGTTCTGGAGCTCTGGGAAGTATGGAATGCCCCTTCATTGTCATTACTACCAGGTCTACTCTGACCTGGAGTGGTAGTACCTGTTAGAATGAATAAAACAAAATGTCTTCAGCATAAAATAACCCAACAAGGATTACTATGCCATAAAATCCAACCAACCCACCATTTGTTAACTAGTGAAATCTTTTTTGGCTGGTTTAAGCAATTTTGGAATATTATCCAATGGTGAAAGTTATTTAATCATTGTAATTTTAGAGTGGTAAAATAGAGTTGCTCCCCTTTGATCAGTAGGGAACTGATGGGAACCTGGAAGTGGGGTTTCTGCTATGTTACTTTTGGATTGGGGTTTGGACTGAGTGAACACAACTTACAACATGTGTGGGCTAGTTAAGCCACTTTAAGAGTAGAAGCATTCTCTACCCTATGTTAAATAAAACCTTGTTAATTTCCAACAACCTGGTCTTGCATTATCATTTCAGTCTTCCAACACATGTGAGTTAGTTAAGTCACTTTTAGGGTAGAAGCATTCTCTACCCTGTGTTAAATAAAACATTGTTAATTCTCAAACAACCTGGTCTTGCATTATCATTCAGTCTTCCGTATTTTTATCCGTATGTAAAAACATAACATAAATATTATCTTACCTGTCATCACCTACCATGTATAAAGTCATTAAAAGTATATATATGGTAAACTAAGTCTGTGGAATGGCCTATTGCATATTAACATATTAAAATCAATCCTATGAATGATTTTATATAGGGTCTTGGACCATGTAACCATTAAGCACCCCAGGTGAGAGTTGTTTTGAAAGGAACACTTTTTGCTTTGCAGCACAAACTCCCGGTTGTTTGTTTACTAACAACAGGGATTTTTTTTTTTTTGCATTAGAATTTCACTGTAAGATTTTTAAGTTTATTCATGTATATTTACAACCCAAAGGCACGTTTTTATACTAAAATAGTTTTAGATTTTAATAAAAACAATAGTTATTTCATATTGTTGTTAATTCAATAATAATTTTTTTTAAGTTTTAAAAACTTTAAACGAAAGGCATGTTTTTATATGAAAGATGCATTTTTATATTAAAATAGTTTTTATTTAATCAGAAGAGAAATGCAGATACGTTTATTTAAATGAAAATATTTTTGATGTTTATTTAAATGAAAGGATGTTGAGACCAAGTAACCAATAAATAACTTTTTAAAAAAAATTATAATTGAAAACTATTTCAGTATAAAAAAAACGTGCCTCTGGGTTGTAAATGTACATGAATAAACTTTTAAAAAAATCTTACAGTGAAATTCTAATGCAAAAAAATCCCGTTCTTTATAAACAAACAATGGGAGTTTATGGTGAAAAGCAAAAGGTGTTCCTTTCAAAACAGCTCTCACCTGGGTTGCTTAATGGTTACAAAAAATTGTGTATCCATTATGAATTATTTCAAAACTTTATTGGCATTAAATGACCCACTGAGGTTGATATGCCATAAAACAAAACAAACCAAATACATGTATATATCGGAAATGTTATTACAGAGATATTGTTGAACTTGACAAAAGATTCTCTTGAGGATCTTCAAGAATTGATTAAAATGTCAGAAGATGCTGAATAAACAAGACGTGAACTTTCAGAGAAATTGTTCATATGTATATATTTATCAAACCCCTCCGCACGAGCAGGATGACACAAGGTGAATTTCTTAAGCAGAGTTTAACAGGTTTGAATTCAGTTTTCCTTCTCCTAGACCGGTTACCTAGCCAAGGTTAAAGAGCTCAGTCTGCCCTACTATTTACCCATAGCTGGAGGGAAAGTAGTTGGATGTATACCTTTCCCAAGGGTATTAGCACTATGTGAAATGCAAACAGCCTCGTACAGGATTTGAACTCGGGTTGGTGTGTCTATTTCCTACAACTCTAACCATTACACCACAAAACCACTCGCCTCCATAAATCTATAAGCCAACGGTTGGTTTAGTTGGTTTGTTCATATGTCATTTAAAGTATACTAGCAAATATATGCACCCTCCGGGTGCAAGTATTTGAGTTTTAATGTAATAAAATATTGTATTAAATTAGAAAGGCTAATGAAACTAAATAAGAATACAGATAAAGATTTGAAACAGAGGGAGTATAATAAAAGATTTGAAACAGAGGGGGTATAATAAAAAATGGAACAACAGAAACTTACTCTTCCATCACTCTCGTCTTTCATTGTTATTTTTTCTAATTTAAGTATTTAGTTATAAGAGGAAGTAAAGAATAAAATGTCAGTTATTTTATCTTGTCAATGGATTTCATTTAAGATTTATTGAAGAGATTTTTGCTTATATTCATTAAAATAAAACCAAACAGTTAGAAATCAATGATACTAAGCACATATTTATTAAATTTGATTTTTTAATATTAATATGCAAATTAGCCTTCCCGTTCACATTGTAAAGCGCTATTTTGTTGTATATATAAATATAATTGCATGTTAGTATGTAGACATAGTTAACAGTATTAATAATGTAAGACAATTTTATTAATAATTGAGGTTAGATAAAAATAAAATCATGGAGAATGTGATGTCAATAACTAAGAGAATTGTGACTTGAGTAGGAATATAGTTTCGGTTACAGACAGAAAAACACACAATCTCCATTATAATAAGATATAGTAAACTAAGTCTGTAGAGTGGCCTATTGAATATTAACGTATTAAAATCAATCCTATGAATGACTTTATATAGGAACCAATTAAAATATAATTCAAATCAGTATAATCTTCTAGTAATTTTCACCTTTAGTTATTAAAATTCCTAGCATAAAATTGTGCGTGCACATTATCTGAAATGAACTTAATTGTTATCAAGAACACATTTTATGATATTTTTTGTGTTAAATGAACTTAATTGTGAAATGAACTTAATTGTTATCAAGAACACATTTTATGATATTTTTTGTGTTAAATGAACTTAATTGTGAAATGAACTTAATTGTTATCAAGAACACATTTTATGATATTTTTGTGTTAAATGAACTTAATTGTGAAATGAACTTAATTGTTATCAAGAACACATTTTATGATATTTTTGTCTTAAAGTATGCAGTTGTATTGTTTTCGAAACGATTCTATGATGTGTATATTTCGCACGGAGACTTTCAAAATAGCTACCGACTTAGTTCAAAGTGAAAATGAAAGTCAAGGAAGGTTACTCTAATTGCCTTATTTGCTAGGAATTTTGACAACTAAAGGTGAAAATTACCAATCTCCATATATGTGTTCTCATTTGATTTCGTTAGTCTTTCTAACTTAATATATTTCATTACATTAAAACTTAAATATTTATGCCTGGAGGGTGCATATTCTTTCTAGTTTAAATAAGATATTAACAGCAGCTATTCTTAGAAAGTCAAAATAAATTTGTGAAAATCAGTAATGATATAAAAATCATTTTGTCCTGGACAATGCCAGGTTATCTTGCTGCTATTACTGGATGCGGCATTAAACTTATAAATATTAGGTATAAACTTGGTCATCTCTTCATAATATATATATATATTAATAGTTACTATATATTTAATCTTCTTGTGAAATGAGACAATTGCCAATATTTTTGTGTTGTCTAGACATTTTGGTCACTTCCCAACGAACAGGATAAAAAGTATTTTTAACATTGAAAATACATTATCTTCTCTTCATTTTGATTTTGCTGTATATTTAGCCATTAGAAAAGCAAAGATATTTGGCAGTCATTTGACAAGTTTTGTGATTAAAAAGAACCAGAAAAATAAAAATCATTTTCTCTTATTACTACAAACTGTTATTTTAGATGTTCTTATTGGAAAAGCCATTAAAACATCTAAGATTACAGTTTGTAGTTTTTAATGGAAAAGCCATTAAAAACATCTAAAATTACAGTTTGTAGTTTTTATTGGAAAAGCCATTAAAAACAATTTATTTTTACAACTAACCATAAAAATGGCTGTTTTCTGTCAGTCATACTTGCATTATTTCCTTAATACTCCTACCATTAGAAGATAAAATCACTAATATATACTCCACTTTGGCCCTATCTTGGGCTAGACGGGCGGTCGGAGAGGCCCCCTCCGATCAATCAGCTGGTCACGTCAAGCCCTAGCACCTATATGATTGCCCCAACCCTATTGCCCTTATGGCAAGCCCCAGCCCCTTTTTATCATATGGGTGCTAAAAGGCGGTGGCTGCAGGTCTACATGTCCTGGGAATGACAAACTCTATCTGATGGTGAGGTTCCAGTTTTGGAGGTTTGGGGAATGTGGAGCACCCCTTCATCACCATTGCTCCCTGGTCCACTCTGACCCGGAGTGGTAGTACCTGTTAAGGTCCCATCTATGGGTTAAATAGAAAAATGTATTTATAAAAGAATTGTATTATCCATTAAGAATTGATTTATTTCAAAACTTTATCGGCATTAAATGACCCACTGAGGTTGATATGCCGTAAAACAAAACAAAAACAAAACAAACTAATATATAGATGCTTTGAGCTCAGTCAGTAGAGCATCCAACTAGGAAACACAAAGTTCCAGGTTCTATCTCGGCCCTTGCCAACTCAGCATATGAGTAGCACAGGGATCTGTGTGGTAAAGTAAGGAGCTGATGGTATGTGTGGCACTCCGTCTCAGATGTCAAAAACAATCTCCTTGGTCTAGAGCTTGTGAAAAGGGGATAGACTCCCTTGTTGTCTGGCTGATACCGACATTAGGCCACCCTGATGACTTTATATATACTTTTATGAGGGCTGCTTTTAGCACATTATGTGTTGTGCTGGCATCCTTCCGTCTACTAAAGATGATGGCATAGTGTCCATTTTTTTATTTTATCTGCAACTACGTGAGTGGCTAAACAGACCAATTCTTGAATGGCAATCTCTGGTGCAGTGACTGCAAACAAACTATGATGCTTGCTGGAGTTGCTGTTGGCTCTCCTTCCTTTTGGCTCTCTTTTCTGTGGCGGCTACTTTCCTCTCTTTTTCGTTCCTTGTTTGATGAGGAGTCGCCAGATCGCACGGTTTTCTGCACAAGCCTCCCATGTGTTGGTGTTAATGTGGCATGTCTTCATGTTTCTCTTGCAGACATCTTTAAAGCGTAGGCGTGGTCTCCCTACTTGTCAGTTGCCCTCTGTTAATTCGCCATACAGTAGGTCTTTGGGAATGTGGCCTTTGTCCATCCTTCTGACGTGACCAAGCATGTATGATGGCGGGCATGCTGTCATCTGTGAGAGACACCTGCGTTGGCTTGGTCACGTCAGGAGGATGGACAAAGGCCGCATCCCCAAAGACCTACTGTTTAGCACATTGGGAAGAGCATTTGCCTAGGAATCACAAGATTCCAGACTCTAGGTTCAATACTAACCCTTGACAACTTAGCACATGAGTAGCACAATTTGGGTAATCTGATATGTGTGATAAAGCATCCGGGAGCTGACGGTAGTGAGGCACTTCACCTCAGCAAAAACAATCTCACTGGTTTAGTGCTAAGGAAAAGAGGATAGACTCCCTCGCTGTATGGCTGGTACCGACTTTAGGGCACCCTGATGACTTATGTATAGGGACAGATTCTAAGTACCACTTATGTCAAGATGAGGATTATGATGATGATGATGATGATGAAATCTTGTATATATATTTTCTTTCTATTTTTACAGCCAACCCCCCAACGAATCCGACCTGAACATGCACAGACATTGGAGAAATATGCATGGGAAGCAAATGAAGATTCTTATGTTGGTTAGTTTTTTTTGTTTGTTTTTGTTTGTTTGTTGTTTGTTTTTTTTGGGGGGAGGGAGGTTGGGGTTTTTTTGGGGGGGGGTTCATGTTATACAGTATACTAAAATTGACGCATACTTATCTTGTTCTGTAGAGTATGCCCGTGGTTATACACAGGTATACTTATCTTCTTTGTAGGGATACTTAGCTTCTGTTTCTTCTCTCTTGCTGACTTCCATCTTAGCTTGGACAAAATCTATCAATCTCTGGTTGGTCTTGGCTGGCGGCTTTAGCTGGATCTTCTGTTATTCTGGATCTGATCTCAGAAGTCTTGTGTTGTTATTTTGTTCTTAATTAACAACACTGGCCTGTCAATTGAAAAAAATCAAGCCTGGTGTGTTTGATGGTTTACAGATTCCGAAAGTTATCAAAGATGAATATTTCATTGGGATAATGTCAGAACTCAAAAAAATGCTTGGTTCTTGACAAGTTTTTTACCTTGTCAAGAACTTCCTTGGAAATGCATGAGCAATGAATTACACTGAAATTGAATAGCCACAAAATGCTTGATTGCAACATGAGTGTCAAGTTCCATTTTCTGCATAGCCATCTTGCTAACTTCTTGGTCAGCTATGAGCAAGATGAATGATTCCACCAAGATTTGAAATTGATGGAGGAATGGTATCAAAGTATTATGGGATGTAAATATTATGGCTGACTATGGAGCATAAAGGGGAATTGTCCACATACTGAACACTCTAGAAAAACAACTGTGTTATTTTTTACCTTAACTACTAGCACTCAATTTGACTTACAGTAACAATATCCTTTGTATGAACAAGATGAATTTGTACAAATATTATTGTCAAGCAATTTTTTTATCATTTTCCATTGTAAATTTTTAAAACATTCTGTAAAATAAGCTCAAATTTGTCATATGCAGTATTTTAATGTTTTGTGAGACAAAGCGAAGGTATCCTTTTACTTAAAAATAAATTTTTGGATTCAGAGTCCAAAAGTTTGTCAAAAACAAGTGTCAGATCTAGCTCAACAAAATTTGTGATGCCCAGTGTAATATTTTATTATTTCCTAATATATATACATCTTCAAGACCTTCCATAATATAAGCAAAAATTTCTTAGATGCTGTATTTTTACATTTTTTGAGAAAAATCGAGGGTATCCCGTAGCTCAAAAAGTTGACGTGGTATAGAAAAACTGGGGTCATTTTTGGATTCAGTGGTCAAAAAATAGTCAAAAACAAGTGTCAGATCCATTTCAACAACAATTGTGTTCCACAGTGTTAATAATTATTATTCTATGTTACTATTGTACTTGACCAGGATTGAACCTGCAGCCTAGAGATAACTGCTACCTAGAACTGTCTTAACCCAATGCTTTTATCCACTATGCCTATGCATCCAATTGGACAATTCAGTGTGAATTTTGGGAACTTATAAACCTAAGGGGCCGGGTTAGCTCAGTCGGTAGAGCGTTCGGCTAGAAACCACAAGGTTCCTAGTTTGATACTGGTCCTCGCCAACTCAGCGTATGAGTAGCACAGGGATCTGTGCGGTAAAGTGAGAAGCTGATGGTAGGTGTGGCGCTCCACCTCAGATGCTAAAAACAATCTCCTTGATCTAGCGCTATTGAAAAGGGGATAGAATCCTTCGCTGACTGGCTGATACCGACTTTAGGCCGCCCTGTCGACTTTATGACTTTACTTTTATAAATCTAATGTCTTGTTTTACCTAGAATATCTACCCTTTTTTTACTTATGTATGATTTTTTACATTGACTCATATTACGTTTTTTTTTGTTTTTCAGTGAATTTTCTTGATGAAGATATCTTCTTATTGCTGCAGTCAGTGGTGGTAAGTTACCAACTTGATATTCCTAAATCTCCTTATAAAAGTGTTAAGTAACAAAAAAAAAAAAAGACCCCCCCTCCCCCTCCTCTTCTAAAATCATAGAAAATAAATAATAGCAAGGATGAACTCATAAGTGACGTTCTTCCATGGAAGACATCACATGGGCACATCAGCATGGGCCATCCAGAAAAGATATACATTGATTAGCTCTGTGTGGCATCCAGTATCCGCGCAGAGGATCACCTAGGATCAATGAATGATAGAGAGGGTTGGCGAGAGATTGTCATGGATATCCGTGCTGCCTGGACGACATGATGATGAACAAAAGAAAAATGAGACCGCCCTACCCACTGTCTAAAACCATAGAAAATAAATGGTATGTAACAAAAGAAAAATGAGACCGCCCTACCCCCTGTCTAAAACCATAGAAAATAAATGGTATGTAACAAAAGAAAAATGAGACTGCCTTACCCCCTGTCTAAAACCATAGAAAATAAATGGTATGTAACAAAAGAAAAATGAGACTGCCTTACCCCCTGTCTAAAACCATAGAAAATAAATGGTATGTAACAAAAGAAAAATGAGACTGCCCTACCCCCTGTCTAAAAGTAACATTTATAGCAGTGATTCTCAGACTTTTGGAAGTTACCGGGCCGGTTGCCTTTTTTTGTTTTTTTTGTTCAGTGCATGGACCGGTGTATCAAATTAAAGATTTTGTTGAACTTGGAATAAAAAGTGTTTATGCAGACATGTTAAAATTAGCTTTATTTAATACAGAAAATCTATCATCAAAGTGATGCTGATAGCTTTTTTGATTTTGTGTGTCCTGGGATGCACATATTTGCTTTGAATGAGTCCCCAGGAGAGCTAAAAAAATCGACATAACTCTGACAATTTTTGGAATTGGAAGTTCAAATTTTGGGAATTAGAAAAATTGATGAGAATTTTACTTTTTTCTGGATGATTTGATATTTTATTTCCTTTATATAACATTGTTTCTTTTTTTAATAATTACATTGACATTATATCACATCCTGCTTGTGTGGAGGGGTTGGTAAATATATATATATATATATTTAATATACCAAGTGTGTTGGTAGATCCTTGCGGAGAGAAAAAACCCAGCAGAAAGTTTGATTGTAAAAATATACTACCAAACATCAACCAGGAAGAAAAAAATTTTTGAAAAAAAGAAAGGACCAAGATATTCGTACCAACAAAAAATAATCTATTGGTACAGTATTTGGCCAAAGAAAAAACAATTTATATATATATATATATGTATATAAGATATATATATATATATATATATATATATATATATATATATATATATATATATATATACTGCTAGGAGAAAGCTAATAAGTAAAAAGTGCTCGATACCTAAGTAGAGCCAATAATAAAGATAATCTAATGAGTCAGACGAACCTACTATTAGTTTCGCATAAAGCTCTTCAGGGCTAAAATATATATATATATATATATATATATATATATATATATATATATATATGCACACACAAATGTATATTTACAATAGGTATTTACCCTACCCATTTGCCATGAATAGGATGAACATGAGTAGATCACAAGAATTGCAAATCCAGCAAGGATCAAACTCACCATTCAGTAATAATGGATCTGCAAAACCAAGCATTAAACCATGATGGATGGAATGTCCAAATGTATGAGGGTAAGGTCTCCAAAGGACTGGGGACACAAAGAAACTGTTTGTGTAGCTATTGGCAGGACTGTTGTTTTTGTCATAAATGCACCTGTTCCTACACCTTATATAGTTTCCGTCTTTTTTTTTTCCATTTATCTAACATGGTTTCTCTTTTTTTCTTTTTTTTTTTTTTTTTTCTTTTTCAGATGGCTTGCCAGTCAAGAGATCTTGATTCACTACGTTCATTGCAAGTGGAATTGTGGCCCGTGATGTCAGCAGAGCAAAACCAATTGCTGCATTTGATCATAGAAGAATTAAGTCACTTAAATTTTAACCTGTGACATTTTTCTTAATTTTTTTCCTTTTTTTTTTGTCATGAAAGTAAAATTATAGGGTCAAGTTAAGAAACAACTCTTAGCTTTAACCCTTTTCAATTCTTAAATAACATTACTTTCAGATCTTTGGTTGATGGGACTATTTCCTTTGTCTATGTTGTCGGATTTTTTTTTTTGGTAATTATGAACTTTAGTTGGCCAAATTCCTAGCATAAAATTGTGCGTGCGCATTATCTTCCTTAACAAATTTGTTTGTATAGTTTTTCTTATGAGATTTTCTTAAACAATTGAATGAATAAAAATACATTTCATTCTTATCGACGCATTTTTGTTTGTTTGTTTGAGAAATGAAATTTTTATTTCTCAAACAAACAACTGTCTTATCAACACATTTTTGTTTGTTTGAGAAATAAAAAATTTATTTCTCAAACAAACAAACAAAAATGCGTCGATAAGAATGAAATCTATTTTTAATCATTCAATTGTTAAAGAAAATCTCATAAGAAAAACTATACAAGCAAATTTGTTAAGGGAGATAATGCGCACGCACAATTTTATGCTAGGAATTTGGCCAACTAAAGTTTATAATTAGCTTTTTTTTTTTTTGCCGGGGTTTGCTTATTTTGTCACATTTCAATCATGTACCCTCTGGCTCAGCCGGGGAGGGGGTGGTGGTCATTGTTTAGATACCAAACATGTATACTGAAAAGGGGGGGGGTCACTTAATGAAAAATTGTGATATTGTGAAAAGTACCTGTTACCTATTACTTAAGCATAACATTTATTATCTAGATGTAGATATAAGTAATTCATTTATATATCTAGATAATTAAGATTAATTTATAATAAACTATTTCAATTTTTTTAAAATGCATGTCATAATGTCATTGTTTCTATTAACTTTAACTTTACTAATCACTTCATACTATAATTTAATTCTGTCTGGTAAGGAGATGCCAGGCCGCTCGGTTTTCTACACAAGCCTCCCATGTGTTAGTGTTAATGTGGCATGTTTTCATGTCCTTCTTGCAGACGTCTTTAAAGGGTGGTCTCCCTACCGGTGAGGTGCCTTCTACTAATCCACCATACGGTAGGTCTTTGGGGATGCGGCCTTTGTCCATCCTCCTGGCATCCTCTAGATATAGATATAATATAAATAATTCATTTATATATCTAGATAATAAATCTAAATAATTTATAATAAACTATTTCAATTTTTTTAAAAAATGCATGTCACTAAGTCATTGTTTCTATTAACTTTAACTTTAACTTTTAACTTAACTAATCAATTCATATTATAATTTAATAAAGATATACAGCTCACTGAACTGTGACATATGGAAATCTAATAGATTGTAATGGAGTTATCAGAATAATAATTAGAATAATTTTATTCATTTTGTTATTGTCAAAAAGAACTTCAATGATTAAATTACAAAAATACTAATAGTACTGGGTACTCGCTTGGTTACCTCATTTCAGGAATGAAACCAACTTTTTTTAGAGGTACCAGATACTTTTTATAATATCACAATTTTTTTTTTAAGGAGACCCCCCCCCCTTTTCGGCATACATGTCCAGTACCTAAATTTTGACCCCGCCTGTCTGGCCTTCTTCTGGTGATTTTGGATTTATTCAACTTGTGAAAGCCAGTGTTCAATGTCCATTAGAATTCTGAAGATGTCTGGAGGGTATGTGGTTGAAACATAGTAAAAGAAAGAAAAATAAACCAGACAAATTTTATTGATATTTCCGGCTTCTTCTGATGGTGTTGAATTTATTCAGCTGGTGTTATCTGGCATCCAATATCCATTAAAATTCTGAAGAAGGCCGAAGTGTATGTGGTCGAGACATCCATTAGAATTCTGAAGAGAGCAGAAGGCTGAAACATAGTAAAAAAAAAAAAAAATTTGTTACTTTTCAGTCATGTACCCTCTGCATTCTTGTGGTGTTGGATTTATTCAACTCATGGTCGTTGTTGTTCCAATATCCATCAGAATTCTGAAGAAGGCAGAAGTGTATGTGGCCGAAACATCGTAAAAGTGAGAAAAGAAACCTAAACAAATTTTGTTATATTTCAGTCATATACACTCTAGCATTCTTCTGATGGTGTTGGATTTATTCAACTGGTGTTATCTGGTGTCCAGTATCCATCTGAAGAAGGACAAAGTGTATGTGGCCGAAACATCATAAAAGAAAGAAAAGAAACATAAACAAATTTTATTATATTTACTCTCCAGCCTCCTTCTGATGGTGTTGGATTTATTCAACTCATTGTAGTTGGTGTCCAATATCCATTAGAATTCTGAAGAATTCCAGAATATTTGGCTGAAACATCGTAAAAAGAAGAAGAAAAAACAGACAAAAAATAGGAATAAAAGAAAAATAACAAAACCTGTCTAATAAAATTCATACAAGTATTTCTTTCATCTTAATTTTAGTTGCTTTTCATCACATAACCACCCCAATGTTTATTGGAGAGAAGACAGGCACCACCAAGTAATTCCCCACCCCATTGCCCTGAGAAATGATATAAAAGGAAATAGTTGACATGGCACCCCAGAAGCTAGTAGATTGTGTGGAGAAAACGTTCACCTATCCATTCAGACTGTCACTTTATGGACATCAGTAAACACCATGTGTAGCGTGGTGTTAGGGGTTAGCAGCTAGTGGAAACAGATATGCCACTTTGTCGTTCAGGGATATGTTGGAGGTTACAGAAAGCAACATGTGAACATAGTAGTAATTTTCAGTCGGGCCTCAGGGTTTTTATTACTCGCTCGCCCTGTGTCGTTTGTCCAGTAAGAGAGAGAAAGACTGGTTAATCTTTTCTGTTATAAATCTCCTTCATTATAACTACCCCAAATTGCCTTGCCCTGACTTCTTTGCTTCTCAGCCACTAGATCTCTCCTGACCAAAAACGATTTGCTCCCTTACTCCCCCCTGTGTACTCAGGGAGAGGGGGGACATATTCGTTTCTGGTTCTTCTGGTGTTTCTACACTTACTCAGAAAATTTGAAACTTCTGTTTTTTGTTCTTTTTTCTAGTCATTTTAATTGGCAGCAATCATTCACTCATGACTGTCTGACCTAGAATGGGTGCTGTGACCTGACTCACTCAGAGATCAATTTTTCAACTGGTTACTCGCGACTCTCTGGCTGATAAAACATTTTTTTATTTCTGATTTTCAATTTATAGCTCAGTCGGTAAGGTTCCTGGTTCAATACTAACCCTCGCCAACTCAGCGTATGAGTAGCACAAGGATCTGTGCGGTAAAATGAGGAGCTGATGGTAGGTGTGGCACTCTGACTCAGACGCCAAAATAATCTCCTTGGTCTAGCGCTAGTGAAAAGGGGATAGACTCCCTAGCTGTTTGGCTGATACCAACATTAGGCCACCCCGACGACTTTACTTAGTTTTTACTTACACATGAAACGGACATAAAGAATAAACTCAAGTTGACTAATAATTGTGATAGATAGCAACTGAAATTAAGATGAAAGAAATATTAGTTAAAAGATAATAATGGTCGGCAGTGCTTCATGTTATAATAAAAATAAAATTAAATAATATTCATCTTCTTTTAACTACAAATTTACAACACTCAAAACTTTTTTTTTTTTTTTTTTTTCATTTTTTAAAGAAATTTCTAGTCTAGCAAAATTATATTACATATGAATAAATAAATAAATAAATAAAACGACACTAATTTATTTTCAAGGGATATAATTTAAATCATTAAGAGTGGATGGGGGGGTGGGGTCTGCTAAAGAGCCAAAATCTTGCAGTCAATGCAACGGTGGGGGGGGAATGTTTACCTCTTTTAGCAAAACAAATAAAAACTGATTATTATATTGTTGTTGTTGTTGTTATTTCTGCACAAGTTGAATTTTTACACCAATAGCAACATTGGAGATCAAGTGACAACAAGTCTCTTCAGCATTTCACTAGCAATATTGTTATTTGGTTGGTTGGTTGGTCAGTTGTGTTATTTTATTCCAAAAATGTTTTGTTTTATTCATTCTTGATGGTATTCAAATTTTTTTTTTCAAACTCATTTTTTTTAAATATTTTTTTTTAAATATTTTTTTTTTTAATTCATTTTTTCTGTTTAACCTATAGATGGGACCCTAACAGGTACTACCATTCCAGGTTGGAGTGAACCAGAGCTCCAGAATTGAAACTTTTTTTTTTTTTTTTTTTTTCAAACTTTTTTTTGAATTTTTTTTTTCAAACTCATTTTTTTAAAAATTTTTTTTTTTAAATATATTTTTTTTTAATTCATTTTTTCTGTTTAACCTATAGATGGCACCCTAACAGGTACTACCATTCCAGGTTGGAGTGAACCAGAGCTCCAGAATTGAAACTTCGCCATTAGATGCAATTAACGCCATACCCAAGCCAATAAGACCCCAGCTGCTGCCTTCTAGCATACATATGATAAAAAGGGTTGGGGATTTGCTCTAAGGGCAATAGGGCCAGGACAATCATATAGGTGCTAAGGCTTGATGTGACCAGCTGATTGACTGGCCTCTCTGACTGCCGTCTAGCCTAAATAAGGGCCTAAGTGGAATGTGGCATGTCATGGACTGCTCAGCCACCAGGGTTCCGTCCTTAAGCATCATGGGTCGCCACCCATGGCTAACAGGTGGCCACATATGGGGGGGGGTCTTACTCCTCTGCAGAGGTGCAGTTGGTGTATTCTAAAGCCCCAGTCGACAGGGCTGAGAAATTGACGGTTTACCATATGAACCGAATAATAAATGAATAAGGACAAAGATGATCGATATTTCAAAGGAGGTTTCATCATACATAAATTGCTAAAAACATTCTCTTAGCAGTTGTAAGTCAAGCCATATATATATTTACCAACCCTCCGCACGAGCAGGATGTGACACAAGGTCAATTTCTTAAACAGAGTTTAACAAGTTTGAATTCAGAGTTTTCCTTCTCCTAGACCGGTTGGCTAACCAAAGTTAAAGAGCCCAGTCTGCCCTACTATTTACCCATAGCTGGAGGGAGAGTAGGATTCATACCTTTCCCAAAGGTATTAGCGCTAAGTGAAATGCAATTACCACGTCCAGGATTTGAACTCGGGGCAACGAGTCCATTTCCTATGACTTTAACCATTACACCACGCGCTTCCTAAGTCAAGCCATATAAAGTAAGTTACAAATGACATAAAACATCTGTTTTAATAAAGGGTTTTGTAGTCAAGTCATATAAGTTAAGTTACAGATTGCATTTACTGTTTTAGTAAAGGGTTTCTTGGCAGCATCGTTATAGTTGTGCTGGTCATTCGTTCTTTGAGTACTACTGCTATGTTGTTTTGTTACATAATCTATGCGGTTGCATAAGATTATTGTCAATCCCCTGTATTTCTAAAGGGATGGCCCTTTTCATATCACGGGCGGGACTTTCCATGGAATAGTGCAGAAAGCCCGCGAAATACGTGAAGTCACGTGGGACCTGGTTGAGTCCTCAGTTTCAGTTTGACGTTGGGCAGAGAAGATGTACTGCCTTAACTGGAACTCACTGCATACGCGCACTATGTTAGATGAAAAATTTTTACTTAAAAAATAAAAGCTTACAAAAATAATATGGTTTTGTGGTTAATGAATGTCTTGGTAAGAAGACTGACCTAAAGACCAGACACAAAGTCCCCAAGATAAGGTCCCCAAGACGAAGTCCAGACGCTAGAAGAATTGAATTAAGAAAGTAAAGAAACAGGTATACAACAGTTTCAGCTGAGTAAAGGGACTGTATGTTCTGTTCAGTTAGGCTGCTTTGTACTTCTGGTGAAATTTCTAAGGGCTCTCGGCCCCTGCTTGTTTTTTTTAATTCTGGGTTTTACCCTCTTCCAGGTTCTGTGTTAAGGGAGGATAACCCATATTTTTCATAAAGGTGATATAAGCAATCACTACTCGATAACAATAAGAAACAAGTTTGATATTCTTCAAGAGACATCAGAATGGCATACTTCAAATGATGAATATGAACATTTTGTCAGCGCCTACTTAGAAGCAACTTCCAAATGCATACCAACAAAACAAAGAGACAAATACCCTGCGTGACAAAAGCAGTTAAAGAAAAAAGAAATAATATAAAAAAAGCATCTCTACATAATAAAACAACACCAATGCACAAAATCTTAAGAAAGCCCAGATAGAATTAAATAAAACGTACACAAAAGAACAACTAGAATACATCCAAGACCAAATAGACAAAATCATAAATTCTGTTGAAGATAGACAATCACAACATGACAGACAATAAAAGAAGTCAGTGGTAGGGAAAGCAACTTGAGATCAAAGCTAAAATCAGTCAACCAAGAAGATAGACTCCTGAAGTAGAAAGAACACTTCAAGAAACAGTAAAAAAAACCATCTAAAATCCCAGATAATGATGCTCAAAAAATTGCTAATAGCCATCAAGCTAGGACGCTTTACAGTGGATGAACACAACGTAGTTCTAAAAACGATAAGAAGTAAAGAAGAAAAAAAGCTGCCGGTCTCAACGCAATAAATCCTTAAGTATGTAAGACATACTTCTTCAATGTATATCATCCTCAAATCAAAGAGAATAAAAATAAGAACTCGTTGCCAAATGGAAGAAAGAAAAAAAACTAATAGAGTCAAAAACTAAAAAAGAAAAATATAGTGGACACAGAATCTGGACATTGTATTAGTGGATAAAAGAAAAAAGTGAATATGTTAATAATAATAATAATAAATGGACAAATATCTGGACCTTGCCAGAGAACTGAAAAAGTTATGGAATATGAAAGTGAAAGTGATACCAATTGTAGTTGGTGCACTTGGAACGATCCCAAAAGGATTGGAAAAGAGTTTGGAAAGTTTGGAAATCAGAGGAAGGATTGATGCCATCCAGAACACAGCAGAAGAGTCCTGGAGACCTGAGGAGACTTGCTGTCACTCAGACTCCAGTGAAAAGACCATCAGTTAATGCTGATGTGAAAACTCAAAAGGAGTAAATAATAACAATAATAATAATAATAAACTAGCATAACAGGAATACAATATAGAAATGGACAAAAAGCTGCATCTGCCATTCCCTAAGAAAGGCGATCTCAGAATCTCTTTTATATTTATGATATTTCCCAATTTATTTGTATGTTATTTTCATCAGCAGCCAGAAGCTAGGGGTTGGCTGGATGGAAAATTAAAATTTTATTATAATGGAGATTGTGTGTTTTTCTGTCTGTAACAGAAACTATATTACTACTCAAGTCACAATTCCCTTAGTTATTTACATCACATTCTCCATAGTTTCATTTTTATCTAAACCTCAATTATTAATAAAATAGTTTTACAATATTGATATTGATACTGGCCTTATATAGATACAAATAACATGCAATTGTATTTAGATATACAACAAAATAGCGGTTTACAGTGTGAACGGAAAGGCTAATTTGCATATTGGTATTAAAAATTTGATTTTAATAATTGTACTATTTGTAAGTAATCTACCTGTGCTTTTGAGTTATTAGTATTATTGATTTCTAATTGTTTGGTTTTATCTTAATGAATAAGAGCAAAAAATCTCAGAGATAAATCTTAAAATAAATCCATTAAAAAGAATAAATAATTTTAATTTTATTCTTTACTTCCTATTTAACTAAATAGTTAAATTAGGAAAATTTAGCAATGAAAGACAGGAGTGATAGAAGAGTAAGTTTCAGTTGTTCTATTTTTCAATTATACCCTCCTCTGTTTCAAATCTTTTTATCTTCATTCTTATTTAGTTTCATTAACCTTTCTAATTTAATATATTTTATTACATTAAAACTTAATGTAAATTTGAGGGTGCATATATTTGTTAGTACAAATAAAGTAAGAAGTTCTGTAACATAATTTGTGGGTAGCCTACGAATTATGTTTGTAAGTGTAGTTAGATTTTGAATTAAAATTCGTTGAAGATTCAAAATCGGAGGGGGTTATATTATTGATAGGTAATGACCTTTGCTTGACCCCCCGACTTCCACCAATGGGAAGGTGTGAGAACACAAATTAAGTTTAGTGTTAAATTTTGGCCATTAGTCAGAAGGAGCAGACGTAAGGATTGTTTGCTCCTAAGATGTCAACTTCTCACCGTGCGGTTGGAAACTCTTTTGAGCTCTGCGTTTTTAATAAAGAATAAAGAAAAAATATGAAGTCTTGCTTAATCATTCCAACAAAAAAAAATGGGCAGACACCCAGTCCAGCAGAAGGAAGCAGCCTAGAAGAAGAGGATGTCACTGATGAAGCAGACCAAGTTTGGCCCATCGCATCTCCTCTCATCTCTACCATCCTCTCCCCAATTATATACCCGGTGTAAAGGGGTATATAACAGTTCAATCTCCCTCTCACACTTTCCAATCTCTCTCTCTTTACACTCACAGAAAAACTAACACATATAAGGTGTTGTTAATCAAGATGTATATAAAGAGGGGGAAAGTGACAGGCAGAATGTTAAGTAAGAGACGGGTCAATTTTTTTTATTCAATTGCAAATTATGACTAATTAGAACAAATTAAAATGAATTCTTTTCAAACACAACTCAATCCCTGAACTAAGGAATATTGTAGTATTTCATTCTCTTATCTTACCAACTTTTGCCGATCGTTTTGGAGGGTTTGGTCTAATGAGGAAATTTACCAAACCGGCTAAAGTGTTTATGCAGAATGGCACCTCTGTTTAAATGTGAGGGAATATTCTACAGGCCAAAACAACTTAGATTTATATAGGCCCCAATTTTGGTCGAAATAAATTTATTATGGAATTACGGTGTTGAGTTCTTCCTTCCTTTCTATGATAAATATTGCTCTGTATATAATCTAAAAAGTTTATTATACATTGAGCTCTCTGTAGTGATTTAAAGATTCACTGTATTTATACATACTGGATCATACAATATTAATACAGTGTATCTTAGAAAATCACGTATAGAATCATCACATACAGTATATATATATATATATAAAAGTTGTTAATGGGAATGATTCTATTCAGTACCTTATTTTTTTCCATACATATACATATGTATATATATATACACACACATCTTTTATTATACTAAAGTTGAGTGAATCAAGGATTTTTTCTAAAGGCCTTTTCCTATTTAGTTTAAATTCAGTACCTTCTTTACAAGTCTAGAGTCCTCTGGTGTTGATAATAACATTCCGCGTAGGGATGTATCAATTAATTGTTCACTCAAAATTACACAGCTGCTAATAGCCACATGGGTAAGAGACTTGGCAGACGAAAATTCAGTCAGGTTTTGATCCCGGCTAGAGGTAGCTGTTAAAGTAAAGCCACACTGATGAGAAGTAAACTTCAAAACATGTGTATCTGGATAACTTATATATATATATATATATATATATATATATAGTTAAGAATTTTATTTCAAGCAGACACACACACACACACACACACACACACACACGTGTAATATATATATGAAGAGAGGAAGTAAATCCGACGGTATGTAATATATCAAGAAAATTGAAAAAAAACACAGGTTTAAATGGGTTAAGTGGTGAGTTTATTGGCCGACGCTGCAGTGTTTCGATCTATTAAATAGATCATCTTCAGGGCATAAGATAAGAAATTATATATCACAGAATGATGAGAAAAAGTGAGTGGTAATCCTTCTTATTCAGTCTGTTTAAAAAATTTTTTTCTGAAGTTTGAAAAAAGGAGACGGTTTTGAAATATGACATCAAATATTCTATTTTAAGGTGTGAGTATGTAGCGCTGTTAGTGTGTGTATTGAAGGAAACATTGTGCATTTTTTAGGTATGTGGTTGTGTGTGTGTGTGTATAAATTTTTTTTTTTTTTTTTTTTTTTTTTCTGTAGCGATAAACGACAGCGGAATATATATATATAATACTAAAATTGAGCAAATCAATATTTGTCTCCTAAAGGCTTTTTACTGTTTAGTTTAATGACACGAAAGTTATACTAAAATATTCCTTGGTTCTAGGATTGAGTTATGTTTGAAAAAAATTCTATTCTAATGGGTTCTAATTAGTCATAATTTGCAATTAAGTCAAAAAATGACCCGTCTCTTACCCCACATTCTGCCTGTCACTTCCCCCTCTCTGTGTATATTTTAATTACCTCCTCATTATATATGTTAGTTTCACAGAGAGAGAGAGAGAGAGAGAGAGAGATAGGAGAGTTTGAAATGTATTTGTATGTTAAGATTCACAAGCAGCCAACATCTTAGGTTTTAATAAATTTACATTTCTTAGAAATCTTACAAAATTATTTTAATGGTCTTTTTAATTCTACGGCCGTATTCATTTAAAAAAAATTTAATTTGCTCTGCAAACTCACTTTTCCTTAATCCCAATTATCTACCCAGAGCTCAATGGGTGACCCAACAGGTCATGTTTTGTCTAGTATATATATATATATATATAATCAATGGTAATATTATGGGTTTACACTCATAACTTGAAGTTTCATGGTAATCCAATCATCAGATGAGTTCAATGGTTGAGATCTTAAAAACCAGTCGTGAAATGGTTGAGATTTTAAAAACCAGTAATTTTTTAGATTTTAAAATTAACCATTTCACGACTGGTTTTTAAGATCTCAACCATTGAACTCATCTGATGATTGGATTACCATGAAACTTCAAGTTATGAGTGTAAACCCATAATATTACCATTGATTATAAATTTGCTCTGCTTTATTAGCATTGAGCACCTTTTCATGCCAATACTTTTCTCATTTTTTCATTCTCTATTCATTATATATATATATATATATATATATATATATATAAGCAAAATGCAAAATTTACCAATTATTTAAAAAATGAAAGATGACAGGAGTAGGTTCTATTTTCATCCCACTTCTCATCCCATTATCAGAAAGTCTATAATTATAACAAAAATATTTGGATAAAAAGACTTAATTGGTTGGAATGTAGATGGCATTTAAGGAGAGGATAGAAAGAAGAATTTAGTTCTGATGGGATGAGAATATTTATCTCTTCTTTCACCCCCCCCCCCTCCTT